>WOVY01000808.1:270000-329165 GCA_013436015.1 Rhipicephalus annulatus | reverse complement strand
TTTTTTTAATGACTCCATTTTCCACCACCGAAGCAGAGAGCAAGAAGAAAATAGAGAAATGTATTTAAATATCAAACAAACAAGAAAAATTTAAACTTTTATCAGTCTAACGCAAAAGTATAGAGCAGTCTGTATATGCACGTATGTACCTGTCTTAAATTCTTTGCCTCAATATATCACCAAACGAAACAGGCATATGAGCTCACATATCGCGTGAGAAAGTGTCCTTATTGTCGGTAATATTGTCACGCAAAGGGGACAGCTTACGTCTCTCCCATGGTAAATCATGCATATGCACTGCGTCTCTACCATGCGCAGCAGAATAACGATAAACAACTGGAATCTGAAGCACGTGTATACGTCGTGTTTACTCTCGGCCGTCCTGAGAAATGCTGCGTTGCGTCCACTTCAGTGATAACTGAGATCGTCAAGCCAACATGTACTGGAAGATGCGAAAAAAGGTGCATTGAACGGCAATCGCAGGCATTTCAGCCTGGCATATCTTCCGGCGTTATTGAATTGGTGGGGTCATCTGACAGTGCAGCTGACCTCACGCATGCACGTTGATGCTGCGTTATAGGTCGACGGCCGTTGGTATCGACCGCCGTTAGGCGGCGTCTGTGTCGACACGAGTGACCCCCAAAAAATCATCTTTTGACGGTACCATATAACCTCACATATCGTCAAAATTTGTGACGTCGTCGTGGTGTAATTATACATCACTACTTGCTCAAACGTGGGATGATCGCGGAGGCCGTGCATAACTAGGTGTTATGCCTCCGATCCCGGAGGCTGTGCATAAACTTGTTAGATTCAGATACATTCTGGAGAGAGGTGGGAGAGGATCAATACGTCGACTGACAAAAAGAAATGGAGGCTTTCGCGTTAAGGTAGCCTTGAGAAAATGCGCAAAGGAGCCTATGAGTTTTGGCCAGTCCTCCACATCTATAACAGCAATTTCGTGAGAATAAAAGATGCACCAACAAAAAACATACTAGATTTGATTGATTGATATGTGGGGTTTAACGTCCCAAAACAAAACACACACTAGTGACCGTTCATCAATATGGCGTGGCATTCAGTAAAATTCCTTCCGTCCTGTCACGGTTTCGACCATGGCCAACCGCGCATGTACTGGCTGTTGTGAGTTCAGTACTTCAATATGCCGCTGCGTGCATCTACCGAAATATAAACGCACCGGACGGAAATTACACGAATGTGTAAACGGACCTGAGAGCTTTTACTCGTGTAAAGAGCTGCTTGCTCGTATAGTTACGTTTGCATTTGTCCGTGAGTAATTGTGTGCTTTGTCGGGCAGTCAATTTTTTCCTCGAACCGAATTAATCCCGCGGGGTGTTGAACAAAGAAATAGCGCGAGAACAGGACGAAAACTAGAGCACACAAACACGGCTACTGTTTGTAGCGCTGATACTTCGTTCAAATCCAGTATGTACCAAACAGCCCAACTCAAGACGCTGATACTGCAGGACTTTTCTTATCACTGTGTCATCCTCGACTGCGGGGTTCTTGATAACGTGTCCAGCCAGCTGCAAATGTTGCAGCAAACTTTTTAGCTCGCTAGTTGTTCGCATTGGCGTTTGCATCAACGTTCACTCTTGCACGCCTGATACACACATACGCACATGAAGAAAAGAAAATAATTATAAGAGAGTACCACGTGATTACACTCTCCGGATAAGCGAACCTCCTCTGGCTATCCCTTTCCGACAAGTGTGAGGTGCTTCCTGGCAGTAACGTAGCCAAAATATATTTTTTTAGAGGGGTGGGGGGTAACCATAGTTTACACGCATTCACGCTTGCGTTGATACGTGCACGTGCGCATATACACGTGCGGAATAGAAAATTTTTGGGATGGAGGGAAAGTTTAGCCCCGCTAACTGCCCCATCCCCTTGCTACGCCAGCGCCTCCCGTCCTGAGTAGAATCAGGCTCCCGCAAACATAGAGTTTTCCTAAAATAACTAGGGGTGACTCTGGCGCTGCGATCGTTCAGCGACATTGGGAATGATGGGTAGTACACACATACTTGCGGGCGGCCAATCGTACTTGCGGCTTTGTTTATTGCTGGTTACGGTTTTTTTTAAAGGAAAAAACAAACTCTTTTCAACTTTGTCACCCGATTCAAAATGGTAAGCCTAAAAAAGGCTAAAAGAATAAGGTTGTGGAGCGCAAACACTGAACAGTTGCTAATTTATTTTTTCGTGAAAAAACAGCTCTAAGCCACACGAACACACACGGAGACAGAAGCAGGCCAGAAGTACGAAGATTAGACAAATGTGTGTACTACCCATCATTCCCTTGCTCGCTGAAGCGCCGTGCATTGCAGCTCCCATAGACACAAGCGCCAGAGTTCCCTCTAGTGTATATTAGTAAACTCTATGCCCGCAACTACCGCAGCAGATGCAACCAAAGCTACCATCCATTAGTAGCGCTTGCCTAGAACGTGACTAAGGAGTATTTTTTCCTTGAATATTTATTGATCGCTACAGGCTTTCAGAACATCACGTGACGCGCCCTCCTAGTTTTCATCTCTCCTTCATGCATACACATGACTCGGTGACTCGTATGCCGCCATTGATTGAAAGAGAGAGAGGAGGCGCACGTGCCTGACCTGTGACTACCGTGTCGGTGGAGGAATGCGTTATTGCGCGCGTGTATGCGGCGTGAAGGGCGTCAAACATTGCTCACGAAAGTGCGATACTCGTGCTCCGCTTCGGTATCTGTTCGACCCGGACCGAGGTCGCACGGGCGGGATGCGCCTTCGATACCGAGTGGCCCGATGCCAAGCCGATGGTCGTGTACGTAACCTGGCACTCGTCCTCCCAGTCGTCGCCAGATTGACGCGATGAAAAGGTTTGTTCTCGCTTCAGGAATAACCAGAGCAGAGGAGACACTTTTGTGCCGTCTGTGGATTGCGGTGGCCTTTACGAATGCTTATTCGTTTCGAATCGGAATGGCTAGAAGCCCGACATGTGACAACTGAGGCTGCGCAGAGACTTTCTCCCATCTTCTCTGCGAGTGTCCCCGCTTCAGTGTGCCAAGAAAAGAACTGTCAAAAGCTTTAGATAGAATAGACAATCGCCAATTGTCGGAAGAAAGGGTATTAGGACACTGGCCGAGACCGTCCTCTGCACGCAAGGCATTGAGAGCGTTGTTGCGCTTTCTGCGGGCAAGTGGTCTTAGAGACAGACTGTAAACAGCGTCGTGGATCGTCTGATGACCTTCTCTCTCTTTTTTACAACGTCTCTTTTCTCTCATCCTTTATCCCCTTACCCCCTTCCCCAGTACAGGGTAGCCAGCCGGTCTGAGAACTGGCTAACCTCCCTGTCCTTCCTCATTTATTCCTCCTCCTCCTCCTTTGTTCTCGCTGTCGTGAGATGAATGGGAAAGCGTGATTGTGTTTCGTGAGAGTTTTTAAGGCACCGTTTGAGAGCTGCAGAGTGGTGGAAGAAGGGGAGTAGGGCTTGCACACGGTTGTCACGTGACAAGTTCATGTCGGGAGTTATTAATCATAAGCACGCTTGCTTCGTTTTTACGCCATCGTATAGTTCATTTGAGTCGTGTAACCTTTGAACACAGTGCATGCAACATCAAAACTGCATAGACCAGTCGCATATTAATTGGTTGCCACCCTTAAGAATAATTGAAATGTTTGTGTTTTAAGCCCCCAAACCACGCCGCAATTTTCGGAAGCTCCGTAGTGGAGGGTACCGGAAATTTTCGACCGCTTGAGGTTCCACAGCGTGCATCCAAGAACACGGGCGTCTAACGTTTTGGTGTCATCTAAATGCGGCCGCTGCGGCTGCAGTCGAACCCTCGACTTTCGGCTCCGTAGTAAAGCACCGCACTCCGTGCCACTGGGTAGTTGCGTGGTTCTGCAACAGCTTCACTACAAAAGCGGTTTCCAGCGAAGGTAAACGGTCGGGCTTGTTGATATTGTAGAGAATATTCAGCGCGGAATGTTGCCTTAGTAGCGCACGTGCCGTTTCCCCCCATTTTTTCGTCCTTGTGTCGATCTGCGTTAAATATTATTTATGATATTTAGTGCGGAAGCGTAAGGCGCTATGGTAGCAGATCGAGAAACAACGCTCACAACAAAGCTACAAAAGCAATTCGAATGGTCGGTGAAGATTTCAGGCGCAATCCGAGCGAACGTACCTCTTGAATACTTTTCCCGTCAGCTGGCTGCGCCTTAACTCACATGCTAATATAACGAGCTTTTCAGACACACCTTTTGTCCCAGCGATGGCATTTTCCGTTATTGTCGCAGGCAGGTGGCTGATGTGCGGTATCGGAACAGCTAACTTCTACTCTGTATAGTTGCCATTGATATAAAAGTTAGAGGTGCGTCATGCGTAAACACTAAGTTTGACAATGCCGATAAAGTATCTTTTAAAGCAATGGTTCTATGCCATGAATGTATAAGGGATTCCTTGTGAACCGGTGGAAGTGATGAGGTAGCCCTTTCAATGAGAGAGAAAGAAAAAAAGGGGAAAGGGGTCATTCACCTAACGTAACATGCCACGTGAAATAGGTGTTTTTTTTTTTACTTTAAATAACTGGTCTAACAATAGAGCCCCGCCAACCATCTCAAAATTTCGTGAATAAGTTGTGCTGTCTGCAGTCACATTCGACACGTTTTAGCAATGTTTGCTCTTCAAGTATGCCAGCCTAAAAAATCTGTGCTCGCGTGTATGTTATAAAAAAAAACTGCAACACAAGCTTTATAGCCGTGTCACGAAGAAGGGAAAACGAGAGTCCGCTCCGTCGCAATGCAAAAACCTTATGCAGTGAAGCATACGCTGCCATGGGACATAGTCTGCCTTTCAAAACGCGTGTCGCCCCCCCCCCCTCCCCTCCGAGGATGTGTTTTGCGGACTCCCAAAAATCATGGTATAACTGCCGTTCAAGCGCACGAAAAATACAAAAGAAGACAGGACAAGCGCTTTCTCGCAACTAAACGATTTATTGGACAGAGAAGAATATATAAGCAGGCAATCGAAATCAAAGCATGCGTGTGCAGGCAAAAGGTACAACCGTGACAACTTGAGAACACAGCGTAAAAACAGAAAGTTGATTATGAAACATAAACTAGAAAAGCAAACTCTTTATCGTGCAGCAACACCGAAGGTTGGCTGACGCATTGTTATCCTCTCTTTCTTATGTGAAAAGCTACCTTCAACTCACGAGTTAATTGATTAACCACTTCAGCATCCTGAAAAAAGAGGATAGCAGCAGCACTCTCTGCAATGAACCGCGAGATGCAGAACCATGCACATCCAACTAGCCCAACTTTCGATTCTGTCCCAAAATCGCTTCGCAGACCTTCATTTGAGAACCACCGGTTTACACAAGGACAGCTTATTTGTGAGACTACAGAAAATGACTATGAAAATTTTAATTTTCACGATAACGCATGTCATTTGCTATACTACGTAGTATGACGTTAGATATTCGTATGTATGTATGTATGTATGTATGTATGTATGTATGTATGTATGTATGTATGTATGTATGTATGTATGTATGTATGTATGTATGTATGTATGTATGTATGTATGTACGTACGTACGTACGTACGTACGTACTGAAGCCGGTGTGTTGTGGCGCTCGTTCTTCGAACTTGGAAAAAGTTATCTGTGAATACTTTCGAGTACGATCACACGTCGATATTTACCGATCGATGCGCTGTCGCTCTGCGAAATGCTTTCGAGTTGGCGTTCACGCGCTGTGAAAACAGTCAAGAAGATCTTGGCTGTGGTAGAACAGGCAGCGAGACGCTAAGCTACAGCTCGTTACCCAATATAGTTCGCTCGAAGAAGCGGCGCGCTATATAGTCAGACGGCTACACCCGCTGGGCGGACGGGCCAACGAGGCAGCGCAACACTTTTGATCCGCCGTGCGAAATGCTTCCTGCCTGTCTGCATACGAAAGCAGCAGCTTCACGTGCTGCCGCCGCCTCTCGGCTTGACGCGATGCCCGGGCTCCATGCAGCTCGGAGAGCGGCCCTGAAACGAAAAGGGAGGGATTCCTCGGCGGGGGGACTTTATTGGCTTCAGTCCGAGACGCGTATCTGGTGCAGCTGCCGGTTTATCTGCTCCGACTGCCATCGCCGCCACACTTCTCGTAAAGGAATAGCATATGCAAATACGTTGCTTTACATTCCCCCGAGCAGCGACGCAGGCCATGAAACAAGCTCTAATGGGATGGTCTTGAGTGGCTTTAGGGTATTACCTATACCGGTGTTCGGGGGCTTAGCAGCCGAAGTGCATTGTGTGCGCTAGACGCATCTTTTTGTACACAAAAGGTGAACCGGCTCTCTTGGTGGTACACAGCCAAACCTCGGTATAGGTGCTCTTTTTTTTTTTGTCACCGTCGCTCGGTCATTTTAAGCACATTTTTCGCAGTGCATGAATTCGCGGTATCGATCAATGCCTCCTATAGATAACCGAATGCTCGAGCACACATGTTGTCGCTTGAGACAGAATGGTCGGTGATACGCTTATGTGTTTAAACGGTCGTCCACTTCCTGCGGGAGCAGTGTACTATTGAAAGATGCCTCTGTGCGGGGCTCCAGGATAGTTTGGACAGCCTGCGAGTAGTTGACCCTTCGACGTGTAGACAAACGTATCCTTGCATTTAGCTTCTGCGACCTGTAATCGAACACAGGACCCAGACAGAACGTCATTCACCTACAGACAACATATCAGACTAGCACTCTTATTTGAAACCACGATTTGAATACAACACGTGGGCGGTCAAGCAAATCTTTCGTCTTGTCCGGATATCCCCAATAACGTAGTTTTTTTTTTTTCGTGACGAAAAATTAGATACTGCGGACGCCGCTTCAAAATGAGGTGATGGCATGCGCAATGTCTTGGGGTTTCCTAAGAAAGGGGAGAAATGGGCTGCAAAGGAAACAAGGGCCTTGTTCAACAACTGTGAAACACCGCCGCGGCAGTGTATGCATGTCGTGGAGCAAGCACATATCTATACACTTGAAGAATGTATTTGTATGTTTGCGAAGACTCCGTAACTGAAAAGTAAAGAAGTGTGGCAGCTTGGGCTAGTTGGTATGACATGACGATAGTTATAGCGCGGGAACAGAACGACGACAAAGAGACAAGAAGGACACGAAGGACATGTCCTTCTTGTCTCTTTGTCATCGTTCTGTTCCCGCGCTATAACTATCATCACGAATAGCTAAGTTGGAGTGAGCATCCGCCATAACCGTCGAGTGAAATCCGTTTATCAAGTTTTATAACGATATCCTCGCAGTTTTATAAGACTATAAGTAATATTTTAGCGGCCGCTTCAGCGACAGTTCTAAAGAGTGGATTTTAAAATCCTATATGCCTTGAGGCGTCCTCTCTGAATGGTGTGCGCGCACCGTTATGCGTGGCATCCCGAAGCGCTCGAAGTGTCGTAAGCTGGAATTCCATTCTTAGATAAAGGACGCAAGGAAGCGGCGCCACAAAGTGACACGCGAATTCCACGCGTTCCAAGCGGATGATAGCGCACAGCTTCCATTCTGGAGGGCGGTCATTCAGCGAGACCTCGCTTTTCCGACTGCAGCGCCTCCTGTACTACGATAGCGCCTCGTACTTACATAAACAGTGAGGCTGGCCGCTTCACTCACACGTACCGTTATAGCGACGACGCTTCCTTTCAGCGCACATACCGCAAAAGAGCGACCGATAACGGAGGGATGAAGGAGTATTATATACGCTCTACCAGCTGGAAAGCGACCCCTGGGGATGCAATAAATCTCCGTAATAATAGCGCTCAGTGCGCCCGACTGCATTGTGCTGGCGGTGGGAAAAACTAAAGAACTAAATGAAAAAGGGGTGACAAGCGCAATACACTCGAGCAGTGGGGGTTTCCCTTATCAGCCACACCGCACGAGCGGTCGATAAAAAGAAATGAAAAACAAGATTTTTTTTTTCTTGCAGGCCAACACTTTGCGTTTACGGGAGCAGCGAAAAGAGGAGAGCGCTTCGGTCGCGCGAATGCGATGCTGGCACAAGTGCAGGCGGACGAAGCGTGCGCAAGATGGAGGAGAGCGAGAGCCCGGCTCGTGAGCTTGCTCCCGCTTGTCATCTCTCTCGGGTGATCACGTGGCTGCTATTTTCTCTCTCTTTTTTTCCCTTGACGGCGTAGCGAGAGGAAGCCCGCTTGCAGAGTTTCTTTAGGTGGCGTTGTTCCAGTACGTCACCTCACCCGCCGCTCTTGCTGGCTGCGGAGAGAGTTGGGTAGAGAGAGAGAGAGAGGCCCGCGCTTGCTGCGTGTCCTGTCTCCGCCACAACAGAAGCACGCCGCAACCACTGCAGACCGGCTGCGCTGGCGCGACTGCACCGGTCTCTCACTGCCGCGCTGTCTGCCGAGGCATCCCTCCCTCACTTGCTCTTGTGCCGTCGTAGTGGTTGCCCCCCAGGATGAAGCTCGTGCGGCGAAGGTTGCCCCGTCGCTTTTCGATGACCCGAGGCCATTCCTTGATCCCGCCTGTGGAGATACCGTGATCGCCAGTCGTCGGCGCGTCGCTCAACGAGTGCTGGTGCATTTTTTTTCTGCTTCGTGACGATCGCCGAACGCACGAGAAGCTTAAGAGGTGGGAGGTCTCCCTTGATTTAGTGCGTCTCAGGAACTTCTTTGTGCCCGGAGAGTTTTGACTGAGGAATTTTTTTGCCGACCACCCCGGTGATCCTCTCTGGTACGTAGCGAGTGTTTCATACCATTCATTTAGCGCTCTTTTGTTTTTACCGCTTGAACGCGCGAATTTCTTCGGATTATTGTTTTTGCCGTTATCATTCGCCACTTAAGAATTTGGCTGCAGAAGCCATGTTTCATAGATCAAGTGGGGACAAACGAACCAGTCTTTGATATTCGCTTATTTAGGCAGTAGTCAGGTGAAGTCATCGTTGAAAGACACTGTGCAGTGAGGGGACAATAGAGACCTCAAAATTTGCCCTAAGCAGTGCATAATTTCCAACTCTCTCCTAATATGAAACGCACTCCTTGCAAACCACAACGCGTGCGTTGATTGTTCAAGTAGTTATTTTCCGGCCCCTCAATACAGGGTCGCTTGTGTTGGACTTAGGCGCATATTTTCAATGATATGCCTTTACTGGTTGTTTTTTATTTGTTTCATTTTTATACTTAGTCTCTTTTGAATGCTCAATCTTTTTTCTCAGCCTGACAAGTGTGGCACTCGCGTAGAGACAAGGCCTGTCTGACCCCGAAATTGTCAGGGATATTGTAAAACAGTGGCGACAGCCACGCACAGAAGTCGCGGTGTGATATGTCTGCTTATACATCGCCTGGTCTCGACGGTGACAGATATTTTAGGTCCTGCCGAATAAACCGACACCCTCTCATACGTTCACCATCGTTGCCATTGGATGTGCTACTGCAGCACGCGTTCAGTCTCGCGTACTCTCTCTCCCGTTCACTCGTTCACACCCGCACACTCATTCATTCTCATTTTCGCTCTCGTTCGCTTAGACACGAGGTCACACACTTTTGACACACACACTCGCGATCATTCACACATTTTGCCACTCACTAACGTTTTCATACCGGTGATACGTGTGTTTAAATATGGGTCAGTGTACTAACGTTTACATACTGGTGATATGTGTGCTGAAACATGAGTCATTGTATTAACGTTTACATACTGGTGATATGTGTGCTGACATAAGAGTCGGGGTACTAACGTTTACATACTGGTGATATGTGTGCTGACATATGAGTCGAGGTACTAAAGTTTACATACTGGTGATATGTGTGTTGAAACATGAGCCAGTGTACGTATACACGTGACCGGGACGTCGGCTTTTGTGTGCAGCACTGAAGCGGCGACAGCGTAGCATAATTTCCGGCCGTGCGCGTCCCACCGAGCGTTGTTTCCACGTGCTCGCTGCTTTTTTTGTGCGACGCGACAGACGGATACACATACAGCGCGCTTCTACATTATACCACAGATCGTCGATGGTTTCGCGCTGCGTTCAAGTAGCGTTCGTGCCTAAATATCCGTTTCTGTCTCAGTGACCGGTATACGAAATTTAGCTTTTGCAAGACGTGCGTGCCGCCGCGAGTCGGTCTACTCTCGGCTTGTTTACAGAGCTTGCGCGCCGATAGTTACGAGACACGAGGAAACATTGCCTGAAAAACGTATTCGTTGCGACCCAAAGCACGCGTCTTTCTTTTCAAGGCTGCTGCTCATCGTCCCTATCGAGGTATGCTAAAGTTTTAAGCTGAGACTGCAGATGCGAACCCGTAGCTTCTTGGCGAAGCAAGTAATGGGCTTCAATTTTGTCTTCTAACTATATATTCCTCGGAGTCAGATATGCTAGTATTATGAAACGCGGTTGCAATATCGACTACAACGCGCTCCGCAACAACGAACAACTTCCTAACGCTAATCCACGATATCCAAAACTTTTTTTGTGTGCGTCTTCCGCGTAACTTCACAGAATATCGCTTCATTCAGCGGTTAAACCACGACGTGTCTAATCTTTTCAGACGCCAACAGATCCCACGTTACACGTGATGTTATACTATCGTTACTCGGAAAATATTTATTTCATTCATTAGTTACATGCTTCGCCCCGTTGGGCGTTACACATAACGATGGGTACACGAACAAATGAATTTAATACGTGGACAAAAAGTGATTTGATGTGATATAAACAATGATCGATAACGAGCTGTTGCATTCTCTAATAGCTTTGGTAAAAAAAAGAATAATCCAAGACATTATGTTAGCTCCACAATAAAATTCCCTGACCTTCGAGAAATGGTCCAGCCTCGATGATATATAGTAATGTTCGGGGTGCTCGCCTGGTATAGAATGAGGGGCTGCACCAGCAGAGATTATAAAAAAACTGAAGCCCCCCCCCCCCCCCCTTTCCCAAGAGCAAGCATATAGTTAAAGCCCAACGCGTATGTTCCCATCCTCCCTGCTCCCTGAAGGAACTCACTTCTCGTGAGCCCCTGTGTAGCATAATAGTTGTTTGCCGTCAGAATCAACTGCGAAGCCGGATCTTGGCTCGTGGTGGTGCCCGCGATGCCTAATATCGTCCGTCCTACACCACATTCCAATTTCGAACATGTCGCCTCGCCCCTCTACACCTCCCCTTACCCAACCAGTAAATATACAAAAGTACGTGAAGGCATCTTGCGCAAACAGCTATTCCAGTGATAGCATCTTTTCGATATAAACCCGCGTTTAGGTACCACGTCTGCTCTATAGAAATCAGCAAGCTCAAAACAGCTGTCGCTTCGCGCCGCTGCTGCCACTGCTGCTGCAGAGCTGAATCCATTGAGTAGGCAGACTTCCGTCGATGATGACTTCCGGCAAAGCGTCGCCTCATTGTATTGTGTCACTAGCTCTTACATACGTACAAAGTCAGCACCGAAGTTCGCGAGAACTGCATCGCCCTAACTGGGTCGTTAGATCAAGGGAGAAAAAACGAAACGCAAAGAATTTGCCGCGAGATCGAAAGTGCGTTCAAAACGCGATAACCGTTTGTAAGGCGTACGTCGTCGGCGTTATTACGATCTTTATTTTGAGTGTTCATTCTACATCCTTCTATGGGCCTGACATCGCACGTGATCGGAACAACGTCATCTTGCGAGCCTTTTCTCAAGGTTTTACGACATTTTCATTTGATTTTTTTACAGAAAATGCGCTCCTTTTATTTTACTGAAGAAAAATTCGGCAGATCCCACGCAACTGGGAATTGACGTTATGCGAAGCATGTAGTGGGAAGGTGACCGTGTTGCAATTTTTTTTATTGAGCAACATGTCATGAAATTATGTTGCATATATGTACAAATGTTGCACGCACAGACATATGTTGAAGGGTTGCAGATGTTTATATAACCAATTGTTCGCACTTTGGCAATGATGCTAACTGCAACAAGCGTATTAGCAACACCAGAAACTGATATGAAGCGCTGATGCTCGCGAGGATGCTGGCCTTGGAGAGTGCAACATAAATCAACTTCAGCGCATGACAACTAACCACAATTGACGTTAACCCGACGTGACGGGTATACGAAAGGAGCACATGTGTAATGTTTATAAAATTGGCTAGGCAGCATTGCAACCACTATTGACGTTTCACGAAGATTAGCGTCTATTTCAAAAGTAGTTCGGAGACCTGGCGTAGCTCTGTGGTAAAATACTTCATTGCCACGCAGAATGGTTGGGTTTGATTCCAGCTGGGACCCTTACATTTATTCCTTGCATTCGTCGGGTAGACGCTACCGATGTCGGGTATTTCTTAACGCTCGCGCGCTAATATTGCCCATGTGTGTTCGCGTCGTTCCTGGGCAGATACGAAGTGTTAATCACTTGTGGCACATACCCGCATACCAGCGGCACATACCCACCCATAGGTATGTGCCACTGTCTTGCGAGAAGTGTTTGATGGCGTACGCGGCGGGATTGTGACATTATTCATGTCTTGACTAGCGCGTCGTATCCATTAAACCATCTTACCCTCCCATGCTAATTTTTGTTCACGTCAAGTTAGGTGGGTTACCACGAGAGCACCCAAACGTAAGTGGCTAGATAGACAGATAGATAAATAGATACGCTCAAAGTCGCCGAAGTTCGAGAAGAAATGCTTCGCATTAAAATAAAATACCAGCAGGCTTTAGAGTGCCCCAAACATAGTATATCGTTAAAAACTTCTCTACAACGTTTGTTATGTACAGCTGTAATCACTCTTCGAGCTGATAGCACTGATAATCGAGAGATAACCGAGTTGTAGCAAGAGCATTGAGATCACATTTGCGATGTCCTCCTGCCATGTGATAATATTCGCCGTCCTGAAGTCACAAGGAACGCACTCCCTGGGAAATTAAACGGCCATTATTAACGGAAAAACGAAAGGTCATGACCTTGAGCTACAACCAGTCAAATCTTATTTCCTAGCAGATTCCGTTGATTTCTTCTACTTACATATTCAACTCTAGATTTTATCATTATATGTGTTTGCCGTTTCTGACGTATCGCGTTGGTCGCCAGACTCTAGCATAGAACATATAGTAAATGGATATATACGCACCACATAGCGCCGTTGCTGGGCGCTAGTTCAAGCACTTATGTCGGTTTAGTAGTGCATAAGTTTAATGCTATGGTTACTGCCGCTACTGCAAAGCATCTGTGACCGCTATGTAGGATCCTGGCCGGGGACCTTCACATCAGCGCACATTCGCCACGCCCATCACCTTGTGCCGTCCAGTAAGCACTTTTCTGACGCCTCCGCAATTAATTAAACCTTATTATAGTGGCGACTGTCATCATAGTGCAAGAACAGAGAAGTGGCGGCCTTTTTTGTCCCGAGAAGAAAAAAAATGAAAGGAACAAAATGGGACTTTGCTTTTTTCGTCCATTCCAAAATGCGGACGTATACGAAGTGTCATTAAAGTCTCAACACCCATTCGAGCGTTTGGCGATCTCGTTGGAGCTTTTGGTGGTTATTCTAGGGGCTAGCTCCTTGTGCAACGCTGTGTACGCAAACTTGGAAAGCTTCGAGAAAGCACTGCGAGAGGCGACAGCGCGGGCAACATTGCGAGAGCCAAGCAGCGGCGTCGGGTGTAGCTCCACCCAAGGTCGCTCCGCTTTTTTTTTGACGCCGCTGCTCGAAGCGCAAAGCACGTGCCATCGCCGCCCAGCCTGATGGAACAGGCTCCAGAAATATCGCGACACGCGTGGCAGTCGTGGCAGTCCATATTCGATCGGTGTACTTACGCGCTGTACAGAACGTGGTCTGCAAAGAAAGGGCGTCGCTTGCAACGCTTTCGGGCTCTGCACGGTACCGTTTCACACTGGCTTTGTCAGGGCACGCCGTTAGCGCATGCGCAAAGGGTTGGGAGGTAGACTTATAATGACGACGATGTGCGGATTTTTGAAAAGTCATTTTGCTTCCGACTCTACACGCGTGGCAGTCCATATTCGATCGGTGTACTTACGCGCTGTACAGAACGTGGTCTGCAAAGAAAGGGCGTCGCTTGCAACGCTTTCGGGCTCTACACGGTATACCGTTTCGCACTGGCTTTGTCAGGACACGTCGTTAGCGCATGCGCGAAGGGTTGGGAGGTAGACTTGTAATGATGACGATGTTCGGATTTTTGAAAAGTCATTTTGCTTCCGACTCTACACGCGTGGCAGTCCATATTCGATCGGTGTACTTACGCGCTGTACAGAACGTGGTCTGCAAAGAAAGGGCGTCGCTTGCAACGCTTTCGGGCTCTACACGGTATACCGTTTCGCACTGGCTTTGTCAGGACACGTCGTTAGCGCATGCGCGAAGGGTTGGGAGGTAGACTTGTAATGATGACGATGTTCGGATTTTTGAAAAGTCATTTTGCTTCCGACTCTACACGCGTGGCAGTCCATATTCGATCGGTGTACTTACGCGCTGTACAGAACGTGGTCTGCAAAGAAAGGGCGTCGCTTGCAACGCTTTCGGGCTCAGCACGGTACCGTTTCACACTGGCTTTGTCAGGGCACGCCGTTAGCGCATGCGCGAAGGGTTGGGAGGTAGACTTATAATGATGACGATGTGCGGATTTTTGAAAAGTCGTTTAGCTTCCGACTCTACTCGCCATGCTGAACGCCCGCCAGCACTCGTCGGAGACTAAGCCTATGAGCGTAGCGGTTATACTTAGTTGCTAACGTGGTTGCTTGGGGCTAGTTGGTACGACATGATTCACATAAAAAAACAGCGCCAATAACGAGAGACAATAGAAAGAAGGAGACGGACAGCGGCACCAACTTACTTGAGTCAGTGCCGCTGTCTATCTCCTTCTTTCTCTTGTCCCTCGTTATTGGCGCTACTTTTTATGTTATACTTAGTTAAATACAGTACGTGGTTCTTGCTACGGCTACAACACGAGACCTGTTACTGGCGTCTCGAGATGCCTAACTTTCTGCATATATAGCTCTATTAGATACACGTTATCTCCTCTGGAGATTCGCGCCTCCGACGACTCTTTGAAGAGAGTATTACAGTCTTCGAAAGGTAGTTGACGTGTAACTTTAAAGGACGTTATATATGCAGCAAGTCAGGTATCGCTAAACAAAGCTGCATGAACTTTTTTTTCCCTCTTAGAGTGATAGCACAGCGATAGAGTAAGACATGTGACAATTGGATGGATTGATTCCATAGAGTGTTTACCCTTCCATCTTGCCTGCATGCAGGCTTCTAAATTGAAAGCACATGTATGTACAAGAAAGATGGAAAAGAATGCGAATAGCGTGGAGCGCTTTGTTCAGTGGGTGGCAATAAAAATGTTGCTAGAATGGTTCTTGATTATATCACGAATGACTCTAGTGGCGTTTCATTACCATCCAGGCTACAACTGATAAATGCAAAACAGCAGGGAATGTATAGGTCACGCTGACCGCGTTTCTTTCAATCCTTCATTTCTTTCAATGCTTCACTGACAAGATCGAGCTACCTGATGTTCTTTCAGTCTTTACATCTTCCTTTCCCCTGAGTAGGGTAGTCAACCAGATGCGTTTCTTTTTAACCTCCCTGCCTGCAGCCTGCTTACTCCTTACACACATTATCTTCTTTACTATTTCCTTGATTCGTTAAAAGCTCAGAAATGTGAATCAATTGCTTTGTTTGCACCGATTCCTGCTCTGACAACTCTATTGTTGTTGACTTCACCACTGCAGATTTATTAACGACAAAAAAAAATCAGTCTCTAAGAATTCACTTTTAAGTTTACCGTCAAACTACCTGATGTTGACGTCGCATATTCCAATTTTGTTTTGTCTTTTGGCCTGCTTAGCTCAACAAAAATTTCTTAAAACTTGGCGCGTTCAGTTCTTGGCTTCCCCGGTAGACAGTTTCCCTCATATTTACCGACTAAACGACAAGGGTACTATAGAAGACGCCGTAAAATAAAATTGTGACGCCATAGGGACTGGCGCGGGAACTTCGAGGTGGCGTCGCCACCTGCATTTACTTTTTGCGCATTTTCTCGCTTACCATGCGCCTTTGCACAGCAAGCATGTTTTTTTTTGCTTTTTTGTTCAGTGAAATAGTAATTTAGTAATTGACGTATTTGATAGATCATCTTTTTGGTATAATCCTGCAGGTGTTCAAGTTTGTGTTCTTTTGTTTCGCTCCAAGTGTTGTTTCCCGTTTTAGTCTTAAACATGTCCTTCCCCTATGTATTGTTCAAGCACTGAGGCTGAAATAAGTAAGTACTAACAGGAGAAAAACAGCTGTCATCTAAAGCGTCTTACTATTTTTTTTTCCGGAAGTTGCTTTGTTTACCTCCACAGCGGGCCCATTTATTCATATTTTCGCGAGTGGTTTTTCCATCTCGATCATCTTGCGAGCAGCCGTATATGTATATCTAAGCGACACGAGCCTTTTCCACGGCAATGCCCGTATGCGCGTTGCCCTTGTCCTCAGAAGCTCGCCATGGGGGTTTCATAGATCATCGTTGGCCTTCGTCGGCGGGTTTGTGGACGACGACCGTGATGAACGGTGTTGAATATTTTCCGGAAGTCGTGCGTCACAATGGCGCACCCTATAGGTGCTTGCTTATTTTGCGCACGATTTCCGTTCTTTCAAGCCACACTGCATGATAACGCGCAGGGAGGGAGTTGTAATAATTATTGTATAAACCTTCTTTGTCCTTTGAAAATCATTGATCAATAATAATAATAATAATAATAATAATAATATAATAAATAAATGCACCTGTAGGAATCATCACAAGAAAGTGTGGCGAAGACTTAAAGACAAAACGACACACGGCATGAAAACTGAGGCGTCAAGATATCCCTCTCGCAGACTTGAGAGAGAGCGAGAAAAACACGAGTGAAGGTCAGGAATGGTCACGGGGGCTGAGTCCGGTTCGCTACCCTTCGATGGGAAAGGCGAGATGATGAAGGAGGGAGCAACAAAAGGGAGAAGGCAGGGAGGTTAACCAGAAAGACATCCGTTTGGCTACCCTATACTGGGGGATTAGGGAAGGGGACAAGAAAGACGAGAAAGAGGGAAGAGAGGGGAAAGAAAAAAAAAGGGTGAGGGAGAGACTGACAGTAATTTGATGAAAGGATGGATAAAGCCCGTTGCTGATGCCGCCGAAATGAGACATATGTAGCGACGTTGTACATGCGCCCGCTCCTAATCTATGTATAGGAGATGGTTGCGACGCCATTCGTCAGTAAATTCTGTTGTTGATTAACTTGAAGCAAGAAAAAAAGAAATAAATCAAGGAAGAGAGAAAGAGTGTGACCGCTTTTCGTAAGCTGTACCGCATACGTACGCAATGGAAGGATCTGAGATAAAGACTGCGCATGACCATTCAAAACATCGTGTCGCTGTAGTTGCTCTCATAAATAGAGAAGAATAAGAAAAAAGGATGCAGATGTAAACACGCACAAACGATCTGCAAAATAAGAAATACAAGCAAAAATACAAAGCGAAGGAGCGGAAATTTCCTAATGTCTGTAGAAGCATCAACAATTGAAATACGCGCGCGTCAACTTCTTACTCTCTGCGCCAGAAAGTGGCGCGCGCACCCACGGCCTCGGAGTTGGGAAAAATATCGCCTTTCGCAAGCGTGATGGAAATAACGCGGCAACAATCTGAGGGTGGGAAAATGGTAGATGAGAAAGTAAACGTGAAAGGGGGAAAATATATTCAAAGTGTGAGGTGGAAGAGCTTTTGAATGTACCTTCTCTCAAGTAGTGGGCACGCGCGCTTTTTGATTTGTGTGTGTGTGTGTGTGTCGAACTTTGTAACTTAACCAACTTGCGTTTCGGCCGTGCCACTACGGATATAGAACTATAATGAAGGAAAAAAAAAAAAGCAGGTGCCGCCTATACTCCAGTCCCGCTAGTTCTATGCAGTGCTGCAAAGGCGTAGATGTGGCATCTACAATCGCGTAGAAACTAGGTACTTGAGACCGCTTTCTAACGCTTATTCCGCCGTGCGGGATACCTGTTGCGTGCGAGGGTCACGGCATAGTTAAACGTAGCTGTGACCTTATATGACCCTTGTTCGCCTTCTTACTTTAGAGTTTTGGAATTAAGTTTCAATAGGTACCGCGTTGCTTGGCTACGTTCGCCATTTTCGAATTATAACGTGTATATACAAGCCCCGCCGTGGTGGTCTAGTAGCTAAGGTACTCGGCTGCTAACCCGCAGGTCGCGGGATCGAATCCCGGCTGCAGCGGCTGCATTTCCGATGGAGGCGGAAATGTTCTAGGCCCGTGTGCTCAGATCTGGGTGCACGTTAAAGAACCCCAGGTGGTCGAAATTTCCTGAGCCCTCCACTACGGCGTCTCTCATAATCATATGGTGGTTTTGGGACGTTAAACCCCACAAATTAATCAAATCATCAACGTGTGTACACAAGATGCTAGCGTAGGACGCATGAGCTGTGGTGACAAACGCTATACGCAAAGATTTTGCTATGCAATATTCTAAAGCAGACCATCGTGCGGCGTAGCGCCTATAGCCTTCTCTGTACTGCACGGTAGGTTGAAAAACGTGTATTGATGGCGTGCTTTCTGAGGTTCCCAGCCATTGCTTCCAGAATAGGAGTCTCTGCGCACCATCACGTCCCGGTCACGAGAAACGAAATAGAGAAGAAAATAGGTGCTGGCAGCCGCGGGGACACAAACGTAGTTTCCGCCAACTTCTCTCTCTCTCTCTTCTTTTCGAGGGTGCATGGTCTCTGAGATGGAAAAAGAGAATGGATATCAGTAATAAAGAAAAAAAAACGTGGTTGGAATGAAGAGAGCAGAGTGTGATGATTTGGACCAGCAAAAAAAAAAAAGCACGCCTCGTATATGATAAAACAAAAGGGGAGCCAGAGATGGCGATCATAGCTCGCTCGTTTTGTTTCTTAGCGCTTCACCTAGAGTGCGCAGAATCAATTCCGACGCGGGCCATTTCCTATATGCGCGCTGGCGATCCCCTTTGCGCACAATGGCGCATTACCGGCATAGACGAAAAGAACCGGCCGCTGCTGCAGCGACATGCGAAGAACACCAGAGTGGTCGAGCGGGATGACTCGTAGTTTGAAAAGAATGCAAAATAACGAGACGAGAAGAAGTTGCCGTATTATCTCGACTGCCACTGGCAGGGGGAACAGTTTAATATGCGGAATTTGCAGTAACGTGCAAGAAATGTGCTTGCGCTCTTAGCGTATACACAGACATATCGAAAATTAATGGTCGATATTTAGCTAATTGAGTGGGGTATGTGAAGCTGTTGTTTACTTGTTTGTCTGGTCTCTGAAGTTAAACGTGCCCCAAACGACCCAGAGACGCCTTGAAGGGATCTGCAGTGTATAGGTTCGGCCACCAGGGGTTCCTTGACGTGCAGTCGTGCACTTACCTCTAGCGTTTTAACTCCATCGACAAACAACTGCCGCTGCCGAGATCTAACTCGTGCTGTTATGGTCAGCAGCCGAGACACCCACTGGGCTTCCTCGAGCGGGGCAGTATAGTTCGCGTTCTCGTTTGCACATTGATTTCTCAAATGCTTTACAGCGAAACCTGTGCATGACTTGGAGAAACGAAAAATCGTTTGGCACCGGCGTCACGAGTGTCATTGCCTGGGCTTTCAGTTACATCGTCATTAGTGTTTGTGCCCATGCAAGCACGCGCGCCATTGGCTGCTCTGTGAGTGACGTCGTCCAACCTGTCGGAGTCTTGGCGCCGAGCATGCGCGCATCGACTTCTGCTGATAAATTCCACGCGGCTAGGCCACGGACAACTTTAGCTGAGCGCCGACAGTGGATTCGTCGGGCTGATGCTGCAGTCCGCGCGCAAAAACATGCCCGGGAATCCCAGAGCCGGAGTAACTGCATGCCGATAATGTGGCAGCCTTCGAAGACATGCTAAGTCGCGAATGGAAATACATGTGCCGGTGGCCGGGGGATTCTGCAAACCACGCCGCCGCTCGTGATGTCAAACGCTTGCAACAACGCCCGCCGAACAAGCGGCGTTGCGGTCACAAAAGAGTCTACGTAATGGTTGTGGGAGCGGCACTTGGACTTCAGCTGCCACGTCTGTGACCGCCTGTTGTTCGAGAACAACCACTGTGATTAACGCATTTCGAAACTACTCCACGACCCTGATCATGCGAGGCACAATGTACGGCATATGAAATAAACACTGTGGTAAATCCAAGCCAAACGTATCTCTAACCCTATTAAAAAGCACGAACAATTAACCAATAATGTGAAAGGCTTCAGTGGGGCGTTGGGTCGAACCGACTGCATAATATCGGGGCTGCACGTTTCAGTCTTCGCTGGTTAACCATTCATTTGTACGGAGTGCTTGGGACGTAATTTTTTTAGATGCGAAGCAGCTCGTTGACTCACGCGTGTAATGCTGTACGTACGTGCGTGCGTCCGTTCGAACGCGCCGCAACGCGTTCCCCTCGCCGCAGGTGTTGGAGTGGTGCCTAGTAGGGCACGCCGCCGGTGCGCCTCGACGTCTCTCTCTCCCTCACCCGTAGCACGCTCACCGCAGCGCCCGTTGCGTCTCTGCAGGAACCTTGATCTCAGCGTACACTTCACCAATCGCAAGGCCGTGATAGTCGAGGTGAAATGCGCGCCTGCACCGGTCCAGCGCCTGTGGCTTGACTCTGAGGAAACGACGTCTACGAAGTTTTCCCAAACGCTTTATTGAAACTTACACGGAACCCAACCCATCTCACGTGTTCTTGCGTTTCAAACAACCGTTTACCCGAGTGAACGCTATGCCGAGTTTCGCTTGAAACCCTTCTTCCAGCACTCACGTCGACGTCCATTTGAATCGGATCAACACCGCGCACACCTCTGCTATATTTCGAATTCCATCAGGGTTCTCTTCGGAGAGATGTTTCATAATTTTTGTTTGCAAGTTCTCTTCACAGTTGGTCTGCGCATTCCTTTTAGTAATATGCCCAGTGTCAATATCAGTTGGCACGCGCTTTTATTAACGTTTTCCGCGTAAAATATTTTCGTTAACGTGGGATTCGATGTTATTGCAGCCAAATAATGAATGCAGTACTGGAGTTGGTCCGCACATATTGAACGTGATTGGTATCTTCTACGCAGACGTATATGAGGCGGACGCTGCTTCGTCCCAGAGAAAGGAACACGTGTCGCATTACGGCCGTACCAAAAGACGTCGCCTACCCGCTGCCCTAGTGACAGTGCTATACATGAACCTGAAGCTCAGTCTCCGGAAACGCCTACGCGTGCACAGACGCACAGTTTGCCATCTTTCAGTTATGTGATCCTTCCACTGTATGAATGGATGCGTATGTTAAGTGAGGTTTCGTTTCTCAAGATGTGGTACCTTTTTATGTCTAAGTGTCGTGTATCAAGGCGAAAGCCTTAGATACCTCATTAAACGCGAATATCGACTGGCGTCAGCGGCGTCAGAACGAGTAATCTTATTACGTGATAACGGCACCATGTGACGCCGTAATGACGTCATAGACCACCTAAATTTGTGGCATCACAATGTCTTCACAAGATGACATCTTCGCTTGATCAGAGGTTGGCCGATCGCAGAGGTGGCGCCGGTAATGGGCAGGAAGGTTGCAATGCTTCCGATCCTGGAAGGTGCATGTTTACGAACTATGAATGTTCGTAAACATGCACCTTCCAGGTGCATGTTTATGAACTATGAAATGTTTACGAACTATGAAGCGTGGAAACTTGGGCAAGTTGGTAGGACATAACCGAATATATACGAACTTACGAACAGTGCAACTTGAAAGTAGTTACAGTGTAACTACAGAAGCGAAGAAATGAGGACATAAAAGAGCGCTGACTTTCAACGATGATTTAATAGCAGAGTGGTGTTCATATATAGGCGAAAAAAGAAGATAACACCACTCCGCTATTAAATCATTGTTGAAAGTCAGCGCTTTTTACTCTCCTCATTTCTTTGCCTGTGTAGTTACACTGTAACTACTTTTAAGTCGGGCTGTTCGTATATTCAGTTTACAAGCTCACAGGCAGCTTTAATATCTATAAAAATAATTTTAATGGATAAAAATAATACAAAGTAGAGACGGACAGAATACTGGAAACTGTCACAGTTGTACCAAAACACAATTCGAAGCAGCCTCTGATCACTCGTTGCGGTCCCCGGCCGCTTCAAAGATTGCAGTTTTACGTAGAAATCCTCGTCATGGGATTTCGGGCTTTCGGGATTGGTGGATTATGCTGTAGCGTATACACAGCGCGTAACAGCGTTTGAGTGTTTTCTTTCTTTAAATATTGAACTTAAGGGAGAAGGCGTTGTCGCCATTTGCTGACGGCGACTATTGTTTTCACGTGGTTAATAGTATTGATTATATAATTAAAGGACTCTCTATAGACCACTTCGAGTTCAAAGACAGATAATGATTTATTTTCCGTCTATAGTACAATTAACACAGGGCCTATATCCTCCTCGCCACTTATTTCTTTGCACAAAACATGCAAAATCAAAATGAAAACGTCAGCTTTAAACGCTGTCCTTACCAGTATTTCGTGTTGTAGGCCCGTGTACTCAGATTTGGGTGCACGTTAAAGAACCCCAGGTGGTCAAAATTTCCGGAGCCCTCCACTACGGCGTCTCTCATAATCAAATGGTGGTTTTGGGACGTTAAACCCCACAAATCAATCAAACAACCAGTATTTCGTGTTTTTAGGCTGCACGATGTTATCTTGCACGTATGAAAACGCCCACAACGAAGTGAAGGCAGTTGATCGCTCACAATGGTCGAGCTCGAATTCGCAGTATGGGCGTAATATTACGTGGTAAAGCAAGATAGTAGACAATGCTCTGCGGATATCCGGCGTATTTGAACCAATGGAGAACTTATTTTCTGGTGGCGTGTCGTGAATGGCCTGCTGGCGTCGCGGACTGTGACGGAAAGGCGGCAACGCTCGTTCTCTTTGTTCATATTTTCAGAGGTTACAAAGGGGCCCTTCTTTAAAAACGAAAAGAAATGGCAGCGAACAAAAACCTATTGCGCCGGGTGAAAACAAAAGTCGTCGTCCAAGAGATCCACTTCTAATGAAATTCGCGAATGTCAGGAACCTGAGGTGTACAAAGCACCAAAAGTATAAAGGCAAAGTCACAAAGTATATAGTCAAATTATACGGCGGCGCACGGCGTAGTCGACTCGGCGTTTCCTAACGAGCTCGGTTGCATCACTGTATCCGCTCTATTAATAGGCAGGCGAGAAAACATCGCCGGAAAGAATGACTAACACGAAATATTTCGCCGCTCCTTTAACGTGACAGACGCTGTCTTCGCTCGCACGCATGCATTCCTTCGCATATAGCTTAGAACTGTATTCCCAATGGAGGCGGAAATGTTGTATAGGCCCGTGTGCTCAGATTTGGGTGCACGTTAAAGAACCCAATGTGGTCGAAATTTCCGGAGCCCTCCACTACGGCGTCTCTCATAATCATATGGTGGTTTTGGGACGTTAAACCCCACAAATCAATCAAATCAAAATCGCATATAGCTTAGAAGCCGTGATCGCACGTATTGAGCGTGTTGTTGATTACTTCTGGTGCGATGTCGCTGGGAAACGGACGCGCATAAAAAAAAAGCAAGTTGGGGATGAGCTATTGCTCAAAGGTGCCACGGGCTGCCGCCAGGAGACGTGAGCTGCAGGCATGATTTTGTTGGTACAGCAAGCAGCGGGATAAGGTCAAGGCGGAAGGAGAGGGCTCGTTTCGCCTTCGATAACGGATGATGATGGTCGAAAGTGCTGCTGCATCGGTGGAGAAAGGGCGCAGAAGTCGACGGAACGTTATATAAGGTGTAAAGATGTGGAGTATGATGTATAGTGTCGACGGGATGGCAAGTATAGCGATACATTCAGAAATGAGAATGGCGTCAAACAAGTATACCTCTAAAAATAATGCGTGAATGACGACGCGTTGAATGCTTACTGTTCGCTTCGAGTGTTGCCAATTCTCCTGGGAACAATTGCATAACGCGCATCATAGAGATGATGAGCGACGTACGTATTAACAGAAAAATATATGAACTAATGGTTGCCTCGTGCTTAGCCGTCGAGGATGAAACCGGTGGCGCAATTGTTGTTTGCTCATTGGATGTTATTCAACAAATGAAATGAGTTCAGAAGAGTCCGGTATAAACAACTAGTCTTCGTGCATGGGCGTGTCGTTGAATTGATTGACTGTAGACAATACAGCTGTTACTATAGAGGGGGTTTGGTGAACGGATCGAAATTCGATGAACATTATTAGGCATGCACTAATGAGTAAACGGACATGCACTTTTGGACGCAGCAGGTGACGCTGGTGTTTAGCTGAAGAGTAATCAGAGTGCTTCGTTTGACATTGTACACGTTAACATATGCCAATCCGAGCATTTAAACTGGGAATAAGCGGTGCTTGCAAACGCGATTGTGCTCATGTATTGAGCTAGAGAAGGAAAGTGCTAATGAAGTTTAAATCATCTGAGAGTTGCGGAAGAACTATTGTGAAGGGATAGATGCGTGGTTGTCCCGAGTCCCTGTCTTCCGGGTTGAGGGAACATTTTCTTTTTCTCTGCGTCCGCCACACTGGTGGGGGTGCATCGAATGCAAGTAGCTCCTGTGAGGCCATCGCAGCCGAGACAGCGGAACTTGGCTTTTGTCTCTGCGACACGACCACCAACCACGCCGCTCTTTTATCCTCCTCTCAAAATGGCGCCGCTGCAACAGCGCATTGCGAGCCAGCCGGAAATGAGGTGCCTGGTTCGCGTTTTGGTAGGCTGGTCGCGCAGGAGAGCTTACCGCACCACGGGAACCCCTGTCGCCCTCTTTTGGTGGAGCAGCGCCTTTGTTCTCGGAGGTTTCATTGTGCGTGAAGGTATAAGGGTGTGTGTGTGTGTGTGTGTGTGTGGTGTGTGTGTGTGTGTGTGTGTGTGTGTGTGTGTATGTGAGAGAGAGAGAGAGGGGATGTACCGGTTGAATTAGAGTGTTTTTGCAACGAAGCTTACAGCGGTGATGGATAGACGCCTTACTGAGCCTGCGACTGCTGCAAAATTGACGCGACAATTTGACCGGCGATAGTAGTTTGCGGATCAGTAACGAAGTCGTCAGGAGAGGGCGAACACTTGTAGATGGATGAAATCTATCTATCTATCTATCTATCTATCTATCTATCTATCTATCTATCTATCTATCTATCTATCTATCTATCTATCTATCTATCTATCTATCTATCTATCTATCTATCTATCTATCTATCTATCTATCTATCTATCTATCTATCTATCTATCTATCTATCTATCTATCTATCTATCTATCTATCTATCTATCTATTTCTTTCTTCTATCTTTGCCGGCAACAAAGTTTGTACGTTTTAGTTGTTCTTATAAAAACAGTTGTAGCCACGCAGTTAAACGGCACTTCAAAAGCAATTTTGCGACGTCTGCACGCAGACGCAATGGAAGAAGAGAGCACTTTGTGAAGACAAAAAGAAATACGAAAAATATGGGCGTCTTCCTCTGTCATGCCAAAAATAAAGACGAAATTAATGAAAGAAGAAATAAAAACTCCATCGCCGAATGAAATACGGGCTCCTTAAGCCGACCCTGTTTGCGGCGCCCCTCTTGCAGGCCGTTCCTGTCACTTGACAGCTCTGCCGCCGTCGTCGCTATTTTTTTTTCGCGTCAGCTTTCCCAGACGCAAAGGTCGTCGGTTTGCCTCCAACGTGCAAGTGTGGCCGTCAATCTGCCACACATTTCCCCGAGTCCGTTTATCTTACCCTTGGGCATGACCCACATATGTCAGTGAATGACAGGAGACATTTTACGTCTCGGCATAACTCTAAAGCGAAGAAGGATATTTTGTTAGACAACCTTGTGCTTGTGTTTTTTCTGTCATTCTTTTGTCGTTCTGATGCCCCCAGATAACTGTGCATTTACGTACAGCGCGCGACTCAGGTGGTTAGCTTGAGGAGCGACCTTTGGAGCTACGTGGAAGATGAAGTTAAGCGGAGAAAAAAAGAACAAACTATTGTTTTTGTTTTCTTGGTGTAAATGTTTACTGCGATATCAAATGCAGCGATATAGACGGTAACGAGCCTTATTGCAGGAGGCGCGTCGCTGTAAGAATTAGTTAAAAGATTTTATCCCCCGCAATGTGATTTTTCTTTCATTTTTAGACTGAGTTATAAATGACAGCGCTTTGTGCCTTAGAAGTAAGCAAATCTTATTACTTATACGGTCATCACTAAGTTGTTCTGATTCACTTGGCGTTTCTGTCTTCACTTCCAGTTGGGCGAAGCCGGAGCTAATCGCGGAGGCCGCGTTTACAACGACCATGGAGTTTCATACAATAGCATAACAATGACGAAAGCCACACGCGAGACGCGTGAGCATAGTTTTTGTGGAGCAAACTTCTTGCATAGCTTCCTCAGCGTTGCACCTGATGCACGAAACGGAGTATAGCGTGTATATCGGAAGGTACACATCGACCAAGCAAACGTGATATCCGCCATCGCCGACTGCCAGAGCAGAGCACACGACGATGACTCGTTCGCTTTGACGTGTCTTAGTGTGGGGCTGTTAGTGGTCTCGGCACAGTCGCATAGAGACGATAGTTATGGCGCGAGAACAAAACGACGGCCCCGCCGCGGTGGTCTAGTGGCTAAGGTACTCGGCTGCTGACCCGTAGGTCGCGGGATCGAATCCCGGCTGCGGCGGCTGCATTTCCGATGTAGGCGGAAATGTTGTAGGCCCGTGTGCTCAGATTTGGGTGCACGTTAAAGAACTCCAGGTGGTCGAAATTTCCGGAGCCCTCCACTACGGCGTCTCGCATAATCATATAGTGGTTTTGGGACGTTAAACCCCACAAATCAATCAATCAATCAATCATCAAGAACAAAACGACGACAGAGAGACAAGAAGGAGACGAAGGACACTTGTCTCTGTGTCGTCGTTTTGTTCTCGCGCTATAACTATCGTCATGCCAAACCAACTATAGCCCAAGCCGCCACACTTTTAAGTCGCACAGAGACGTTTCTGAGCTCCGGAAACGTACTTCTCATGGTTCGACGGGAGGAATCGTGTAAATTGCTCACGGCAGCGATAGCGAAACGTTGAGCCGCGTGTTGTGCAAGCTCTGCTCCCGCCTCCGGATGGACTCTCCCTCATCGGCGGTTGGAAAAGCCAGGAAGGAAAGAAATCCAAATCCGGAAGCACTATAGTCCAAGTGCGTATATAGTACACCGAAGGAAGGAAACTGGACGCTTTTTTTGAAGGTTGTTCTCAGCTCCGTGTTCTTCATTTCTTCTCTAATCTCGTGTGTTCCCGTCCTCGCGCTGCTTGTTGTCGCTGCTCGGGGACGATTGCTATCGCAGCACTTCTTCCCGCACCAAAAGCCTTTCGTTTGTAGAGGCGCGTCTTTTCTCGCCCTTCTCCGCGCCCTTATACTTCCGCGGGCTTCATCAACTTCGTGTGTTTCGTTGTTGTTTCCCCCTTTTTTTTGAACTACAGAGTATCTACGTCAGAAACTCCGTCCTGACAAGGTTTCCTTCTCCGAAACAGTGTTTCCCTTTAAATACTTCTTTTTCTTTGTATATTTGCGACACTGTGAAAACGTCGCTTTTCTTCGTCGTTCGTTGTGCCAGCGTTTGGAAAACGACGTCTTCTCTATACGCTACCGCGGATCAACCATGCATCCTTTATAAGGACAAGGAAACAAACTAAAGTACCGAATCGTGGAGAAGACGCAAGGATATAACTTTGTGTTCGTTCTTTCGTATTCAGCCGCTCTTATGGAGAGTAGGAATAGCATTAGGTCGCTCGGCAATGGCTTTAACTTTCTTTTGCTCAGACGTGTTCTGTACGTGTTATAGAAGTACTCGGTGCTGCACTGGGATTGGTGCTGCACTGGATCGGTGCTGCACTCGGTGCTGCACTGGATCGGTGCTGCACTGGGATGCTGCACTGGGCAGTACGTAACCGAACGAGAGGTGTATAAGTTGACAGTGTGGCTTTTCTTCGGCGGAGCCTCCTTGTTTATATAAGGGGAGTTATGGAAGGAACAAGACTTGTTTGTTGAAATTCAGGTCCCAGTGACATTCCTAGTTAATCACAGTGTTACCAACTTAACCCGGAAACCTCTGCACCGCTAAAATACTGTACACGCACTTTTGCATGAAATAAGATACGCACGAGACACCGAATGTATTTTTTTTGCTTGTTGATAAAACTGACAGTTTTTGCCGGTGAAATACAGAGATAACGAGCTACTGGCGTCCTGATTTATACAGCCAAGCAGTAGAAACCCAATTCTTGTGGTGGCTGTGGCTATCGCTATTTTGCGGTCTAAGATTAGTATTACGGAGAAGTTCAATTAATACGCCTATAGGTTTTGCTAAAATAGAACTTTTTTGTTTAATCTGACAACCAACATAAATGACACTGTAGCCAATTTCTTCCCTACGAAAGAAAATGTTCGAAAAATGCAATTCAGACTGAAGAAAAGCGGATAGAATTGTTCGCTTAACAACCCGCAGTTAGAAGATAATTCCGCAGATAATGTTTCTTCCACGCTAAGACTCTTGACAGACCGGCTCGTAATACTTCTGTACACGTATGGCGCGAGCTTGCAAAATGTGTCGTGAACCAGCGAGTATTATGCGAATGCAGAAAAGCAGGCGCTCTTCTCAAATGCGTGGTTAACCGCTGCGGACTCGCGGTCAAAACGACTTCAACGCTCATCTTGAGGAAGAAGAAAACATCACATACGCACGTTCGCATCAACTGCGAATGCAGTGCTCACCCTCGCATTTTCTTTTTCGCCTGCAGCTGAAGACTGTGGCTCTCAGGCGGTCTCGACTGTTCTCCCCGTTATGAGAGCGCTTAGCGAAGCGCGAAGTCAAAGGTCGGGGTTAATTTCTAGGATGTGCGGTGTGCCTGCGGCGACTTAAATGGGCACACCGACATTTCACGCGTGTTTCCGCAGCCGCCCACCATGAGGCGCTCTGGCAGTTACGCCTGAAGTGCGCTTATACGGGCAACTGCAGCGCGTGTAAAGAAGCACGCGCATTGTCCCCCTCCCTTATTTGACCGCCGCACGTGCTTTCTAAGCCACTTGGCTCGTTCTCGGGTGCAGGCGTGCGGGGCACTCGTTAGAGCTTACGTCGCCGTCGTCCGGAATTTTGTCGCCTACGGGCGTGTTACGGCAACAGCAAAGGCATAACTGCTTCGTGTGTCATCCGAGACCTGCACTGCGCCTAATGGGACTCTCTTCTTTGTTTTCTCTGGCCTCTAATGGCGCCGCAACGCGTGCCTTCGATGACCCAAGAGAGCGTCCTCCTCCTCTTCTTTTAGATGCGGAAGCATCTTATACTCGCGCCTTGTATTGCGCCGTCCGCGCCGTCTGCACCGCTTCTCGAACATTCGACAGCTGACGCGCGCGCATAGTGCCGTCGCGCCGTCGCCCACCATCTGTGCCGCGCGCGCTTCTCCTTCGAGAACATTCGACAGCTGACAGCGCATGCGCCGTCGCGCCGTCGCCATCTGTGCCGCGCGCGCGCTTCTCCTTCGAGAACTTTCGACAGCTGACAGTGCATGCGCCGTCGCGCTGTATATATACTCAAGGTCGGCGCTCGCTCGCTCAGTTGCCGCTCGTCCGTTGGTTTGTACGGCGCGTCGACGTCCAAGGTCGCGGTGAAATGAATTCCAACGAATCCACAAACACAATGATCGACGTCCCTTCGACCAGCGCCGCCCTTTCGCATACGTGTGTACGTGTTCACTCATTTAACACCCCCTCCTACAACCACGTTAACCAATTTAGCCATCGACCCAAGTAAGTCGCAATTTAACACCCCATTTCACAACCACGTTAACCAATTTAGCCATCGACCCAAGTAAGTCGCACTTTAACACCCCGTTAACCAATTATATGCTCCGCATCCTCCTCAGTGTTCCCCCGAGGGAAGCTGCGGGCAATTTTTTATCGTTCTTTGTTTTCGCCCCCCCCCCCTTTTCCTTTAACACTGCAGGTGAGGCTGGCAGCAGCCTTCCCTCCTCGATTACGTCCTCTAACCTACTGGAAAAAAGTAACCAACTTCCCTGTCTTGGGCGTGTAGATTTATCAGTGCACCCTCTTGGCCATCGACTGAAAGACGTGAATGAATTGAGGTGTCTCAGACTCACTGTATGCTACACTGTGAGTGTCCATTAAGTGATCCATTTCTCGTCGCTTCGCGCTGGCCGCGGGTACGTTTTGCAAGAAGATGGAAGGCAAGGTGCACTCGTCGCCTGTCCACCAGATCGAGAAGGAAACGCGAGCGATGCTGAAATCACGAGCGAAAGTAAAAACCGAGCGAAGCCGGGCACGAGCCAATGACCTGAACCGATCGAGAAAAGTCAATGGGGGAAAAAAGCAGGAACGCAGACTCCTTGCCCCACACTTTTTACGACTGCACGTGCTGGGAAATAAATACGGCCAAGGATCATCCGTCACGATTTGCAGAAGAGCGCGCGGCTCGCTTGAGATTTACGGAGCCTCGCTCAGGCCTAATCCTCTTAGGCCTCCACTCCGGATGGTGAGTCGAGATGGGCTCTTGCGGTCGCTCGCCCGGTGCGATCTCGTGTTCGATGGACTCCGGTTCGGGAGGTGGGCTGAAAGGGCTTACCAAGCCCCGGCCACAGATTCGATTGCGGCTTTGCTCTCCGGCGCGCATGCAAGTTGTTGCGCAGCGTGCCTGTGGGAGCGTGCGGCGCATATACAGGCGGGCCTCCTAGCAAAGGATTAATGGCTGCTCAGCCGGGGGTCACTGCACCCCAGCCTGCTTGTGCTTTTCGCGCCGTTTCTCCGTTCACTCTCGTGCAACGGTTTTTTTGAAGATAGGCCGCTGTTGCGGCTCGCCTCCGAGCTTCTCTCGACAAATTGGTTCTCGCAACTTTCTGAAAAAGAAAAAAAAAGAGAGAGAGAATGCGGTGATGAAACTCAGAAAAAAAAATGAGAGAAGAGGCGGTGTGTGTGTGGTTGTGTTGTTGTTGTTGTTGTTGTCGTTGTTGTTGTTGTTGTTGTTGCTGCTGCTGCTGCTGCTGTTGTTGTTGTTGTTGTTGTTGTTGTTGTTGTTGTTGTTGCTGATCTTGCGTGCCTTGGTCAACTGGACGACCGCGCAACCCGCCGTCTTTACAATGTGACGAGAGCGAAAAAGAAGAAAAGCGAAAAAAGAACAAAAAACGCAACGAAGAGTAGAGTATATTGCGTTTTCTCGTCAAGAGCCCGGTCGCTTATACCAAGGCGCACGTCCGGTGCATGTACAGTGTCATCCTTCTGAGCACTCGCTCCCGAGCGCACTTATAACACTGACCTTCTCTCAGTTTCGAGTTCGATCGTCGCTTAGATTGAGTGCTTGCTAGTAAGCCGTAAAAACAACAACAAAAACAGCAGTAAAGGGTATATATTGGCGTTTGCAAAAGAATGCTGTCAATATTTTTTTTTTTCGAAGCATCTTTACGTTTCTTGCGCGAAGTTTCGTGGCGTGCTTGGCTTCTGTAAAATAACAAGACTGAGGCCGAGGTCTCCGCCCTTTTTTTAAGCAAAGTTTATAGACAATTTCACGCAAGTACTTATACCGTCGCTTTCACCTCTGGCTGTTAAACACTTTTTTTCCCCCGTTTCTGTGTATCGTGACGCGAACTATATCTCGTGCAACGCCGGGTGCACCAGTGCAACTGTTCTCGTGGGTACAAAGTAGCACCGTTCGTATAGCTGATAAAGATGCAAATCGGGCAATGTCGCCACCGATAGCCACACGTAAAGTAGTCTATATATAAAGTGCCAACGGTGACGTCGGCTACTGCTCTTCTTTTGCATAATAGTTGCCATCGCAATATAGTGAACAAGCGCAAGACTACACAAACAGACACATGGACGAGCGCACACGCACTTGTTTATTCACTGCAAACGAGTGTCCACGCAATCTCCGCCTTCTAATAAATTCTCGATTTCAAAGTCCCCCCTTTCAACATCAGACAGCGAGTTGTCGGGAGCGGGGGGGGGGGGCGCAGTCGGCAGATTTATGTTAGTAGCTGTTTTATTTCCTACTGACGTCAGTGGAAATTCGATCGAGAATGTCTCGCATCTTTTTTTTTCTCGTACTTCTGCGCGATTTAGAAATCTTGGGGCTATAGGCTACATTTTTGCTCGCAAAAGTTCCCTGTCGGTGGCCTGTATAGCCACCACTCCGTCATCCGTTTATTTGTTTCTCTCTCTCTACCTCTCTCTCAAACGCTCAGAAAAAAATTTACGTCATGCATAGGAAATTTCATAAGACCGTGTATATAAGAAGGCACCACTCGTTCGACATTACAACATGAGCCTGTTGCAAGTCCGCAGTTTTCTCAGATCGAAACATTTGTTGCGATAGCTATAGTGGCAACTGCAGGGGCGTAGCCAGGTGGTGGCACATTGGGTCCATGCCCTCCCCTTCCCTCCCACCCTTCTTCCGAACATTTTTAGCCATGGTATACTGACCGCCAGACGCCCATTTGCGTGCCCGGTCCCCACGCACTCCAAATCAAGAAGTTGCTCACCCCCCCCCCCCCCCACACACACACACACTTTCTGAAGAGATTTCTGCCTACACTCCTGGTGACCCCTGGGCCGCTGCGCTCATCGAACATGAAGGCGACAAATAAATTCGACTATATACGCAAGCTTTCACGACTCACAAACAAGTAGCTGTGTAGTTGGCAGTTGTGGGGCAAGCGTTGTACTTGTGAAAGAACTCGGGGACTAAGCCGGTGGCCAATACTTCTCTGGAGTGGCCGTTTTATTATATTGTCTATACCAGGAGGAAGCCTACCTGATCGAAAACTCGATGCGCAAGAGCAGTGAATATGCAGATGATATCAAAACGGGAGGGCTGTCTGTGCGGCCTACCGCTGTCACGTTTTTTCGGGGCTCCTGCAGTGGCACACGCGGCCGGCCATTGGCGTGTTCCTGATGTCTGCGCGAATATCGCATACCGCATAGATTTCTGTTTTTTGCCACTCGTCACAGGGGCGTCGCGCTTATAAATAAATACGTTACAAGACAACACGGATGACAACGAAACAGGCAAGAAACCGAAGCGTTGCCCGTCACAATTGCACCCGCCGTATATAAGTCAACATCACCTTTCTCTCGGCAGCCGCCGACTCCCTTGACAGGTGCCCAAAATAATTTCGTGGCTTTCACCAAGCTCAGCTGCTGGCACACTCGGCCTATTGAATTTCCGAGGAACAGCTGTGCGTTGGCGGCGCCTTCTCTCTTGCACGACTCCGCCGCGGCGCAACGTTGCCGGGGGGTGCGAGTGACGTCACGTGTGGGATAAACGTCACTCGCACGAGTGACGTCCATCCCACACGTCATGACGTCACGAGAATGCGGCCGTCTTTGCGCATAGTCTTGAAGATGTGCTAGCGAACATGTCTCCTAGTTCCGCGGAGATGTCGGCCAACTGGCAAAGGAACGTGTCCCTCTGGTCCACCGCCAACGTGGGCACACTAAATATGGTTCGTATGTCGCGGTGATCGACATTATCTCCGGAAAAAAAGCTGACACGGTAAGGCATAGCTTGGTCTTGCCCAGATGCTAACTACTTCAAACGCAGGCGCGTGCGCGCGTGAGAGAGACAGGTTAGAGTAACCAATATTTGCTTCAACAATAATTATGTGCAGTGCTGTGAAGGCTCGGACAGGCATCAGCGAATATTCTTAAAAGGGCGCAGTTATTGTGCGCCACTACTACTACTTCTATGACGCTTCCATTGGTAGGGTTTTGGGCTAGTTGTCGTTACATTATTAACGAAAGGGTTGAACTGCTAAAACGGATGACATGGGCTGGGCGGACAAACGACTGGCCCGCCCTTTTTTTCCCATTCAACTGGGTCCACGTATACGCGTGAAAGGCAGACAGCTGAGACAGTACCCAGTCTTTTGATTATTTTCGAGGACGGCTGTCACGTCTCAATTATTTCTCGCTACATTGCACGGAACTGGCGAAGTAGAGTAAGCTCCGTCCGAACTGAACCAGGCGCAGTAGTGAGGGAAAAGCAACCTACATGAAAAATTGAATTGCTGCACAAACTTGAAGAAAAAAACAAGGGAGACAGGAAAGAGCGCAGACTACCAAACGCTCTTTCCTGTCTCCCTTGTTTTTTTCTTCAAGTTTGTGCAGCAATTCAATTTTTCAAGTATGAACCAACTAGTCTGCAAAAAAGTATTGCTGCAACCTACACTTTTTGAAGGCGTGTTTTGGGACGGAAACGCGATGCGCACCGGAAACAGTAGACGGCGCTTGGAATAGTCTGTTCTTTTTACAATCGGAAACAGTCGCAGGGCTATCTTCCATTAAAATATATATAAAGCCGAGCCCGAGTGACCCCGCATTTCTCCCAGTATACTACGGCGTTCTGTTTAAGTTGACTCAGATATTTTGGAAGAGAGCCAGTGAACTCTGAAGTTTTCTTCGTTTATGTAATAGAGCGCTGCGCGTACCATAGCGCCAGGAATCCTCAATAATAGAAGAGTTCACGCCAACAGCTGGTTAAAAAAAACAGTTTCTATTCATCCTAACTCTTATTTCTCTCTGTAGGTTGAGACATTGTACTGCAGCCGCTGGAAACTGTGCTGTCCACATAAGACATTTATGGGTGAGAGGAGCAGATGGCCTATGAATGCGATATATTGCAATCAACGCAGCTTTACTCATTGATGTCAAAGACGACAGGGTTACGGTCATTATGTACATAATGCAGATGGTGCTTAATTTTCTCCGTGTTCTCTTTCTTTTCGAAAAGCTCGCTCTGTTTCTTTCTTCTTTCTTTTCCTTTCTTTCTTTTTTTCTTTCTTGCTTTTTCTGTCTCTAAAGGCAACACTTTCTTGCCTACGTTTCTGAGATCCTGTATATCGTCTGATGCTAAGCCACGGAAATGAACTCAGTAAGCCATAGTTCTTTTCAATTATGAACTTAATAAAGTTGTTTCACTCACTCACTAACTCACTCACTCAAAGTGTGTGTGTGTGTGTGTGTGTGTGTGTGTGTGTGTGTGTGTGTGTGTAAGGGGGTGTATGTCCGTGTGTTGTAGGCTTAAGAAGGGTTTCAAATAGGTTAAAAACTTACCCCATCTGCCACTAAAAGAAACCATGTGTAGACGCGAAGCAGTGGGCGCTGAGGCGACGTTGACGCAGGCGCTCATCGTGGCGTTGCGTAGAAGAAAAGACTATAGAGGCGGAAAGCACGCAGTGATGAACCGGCGTTTACTACTGGAACATGCCAATCGCTGCTAATGGGCAGTGAGAGACAATGGACTCCGATTGGACACAGAGACACGCAGTTCGCTTTTAGTTAACGCGTACGCTGGGAATTTTTATTGTTAAATGACGCACAGAAGAAATCTCCCATCGGCACTACATTGGAGGTCAATATAGAGCGCTATATATACGGGCCCGTATCAACGGGTGTGAAGAGTGAGCGGTCGGTTTTTCCAACGAAGGAACTCGCTAGCAGACGCTGCCTGCATCGGCGTTGTGAAGAGAGAGAGGGAGCAGCTTTAAAGAGGGAGGGGGAGGGGTCGTGCATGTGCGATGGGAGTGCAAACGCCGCGGGGACAAATGCCTAGAAGAGAGAGAGGGAGAGCGAGCGTACGCTCCCTGCGTCGGCGTTGCGAGGCGGGAGTGGGGAGAGGAGGGAAAGCGGACACGCATGCGCAGTGAGGGTGGTCACACCGCACACCGGATTGAGCTTGACCCTAAGCTGCAGTGTACTTCTAAGTACACTCTACCTAAGCTACTTCGCATCTGAAAGTTCCTGGAGTGGAATGTCCCGCAATGCCTTGCCAGCATTAGTGAAGCCGGCTTTTGCCCACCCAAGATCTCAAAAACATGCACATTTCTTGTGGTGCTCACTTACAGATCAAGTGGCTTTGATGTGTTAGTCGAAGGGCTACGTTAACTAAAACTTAAAAGATCGTTGTTCCTGATGCAATAACATACAGAAACGAGTATCGGTGACGTCACCTCCAATAAAATTTGCCTTGAACTTAAGGCTTACTAATCAACATAGGGGAGTACCTTAGTAACCTGCGCTTCGACGACGACATTGCATTGCTGATGCGTGTAACTCAGGGGATGATTTGAAACTCATAACTACAGAGTTAGACGAGGAGGGCATGAAAAGTAGTTCTTAAAATTAATCTGTAGAAAACGAAAGTAATGTACAACAATGCCGGAAGAGAGCAGCGCTTCGAGATAGGTAATAGTGCACTTGAAGTTGTAAAATACTACGTCTACTTAGGACATGTAATAGCCGCGAAGCCGAACCACGAGACTGAAGTAACTAGAAGAATAAGAATGGGGTGGAGCACATTTGGCAAGCACTCTCAAATTATGACATGTAGATTGCCACTATCCCTCAAGAGGAATGTATATAACAGCTGTATCTTGCCGGTACTTAGCTACAGAGGAGAAACCTGGAAACTTACAAAGAGGGTTCAGGTTAAATTGAGGACGACGCAGCGAGCAATGGAAATAAAAATGGTAGGTGTAAGCTTAAGACACAAGAAGAGAGCAGAGTGGATTAGGGAACAAACGGGGGTTAAGGATATCATAGTTGAAATAAAAAAAAAGAAATGATGCATGGGCCGGGCATGTAGCACGTAGACAGGATAACCGCTGGTCATTAAGGGTAACTAACTGGATTCCTAGAGAAGGCAAGTGGGTTAGGGGGAGACAGAAGGTTAGATGGGCAGATGAGATTAAGAAGTTTGCGGGTATAAATTGGCAGCAGCGAGCACAGGGCCGGTTGACTGGCTGAACATGGGAGAGGCCTTTGTCCTGCAGGGGACGTAGTCAGGCTGATGTACGAGGAAAACACTCTGTTTCTATAGTGCCATCAGCTCGCCATGCCCCTAGTAAGATGGCAGCCACAGTCTCCATTTTACGGTGGGCACGGCTTCACTCCTGGGCAATTATTTCCTCTCCAGCAAGGGTTAAACACCCAAAATCACCTCCCTGGCTACGCCACCGCAAATGATACCGAGAGAGAGAGAGAGACAGAGCGAAGGACACGCAGAAACAAGTATATATACAGTGTTCAAAACCGCATCCGCTAGAGCTTTGACTTCATTTAATAACGACAGTTTCTCCAAAACATCCCCCCCCCCCCTGCCTTTTCGTTGACAAAGCAGGATTTTCTTTTCAGGAAGATCTGAAATGAATTTTTGAAAACGGTAATGCGAAAAGTGCCTCGTGCTTTAGGAATTCAAGCTTACACCAACATGCGTAAACTTTTCAGAAGCACCTCACCTATCCTGAGGTTTCTCCTCGTATACTGTTTTCTGCTCAAAGGCCTTGATGCGGCAGCTGGCGCTACAGTCAACGCTTCCGAACTTTTCAGAAATTTAAGCGTACACAAGCACACCCAAGCTCTCCCTAATAGTGTTGGAACAAAATTCTATATAGGTAACTGCATTGAGCTTCGGGCAACTGATGGGTTAATCAAGCGCGCCACTTGATTGAACGCATCTCAGTGCTGGTGACGCTCCAGAAAGAGAGAGAGAGAAAAAAAATCCCACTCACCGTTTTTGTTTTCAGGCTTTGAATCAAACTTATTTGACACAGAAGAGTGCTGTGGACTTTGCCGTACGTGTCCTCTCTCTTTTTTTTTATTATCCTCGCGCTTATTACACCGTCAGTCCTTGCAGTGAGTCGTCCCGGAACGACGCAGACCAAGCGCACATGTGACTCTGCGTTCAATGGGACTTCGCACTCGGCACTCTGCAGTGACCACTGAGCTCTCGGCAACACCTTTTGAAGCGACTTCTCGGGAAGTTAAAATATGACCCTACTCTCAGTAACGTAAGAACTGTTGAAGCTTCATGTCCCAAAACCAAGGTATGATTAACGACAGTTTTAAAAATAGTTTCTCTTTACATTGCGCTATTTTCAACGGTACTTTCAGGTTCTGAATAATAAATTTCCTATACACTTGATAGTGGACCCAGATCGCGTGGTGCGGGGCAGAGTACTGTTTGGCAAGGGGTGACTCAACACGGACTGCAACAAGGTGTCTGCGCCGCATTATAGGATCCTAATTGTCTGCATAAAAAGAAACAACCATAGAAAACTTGCAGAAACGTCTTTCTCTTTCATCGTCTTCTTTCATCGTCTTTTTTTTTATTCAGTACAATACAGTGCAAGTAAAAAGGTGGTGTAATACAGAAAGAGGTCCCAAAGTAAAAACTGTCAGTGGGACCTCCTATGAATTCGTGTATAAAAATATAGAACAAAGATTGGCAACTAAGGAAAAAACAGAAAGCGAATAAAATAAAATAATAAATAAAACGTCAAATGAAAAACAGCATAAACGTGAAATGTAATTTGACAAGCTGCCCGTTTTTTTATAACGCTGAATCGATCGATTGATTGATTGATCGATCTTGCATAATACCAGAAAACAAAAGAGAACATGAAAAAAACAATACTGTATTTGTTTGGACTTTACGTCCTAAAACCACGACATGATCATGATAGACGTTGTAGTGGAGGGCTCCGAAAATTTCGACCACCCAGGGTTTTTAACGTGCACTCTCCGTGCGCGTACCTGACTTTTAAGAACACTAGCTTCCATAGCAGTGGTTCTCAGCTACAGATGTGTCGCGGACCCCTTGTTGACTGGTGGAAGTGATGGGGGACCCCTTGCAGTGGAGGGGAGGGAGAGGGGAGTACGTAGGTAAATTAACACAATTGGAGAGTGAAACAGGTGTCTTTTATTGCCACCAAGAACATCAAAAAAACGTGCCATATCTCTTCATTTTTGGACAATTGATCAATGCGTGGCACAGTCACGCTTAAAGAAAAATGCGGGTGAGGGTTTACGGATCATTTATATAGAAATGGCTTCGAGGACCCCCGTTTGAGAACCACTGCTCTATAGCATTTCGCCTCCACCTAAACGTGGCCGTAGCGACCAAGATTCAATCGCGCTGCCTTCAGGTGGCAGTCGAGCATCGTAATAACTATGACAGCGTGACGAGTGGGAGAAAAAAGAAAAAAAAATGCCGCACAGCAACACGAAGTCGTGGAACACAGCAACGCGAAATTAAATCGACACGTGCCTGCTCTGCAGCGTATACCGGACACCTTAGCACACTTGCTCATGGAATACCAGTGCTGTGCAAAACGCGTGCAATGCAACCGAAGAGGGACGTGGACCAAGCGCCAAGAAAGAACGACGAATCGAAAGGTGGGAGGCCAAGCTCGTCCTCGAGAACCTGTAAGACCAGCGACAACTCGTCGCCAGAGCCAAAAGGGCAGTCGAGGCCAGAGGATCTCTGGGCTAGGGAACACCTCCACCTCATTATAGGTGATGCCAGGCATCGCTCGGAACACTGTTTCGACAATTAACGTTTATTTCTCTCTCTCTCTCTCTCTCTCTCTCTCTCTCTACATTTTCTTTCTGATCGCCCCGTTCGCGACTTCAACGAACACCGCTGCGACAACGTGAACCAGGCAGTTTGGATAAGGCTGACACTTTAGAGATATACGGCCAAAGCGCGATCGTCACCTCCACCGCGATCGTCGTCGTTGTCGACTGGTCCAACCGATATCGCTCCGTACTCCGTCAGCGACATTGTGAGAACGCCGCTGCTGTTACGCGGTGGCAGTGCATCTTTTGTACCCGATAGGCGTACGCGGCCAGTCGGCGGCCTTCGCCAGCGCTTTGCCCCTCGCTGTTGACTACACGCTCGGAATCGCTAACGCCATGCGACACAACGGACAAAGAAAGGCCTGCTCCGTATAGCAGCCACTGGGACGCCGAAAACATTAGTATACATACGACCGAATCGGGGCTGTATATAAGCGGCCTTATCTAGACTGCTGGACGGCCTCTCTTCATTGCGCGTCCCGTGCCGGTGTTCTTATACTGGCAGTGTCTCTGACAATGCACGAAGCAACGTTAAATCCAATTAAGCTTGAGTGCTGGTTATACGTGCATGAGTGAGTTGAGAAGAAGTGACAGCGTAAAACGAAGGTTTGCGTAAAAGTTGGATATATATATATATATATATATATATATATATATATATATATATATATATATATATATATATATATATATATATATATATATATATATATATATCTGTGTGTGTGTGTGTGTGAGAGAGAGAGAGAGAGAGAGAAAGAAAGAAGTGTATACCTAAGGGCTCGTTTTCCGTGTTTTGACACAATATTAATGAGATGTAACAGACAGTAATGCCAACGAATGTACAGGGGAAGTTATTACAACCAATGGAACGTAAATAAGAAAGAAAAGTGGGTGAAAAAATAACCAGCCGTGAGCAGGAAAGGAATCGAACCTACGACCTTCGAATAACGCGTTATTCGAGCATCGAGTTCGAGCATCGTTATTCGAGCATCGTTATTCGAGCATCGAACGCGCTATTCGAAGTAACCAAGTGGTACGTCAGATAAACTGAGTCCTATACAACGCGTGCTGCTTTAGCTTTCAAGCGGAATCGCGATTCTCTCTGTACCATGTTCTGACGTCTATAGCCAGGACGAAAAAAAAAAAAAAGACATCGGGGCGCATTGACTTTATCAGAGTGATTGACTCGGACTCCGTTGATACGCTGATTTCGTTCTTGTTTCTATGCATTCGATTGAGGTATCATCGTTACTTAAGAAGAGCCTTTGTACAGTTTAAATACAGGATTCACTTGTCAACAGTAAGCTCATTAATTTGATGTCGCTTCTTCGGAACTTCTCTTTAAGGACGGTTCTAAAATACAACGTGTTACACTTGATCGTCACTCTGCACTGCAGTCTTTTTTTATTAGTGTAAGTTCTTAAAGATAATAATTTATTAGAAGTGCCGTAACGACCCCGTAAACAGGGTTTTACATAAATATAATGGAGTAGTATAAATATAATGGAGGAAGCACGCAGAGCTATTATACGGAATTCTATACATAACGAAACTCTATAAATAAACACTCCATTGTCGTTTTGATTTTTTATTCTCTTACGATTTCGTTCGACTCGTGGACTCCTGCAGCTTTTGGGCGAGCATAGGGCGCCGGGGCTGAGGTCATTAACTGACTCAGAGGTCGAGCCGGAATATCATATCTGTATGCGTTGGCCGCACAACTGTGACACATCTGGCATGACGCCCGCGTTCCTGCGTTTACTAAGTTCTCGACGCTGCTGCCAATAGGATGCTTGCGAAAGTGTGTGACGAATGCTTTGGATTAAGGAAGGCTGGCCCACAACGTGTCTCAAGTTTCATCCTCGAGGATTCGGGACGCTGTGCAGGCACATGCATAACGCGCCGCCGACATTTTAGAAATCGTGAGTCGGACCCGCAAAGCGCCTTGTTAGGAAGTGATTGGTGCCGTTGGCTGGTGTGATTGGTTAATTATAAACCCGCTATCAGGATGTGCTCACATGTTCTCTAAGAACATTTCTTCTTCCTCCTATCCCGCTGTAGGGGGTGGCGAACTGTGTTCGACCTTTCTTTCTGTCACTCTCTTTTTTGGCGCAAAAGTAGGTAGCTTTTATGAATATACGGGCCGTTTCATGGCATATCGCTACTGATGCGCTCTTCATTGTCCTAAAGCGAACTTGTATCGCCTACTAAAGAGGAAATCAAGACCGCAGGTGCGAGTATCAACCGACGTGCACGGGGGGCAGATATATATTTGTTTCAGCCCCGCCCCTGTGGTCTAAGTGGCTAAGGTACTCGGCTGCTGACCCGCAGGCCGCGGGATCGAATCCCGGCTGAGGCGGCTGCATGTCCGATGGAGGTGGAAATGTTGTAGGCCCGTGTGCTCAGATATGGGTGCACGTTAAAGAACCCCAGGTTGTCGAACTTTCCGGAGCCCTGCACTGCGGCGCCTCTCATAATCAAATGGTGGTTTTGGGACGTTAAACCCCACATATCAATCAATCATATTTGTTTATTTTAAAGACAGCAATATGTGAGTGTTCTTGTGTACTGTTATGCCAGCGAGTCCTCGTCAAACGTCCGTGCCTCTGAAAAAGGCAATCTGGGTCAAGGCCAGCCCGCAGTCCGCCGGACGCGAACAACTCAACGGCGTAAACACGCGCGTCGCATCTCTGGCCCACGTGCAGTGAGTCAGCAGCGCACGTGACAGCGAGCCGGCGTCTTCGTGTCTGGGGGTCGGATGTGGCCCAGCGGCGACCCCATTGGAGGAATCTGCCCTGACGACCAGCGGCGCCTCTGATTGGACATTTTGGTTGGACCCAGTGCAAATAAAAGAAGCCCTGCGGCGCGTCGGGATCAGCGGTCCTAGGAGAGGAGTCCCCGTGTCGGAGAGCCGACATGTGTGTGAGTCGGCGGTTTTAGGCGAAAAGCTGACCTATGTGGCTCTTCGAGTCTCTGTCGGCCCCAGTGCCGAAATTGTAACGCTTCTGTATATATGCTGTACATAAACCTTGTTTAACTCACCGTCGTCTCGTCCGCTCGTCTTATCAGCTCTGCGCAGAAGCAGTCGCGAGCTGAGAAACATACGCTACCAAACGGCTGGTGACCTTCCCGGCGGAGTTGAAAGCAGTGGCGCCTGTGGGACCGGGTTGGCGTCGCCGTCTTTCGCAACAGTGGAGGTCAGCGGTGGGATTTCGGAGGTGGCTTCGCAACAGTGGTGGCTTCGGCGGGATCGGCCCGTCTTTCGCAACAGTGGTGGCAGCGGTGGGATCGGCCGGCGTCAGCGACATCGATGCGGTGAGTGCCTGATGTTTTCCCCTCAGTTCACCAGACTACTCTAGCTCAGGTTGTAGTAGTTTAGAGAAGGGCTGTGTGAAGCATTGAAGTGAGCTTTGATCGTTTCAAGCAAAGTCGAAGTGCTTTGAAACCAAAGTTAATGCGGAGGGGGTAAACACGGGAGTGTGAAAAATTGCTTGCGCGTCTTGCTAGTAGGCTTATAGTGGGTACGGCAAGTAAATTGTTAACAGGGGCAAACAGCAAGAGGCTAGTGTGAACGATGGAGAACCTTAAAGTGAAGGAACTCATCGAAATTTGTGAGGAACTCGGCATAACTTTGGGCCGTGCGAAACGAAAGCAAGCGATCCTTGAGATCATGAAGGATGAAGGAGTGTCTGCTGAGGAAGTCGATGAGGCCTGGGCGGATATCAAAGCACGCCACGAGGAGGCTGAAAGGCGAGAAGTAGAAACTCGCGAACGGGAAGAAGCTGAAAGGCGAGAAGTTCGCGAACGTGAGGAGACGGAAAGGCGCGAACGTCGCGAGCGCGAGGAGGCCGAGAGACAGGAGCGCCTTGAGATGAAACGACTAGAATTGGCAATCCTACAGTGTTCGCAGGCGCCTAGCGTAGCTTCTCCGACGATTCAGGTCAGCGGTTTTAGAATTCGTGACCAACTGCCACCGTTCGTAGTAGGCGAGGACATGGCCAAGTAAAGTTTGAACACGTCTGTGAGCGAAACGCTTTGGAGCGGTCTTTTTGGGCGCGTAACCTGCTAGCTCTTCTTCCCGGCGAAGTGTCCGACGCGATAACTTGCTTGTCGAGGGAAGCGTTTGAGAGCTATGACGAGGTTAAGGAAGTGCTCTTAAGACGTTATAAGTTGTCACCCGAGGCTTTCAGGCAAAGGTTCCGGTATGCTAAAAAGGGGAATGAGTCACACGTTGACTTCGCGTTTCGTCTTAAGGCCGATTTAATTGAATGGCTCAAGGGCGAAGGTGTTTATGACGACCGCGATAGAGTGGTGGAATGCGTTGCATTGGAGCAATTCTACCGCTGCATCGAGGAGGATGTCAAACTTTGGCTGCAGGACAAACTTGGTGAAGTACAGCTAAACAAGGCAGCAGAGTTAGCTGAGGAGTATTATACTCGCCGAAAGTTGCATAGCAGGGCAGTGCGCGTTGAAAAGGATGAAAGAAAAGAGGGCTTTTCAAAGAAACCTGATCAACGGAAACCCGCTCCGCACCGTAATTTCAAAAAGGACCCGTCTCTTACGAAGGACACTGTAGAGGAAGGGAAAACAGAAGCGGAAAAATCGAGTGAGGTTTCTACCACACAGGCATTTGAATCGGAAAACAAACGGAAGCCGCTAATCTGCTACAACTGCAAAAAGGAAGGACACATCGCGAGAAACTTTCAGGAAAAGTTTGCCTTCGCAACAATCCGAGAATCAGAAAAAAACATGCGGTTGTTGGAGCCGTATCTCCAAGAAATTAGGGTGAATGAGAAAACGTGCCGAGCACTTAGAGACTCAGCGGCAACCATGGACGTTGTCCATCCTTCATTGGTGTCTCCGGATGACTTCACAGGAGAATGCGCGTGGATCAGGCAAGTCGCCGAGGAGCAGAGTGTTCGCTTACCAATCGCCACGGTTGTCATTGAAGGCCCGTTCGGTAAGCTTCGCACTGAAGCGGCTGTGTCTGCCGCGCTAAATGATCGTTTTCCTTATCTTTTCTCCAACAACTCCGAGCAGCTTCTCAAAGAGCAGGGCAAATCGTTCTTCCCCAACTTTGCGTGCGTGGCCCTCACGCGATCGCAAGCGCGGAAGCTATCGCGGCAGCTTGATCTGGTTCAATGCGGTGAACTCTCAAGTGACCTTGTCGGCGGGTCGACGGAACCCCAGAAAGGAAATTTTCCGCATGAGTCATGTGAGCAGTCACGCGAACGGCCCGTCGCGGAAACGGCCAGCGCGGTATGCGTGGGGGCAGACGACATGGCGCCATTGAGTCAGAGCGAGAGGGTTGCAACGCTCTCGCCTATAGCGGAAAGTTGGAGCGAGCTGCCGAGAGTTGATCGAGAGACGCTCATTCGAGAGCAGCGTGAGGATCTCTCGATTGAAGCGCTAGTGGAAAGCCAAATTGAAGCGCTAGTGGAAAGCCAGAAAAACGCGGCAAAAGTGCTGTCGAAGGAGCACTACGAGGAATCGGTGAAGAAGCGCGCTTTTGAAGTTGATAATCAGGTAATCCTGCTGCAGCCGTTCAAAAAGATCAAGCTTGAGGTTGATTGGGAAGGGCCCGCCAAAGTATTATCGAAGCCTTGCGATACAAATTATGAAGTGAAATTAGGAAGGCGGCCGGACAAAATTTACAACTTGATGAAACCCAATGTTCAACATCAAGCGGTCGTAAATCAGCTGTTGAATGCTTCAGAGGAAGAGGGAGCAGAAATTTGGAGTTCTAGTGATGTAATCAAAGGGGGATCGAAAGTAATCTGGGAACAGTTGAACCTAGAGCCTAGCTTAAGTGAAGGAGGACCTGAGAAAGAGGACCTGAGAAAGATTGGTTCCGAGTTTGGAGACGTGTTTTCGGACCGCCCCGGAAACACGAGGGTGATCGAACACGACATCGAGCTAAGCGGTGAGGAGTCAATCCGTAGCAAGCCGTATCGTTGTTCCCCTGTGCAACGTCGAAAGTGTGAGCCGCTCTTAGTGCCGCATAGGTATCGTCGCCTAAAAGTGGCCGGTTACTGAAGTGGAGCATGTTGCTCCACAGCGCAACTTTGACGTTCGCTATCAAAAAAAAATAAAGGAAAGGTAAACGCTAATGCAGGTGCATTGAGCAGTGCGTTCCAGCTAGTAACTTCTCAACCTTTCGGTTTCTCGCTGACGATTCGGGGCAAAATTTTGACCTCATCACGACCTGGGCTGAGCGCTCTCGTTCAGAGTGATCTCAAGGGGCCAACTTTATGTGGTATTCTAATTCGTTGCGTTGTTGTAAGTGTGAAAAATTCAAGTTCTTACTTTAAGAGTCTTGTGTCCCACATGTGCCTCTTGATGTAGAGGGAACAAAATTCCGATAGACACGTAGATAGGTATATGTTGTACTATACTTTGTCTGGTGTTCTGTCGGGTGACCGAGGGCACTTGCTTGTGTCGTGTGTTGTTTGTTGTCGAACCGTTCTTAGCAAGTTGCAGAACCATCGACAAGTGCTGAAACCGAAGGTGGTCAGAAGAGACGAGTGAAGCTGGTCGACAAGTTGTGGCGACAAGCCAGTGGAGCTGGAATCCGTCGTCAAAAATGGGATGTGTTCCCGGAACGGTCTGGAGCTGCATTCTCCCCATGGCCCTGGAGGCGAACCTGGAGGGACCTGGCGAACGAGCGCACCTGACATCCGAGCCCCGTGGAAGCAGCTCGTCTTTCCGGTGCATTGTCTGGCGGCGGGGGTGCTGTTATGCCAGCGAGTCCTCGTCAAACGTCCGTGCCTCTGAAAAAGGCAATCTGGGTCAAGGCCAGCCCGCAGTCCGCCGGACGCGAACAACTCAACGGCGTAAACACGCGCGTCGCATCTCTGGCCCACGTGCAGTGAGTCAGCAGCGCACGTGACAGCGAGCCGGCGTCTTCGTGTCTGGGGGTCGGATGTGGCCCAGCGGCGACCCCTTTGGAGGAATCTGCCCTGACGACCAGCGGCGCCTCTGATTGGACATTTTGGTTGGACCCAGTGCAAATAAAAGAAGCCCTGCGGCGCGTCGGGATCGGCGGTCCTAGGAGAGGAGTCCCCGTGTCGGAGAGCGGACATGTGTGTGAGTCGGCGGTTTTAGGCGAAAAGCTGACCTATGTGTTAGGGAGGAGAGCTCGGCTCTTCGAGTCTTTGTCGGCCCCAGTGCCGAAATTTTAACGCTTCTGTATATATGCTGTACATAAACCTTGTTTAACTCACCGTCGTCTCGTCCGCTCGTCTTATCAGCTCTGCGCAGAAGCAGTCGCGAGCTGAGAAACATACGCTACCAAACGGCTGGTGACCTTCCCGGCGGAGTTGAAAGCAGTGGCGCCTGTGGGACCGGGTTGGCGTCGCCGTCTTTCGCAACAGTGGAGGTCAGCGGTGGGATTTCGGAGGTGGCTTCGCAACAGTGGTGGCTTCGGCGGGATCGGCCCGTCTAAGTTCGCAACAGTACCCTGAAATAATCGTGTTGACTCCTATAGGCTGGACTTTCCGCTGGGCTAGTTGGTTTGTGTTACGGAAGGAAAAGTCACGCGTCCCTTTATTGTTTAATTAGAAGCCTCAATTGTGGCTATTTCGCGCAAAGAAATACCGAGGCAAGGGTCAAGGGAAGCGCAAGCTTTTGACTGTTTATTCTAAAACCACTACAGCGCAATATATATGCAAATTAAAGCATGCGCGAAAAACAAGGCACACATCTAACAGATAACTCTTAGTTTAATGCAATACACGGATATATACATGCGCAAAAGGAAAGGCCCACATCTATTGGATAACTAAGAGCACCCGGAATGTCGCATTGAAAGAACTGTTTATACTTGCCACATTTACCCCGGAAATCTATAGAAAGCCGGTGACCAATGGCGGGCCTTGGTGAAAAACACGTCATCGCTTCATTTTCATTTTCGCATCCACCGCGGAGCTGGCTTTCTTTCGGATTCGACCAATAGGGAAGAGAGAAAGAGAGGCCGCGGTGAAACTTGATTACCCCTAATGGAGAGAGTGCAGGGTGAAATGCATACAACAAGAATATGTGCTTTCATGAAATTCGGGTGAAGCTTTTCAGGATGCAGGCTTCTTTCCGTAACGACGCGTGATTCGTTTTTGGAAGTTCGTCGCATATGCGTAACTCTGCACCGTCAAGGACCCAACCAACTCTTGATCACGTTGGATTCTATCAACTTTGATCGCACTCTTTCAGTCTCTTTCTTTGACCTATATTCACGTCAGTTCATAAGTTTTTCTTGTACACTCCATCAACTTTTAGAAAGCGTCCACCGTGTCATGGCAGTGAGCCTGTGACTTTGGTACGTTAACCTTAGAGTAATAAATAAATAAATAATAAATAAATAGTATACGTCACATAGGTACATATTAAATAAGCGCTGTAAAATTCTTGATGACCCTGTGTCTTTCGTAATAATACTTATACGCACTGTGCCACTACGAAAGACACAGGGCCATCAAGAATTTTACAGCTCTTATTTAATATGTACCTATGTGACGTATACTATTTATTTATTTATTATTTATTTATTTATTACAAGTACCTACATCGCCCATTGGGCATTGTTGTAGGGGGGTTACAGTAGAAAATAGAATACAAAACAGCAAAATTAAAGGCAACTAAGTCGTGCCTTACAGTATACAGGAGAAAATAACACTTGTAGTACAGCATTAGAACAAAAGTACAAAACACAGGACTATGCAACAAAAGCAGTAATTATACTTATAAAAATCAACAACCAAGAGGAGTACAAAGCCACGTTAAATATATGGGTTATTTCAGCAGCTCAAAATGCTGTTTCAATGGCTGTTAGGAAATTAGAATCAGAGAATATTGGTATTTTTAGCGCATTCCAGTCACTAATAGAATTTGGAAAGAAAGAGTATTTAAGGACTATCAATCGACAGGTATATTCTCTAATTTTATATAAGTGATCTTTCCGTTCGGACATATAACTAGGCGTCTTTAAATACCGCTCTTTATTTAGCCCAGTCTTACCGTGATATATGATATACTATATATGATGTCTCGCTTGTTTAAAAAAAAAAAACGCGCTTTCCGACCCCCACCATTTTCCTTTCCCTGATCTCGTAATCACACGTGTGTTTCCTTTGCATCCAGCGAAACGAGCATGGTGAGCTGGCCAAAACGGATATATGCTCCGTTCCCACGCATGCTTGTGCTGCCACGTGTTAAAATGAGTGTGCGCGTTGCCGACTGAGTCTATCACGAACTTGAAGCTGTCGACGTTTTGCACAGCCCGACACGTTCCGTCTATCGTGCACACAACTGCGCTCGTCGTTCACCCAGTGCATATACAGCAGACGGGGAAGGTCGCGCCGGTATAGGTGTTCTGTGACCACACTTCTATTGCGTCACGCCTGCCCCTTTTACGACCCTGAGACGGGGCTTGCAGAAGGTTACGACTGCGCGGTGTCTCAGCGCTGCAGCCTCGCTTTGCTATAACCACGTACGTGGCGACGAGCGTGACTATTTCGCAATACACGAGCAACGAACTTGGCAGGCAGTGCTCGTTTTTCTCACCGGTCAAGTGAGCAGCAGCGCGCGTGGAAGGCTGTGCGATGCGGTGCTTGTTTACCCGCGGTCTATAGGCTCCGCGGGGGTGCATAACGCATTCACAGTGCGTCCGCCGCCGGCCAGCAGAGCGCCGCAATAGGTTTTATTCTCTGGGAGCTCGTTTTATACGCGTCACGGATCAAACCAGCACCAGGCACCAGTTTACCTTAAACAGTTCATAATGGAATAATTGGAAGCGCAAACCAACGGGACACAAGAGAAGAGACAAACAAGCGCAGACTGAAACTCAGTTTATTCAGAGAAGTAGTTATATACCAGAAAGATGAGAAAGGGAAAAAACTGGAGAGAAGGTTCTACCATGATCAGGTGTCGTCCAGAAACGATATTTCACAATCTAACAGTGATATAGACGGTGAACTAACACAACTATTAATTCTTTTAATTAAAAAAGGCTTCCGCAATCTCTCTAGTTTTCGTGTCATGATGGCTGTACAGAATAGACGTGCGCGAAAAATCATTTGTACCAACTAGCCCGCCTGTCAACCCTGCTAACTTAAACAGGTTGTCACGCGTGTTTCATATTGAACTTTAAAGTATATTTTTTAATTTTTGAGTTTTGTTTAACGCCTCCTGCTTCGATTTGGGGCGGTACACCGCAAACTTAACTCTGCTGAATAACGCAGGGATGCGCACTGCTCTTGTCCGATAATGCTGAATAATTGCTTCGCAATGCATGCTAATAAATGATTTGGGTGCACGACCCCGGGTAGTCGAAATTTCCGGAGTCGGCCGCTATACGGCGTCTCTCGTAATCATACGGTGGTTTTGGGACGTTAAACCCCACTTATCAGAATCCCTGTCTATTCCGTTCGCGCCTACGTAGTGCGCTCTCATTTGAAACAATCGTGTATCACCAACGCTCCCAATCAATCATACCCACGTATCAATCTATATGCAAGGGTTGAATTGTACTTACACAGCCGGATCACCTGCGCTGACATCCCTAACACCAGTTCTGTCTTTTTAATCGCTTCCTATAGGCTTACTACGTATGAAGATGCCTAAACATTGAATGAGAATGAATAATGTTTATTCCGCCGGCTCTTGATTGTACCGTCAAATACACACATTAGCATGCATGCACGTAACTGCTCGCACAGAAAGAGCGAGACGAAAAATGAATGAACGGAAAATAACCCGTGTCGTCCTTACTAAAAAAACAAACAAAAACTAAACGCGTTCTCGCTGCGACCGTATGCATGCATGAACACGCACTGGTAGGTTTTCTACCACGTGGCAGACACATTTTTTTTTTAATTTTCACTCCAAGGCTTCATTGACGTCGCAACGTCGTTTAATTTGCTTGTGCGGTATGGCGCTGAGTCTCTGAGCGCCCAGTCGGCTAATCCATCGAGCATCTTGCACTACGCGCCCGAAGGCAGAGACCATATTTATCACTGGCGTCGTGCGGCTCCATTCGTCTTTTTCGTTTGGTGTACGGTCCCTAGAGAGAGAAAATGCGAAACCGCACGTCGGCATACTGCACGCTAGATTCTTGCGTTCTCGAGGGTGCGTGTTTCTCATTGATGCCATGGTAACAAAAAAAAGGGGGGGGGGGGGAAGGGAGACGACTTTTCTCGGTCTCCTCCCCTGTCTGATTCGTCCGTCACTCACTTCGACGAACGAAGTGCAGCATGTGGATCACTGCGGCAGGCCGGAGTTAACTTCATTTTTGTTTTAATTCGATCAATTGAAAGTGCGATTAACCCCCGTATTCACAAACGCTTCTCGACTCGACTTTCACCCTTCACTTGACAGAGTTGAAGACTGCGGCACTGCTCGGCTGAAAATGACACTCACGAATTTCACCAGATTATCGCAGATATGCACTGACTTGCCGTGCCTATAGAAGGCGCTCCCATCGGCTTTCTCAAGTGAAGGTGAAGCTTTGAGTGGAGGGACGAGGGACGTTTAGAATACGGGGGTAAGACTTGTTCAGTACACGCTCTGTTCACAAAACCGCTCGGAAGCGGCGTTCTGTGCGCCATTTGCGCTCCTTGTGTGTATCACCCACCTCGGTGGTCTGTAGTGGTTACGGTGTAGTGGTTATATATATATATATATATATATATATATATATATATATATATATATATATATATATATATATATATATATATATATATATATATATATATATATATATATATATATATATATAGAGTGAGCCCTCCACTATGGTGTCTCTCACTATCAAATAGTGGTTTTGGGACGTTGAATCTCAACATCAGTATTGGTACTATTCATGAACATATTTACTTGATCTCGGCTTGCGTCGATATTGAAAGAAGTTATAATTGCCATTCACCGCGACGTCACAGAAAGAGGCAGCCTTAAAAAAAAAATACAGTATAGAGTATTATTGGTCGGCGATAATCACTAAAAAAATTGTTCTACGATGTTGCTGGCAATGTTAGCTAACATTAACTAGCCTATATTAACCAGGAAGTAAATATGGCCGTTGAAATAAATGTGTTATTATTGTTGAAGTTACCATACCTAGTTGCAGCAATATGGTTTATAGGTTCAAGATGACAGTCTCTTAAAAATAAAAAGAGATGAATTAGTCCGATTGATTGATTGATATGTGAGGTTTAATGTCCCAAACCCACCGTATGATTATGAAAGACGCCGTACCGGAGGGCTCCGGAAATTTCGCGACCACCTGGGGTTCTTTAACGTGCACCCAAATGTGAGCACACGGGCCTACGACATTTCCGCCTCCATCGGAAATGCAGCCGTCACAGTCGGGATTCTATCCCGCGCCCTGCGGGTCAGCAGCCGAGTACCTTAGCCACTAGACCACCGCGTGCCGTGGGGCACGAATTAGTCCGTTATGTGCTTCTGCACTGCTGTCAAGTTATACATTTGACTTAATCAAGCGGTGATCTTTAAATGTGCCTCAGCGTGATTCGCGTACCTACGACAGCGCAGCATAGCTTTAGACAGGAAGCGCACTGTCGTAAGCACATTTCTGGAGCGTCGAAGCGGACGTAGCCGCAATAACAAACTCTGGCGAGCATCGAAAATAAAGCAATGGCGACGTCGGCGATCTATCGCTAGGCGTGGCTCTCGTATAGAGCACACACTCGCAGGACAGCTCTGACAAGGGTATAGCGGTGACAGAGAGAAATAGCCCCAAAAATAAAGCAAGACCAAAACAAGCAGAGCCGAAGGGGCTTTTAGCGAAGGACAACATTCTGCGCGTTGAGAAACTCGTCGAGATGCGCATGTGTGCTTTATAGGTTTGTGCGCCTTGTATACCGGGATGTCCACTTCGGGCTGTCACCGTTCTTTAGCGTCACCACCGCGTAAGCTTTGTTTGAACACGCTCAAGTGCGATAAGACTTCGACAGGGCGTTATTTCCTGTGAAACTTTTGTACTCTCTGTTTTAATGGAATGGGTGCGCGCGTTATTATAGCGTGCCCTTTGGGGGAAGTGTTAAGCGCCTGTTGTGTTTACACATGTAGTGCCTGGTACATCATATACCGATGTAATACCCCCCCCTCCTCATTTTCTAGTTTATAAGTATTTATTTATCGTTTATACTCAAGCTACAATCCACGTTTTTTTTTAATTTTTAAGTAGAAGTGGAAACCGAGTGTCCGTTTTCGCGTGCTTTTCACACTTTGTTCACTGCTGGGATCTTGTCGGCTTTGCATTATCTGTCTCTCTACGAGGACGTGCTGCCATTATAAGCAATGTGACAATAGCTGGAGTCTTACGTGCCGAAACCGCGACATGACTATGACGCGTGCCGTTAGTGCAAGGCTCCATAAAGTTTCATTACCAGGTGTTCTTTTAAATTAAAGTTCATTGACATCGCACAGTGCTCGGGTCGCATTTCGCCTCCGTCAAAATGTGACCGACGTCGTCGGGGTCGAACCCGTGACCTTAGGTTCAGCAGCCAACTATACCGTAACCATTACACCACCGCGGCAGACCTGCTGCGATCACCGAGCGTTTCTGCGGTGTGCGGAATCATATAACTGGTTATAGTACACACAATAGATGTATTTTTTGTTTGTTCGCGACGGATGTGTTTTGTTTGATCAAATTTTACAGCGAAGGCTGTTATGGGAGGTCAGGAGGGTCGCGTGCGACCTAGTTGTCCGTCGCCGCTGCCGGTGTTTTTAACCAGTTTCGCACAAAAGAAAGGAAAAAGTAAATGAAAAATACCAACGACACTCTGGGATTCGAACCCGCGTCCCCTGCGTGCTAGCCCGGTGTTTCGAAACGTCGTTGCCAATTAAGTGGCCTTATAGGCAGGCTTGATGTCGGGAGAAGAATCGTGTTAATATGAGTAATAAAGCGTCTAAGAACAGCACGTCGCGGGTTCGAATCCCGGCTGTGGCGGCTGCATTTCCGATGGAGGCGGAAATGTTGTAGGCCCGTGTACTCAGATTTGGGTGCACGTTAAAGAACCCCAGGTGGTCGAAATTTCCAGAGCCCTCCACTACGGCGTCTCTCTTAATCAAATGGTGGTTTTGGGACGTTAAACCCCACATATCAATCAATGTCTAAGAACAGCAAAAGACCAACCAAGCGTCAATGCGAATTGCGTATACCGAGTAAGTCGTCGCGTATGCTCCAACTCATTACAAAAGCGTCAGGCATAATTCTTCATCATCGTGAGCCACAGGATGAAAAAAAAAAAAGAACACGTAATTTCTTGCTAGTATGTGGCGGGAACTAGGAGTCTTCCAGCAATGACGAAGCATGGCGTAGTGAATGCATTTCTACTACACGAAAAAACACTATAGCGATTAATAGCGTAGTGGATACTCTGCAAGTTTGCTTGCAGTAGTTAGTGTTTAAAGGAGACTCCGAAAACACCCCGCCGCGGTGGTTTAGTGGCCAAGGCACGTGGCTGCTAACCCGTAGGTCACGGGATCGAGTCCCGGCTGCTGCATTTTCGATGGAGGCGGAAACACTGTAGGCCCGTGCGCTCAGATTTGGGTACGTGTTAAAGAACCCCAAGTGGTCGAAATTTCCGGAGCCCTCCACTATGCGGCGTCAATCATAATCAAACGGTGGTTTTGGGACGTTAAGCCCCACATATTACAAAAGAATACTCTTAAAAGGCCGCTCTTCAAACTTCCGCTATGACTGTATGCTGTGTATTCCGCTCAGGCCTGGCGGTCTTTTTTTTTGTATTCGTCATTACGATCGGCGGCGTGCTTTGATTAGTTGGTGATTCAGTACTTTATACCATCTTTCTTCGTAATTATTAAAAAGCTTTCATTTTGTGCCGAACATGCAACTGAGAATATATGCGTCGATATAAAGGTACAGAAATGACTAAAATATCAAGTGAATCATCTTGCTGCTGGGCGAGATGGTTCAGACTTTTGAGCAAAAGCTGCATGGTTGCCCAAAAACTGCACAAGGACAAAAAAAAAAAAAGATACGGAGGAGCGCAACTCTTGTTGAATTTATTGGACATTTTGGATATTACGGTATAACTATTATATGTAATGTATTTTGCTACGGCGTCGTTAGAGTAAGACGAATAACCATACAACACGCGCGAAGTATTTTGAAGGATGCGTGGGGTTGCGCGTCAATTACACGTGTTTTCGAAAGCGATCCGACACCACCTCACGTTATGACACTCGTCTGACAATCGCATTTCCTTCGCGATACGTTGTTCGCATGATAGAAATGTCGAGGCGTAATAAAATAAAAAAAAGTGTATAGTTCGCTTAAGCGTAGAATGAAATTGGGACGTAATTAAGTATCACATGCAGCTGAAGAATAAAAGAAAGAGAATATTTGTGCTGTCTCGCTTATAAAATCGCACGGCCAGCCGCGCTGACGCAGGAAGCGCGGAGAAACGCAATCAAATTAAACTTTCGTTGCGAAGACGTCAGCTCGCGCCCGGAGGCGTTAAATAGCGAACTGATGATTGTAGCCCTCGGCAGAGATCTGCAGTGAGCACGCAAATGAGCTAATCGTCAAACGAGCTAATGTAGTGTGGCCATTATCTTTATTTCTCTTTCTCTCCGTGACGGTGACGCTTTTATCAAGTTAGACTGAACGTATTAGCACCCCGCCGGGGCCCTCCAGAGCTGACAAATGCGGCTGATTCACAATATGACTCAGTTTGACAACGTCCAAGATATATATAGCATTCGGGCTCTAGGAATGTAGTTATACAACAGCGTCCTCAAAAACCCACCGCTGTCGCCGAGCTGTCTTCAGTTTCCGGAGGCTAAACGTGAACCTGTTGCCGCTTTGCTCGTTACATCATTATCATCAATGCGAAAAAAAAAGCGTCTTGTCACAGACTTGACAAAGATGAGAGGATATACGTGCCAAGTGGCTTCTGGCATACATAAGCGAAGCGCTTCCATCCGCGCTGGATACGTTGGCGTCGTCCTGTTCAGACCGGTTCGATCCGGTGATCGCGTCCTGTACAGGTCTGCTCGTTGTTGGGTGCGGCGCTCCCCGTGTGGTGCAAACCCTGTCGACGGCCCGGTATCAGCTGGCATCGGCGGGATGCCAGCCGGCGTCTATAGCGCCGCGGATTTGTTTTTCCTGGCACGTCAGTTTGTGACGCCACAATGACGTTCGGAAGGCTGTTGGATCAGTGCCTCGATGCCTTCGGGGTAACGATGCGCTTGCTTATATATATGTCTCTTTCCTCGTTCGTGCGAGCCGAGTTCGTCTGAAGCCAGTTCAGTTTCGGTTGGAGAGTGCGGATGAGGCGCCATGGTTAGGCCCTACCCTTCGACGGCAGTTGCGACGAGACCGGAGTGTTTTCTTCGTTTTCTGTTTTTATTCCTAAGTGTGGGATCGGGCTAGTTGCTATTCCATCATTAAACTGCTCAGCGCAAAAATATTTAAACACCGAACACAAGATACGAGGTCCAGCGCAGACTTTCACCTGATTTACTAAGACGTATATATATATATATATATATATATATATATATATATATATATATATATATATATATATATATATATATATATATATATATAATACAGAAAAAGGATAAGATCACATGCTTATCCAAAAACACGGGCAAGAAACAGAGACTGCAAAAACCACGTTAAGACCTCCAAGTATGACCTTCGAGAACGGCATTATATTGGCCATTTGAAAGATTACCTCATGTTCCAGTTGGTATGACTAGATTATAGGGATTGTTATGTTAATCACAACGAGTAAAACCAAGCTGACAGCTTTGAAAATAAGAAAGTATTGTTTTAATGGAGGAAGTAACAGAGAGATAGGGGAGACAGTAGTATGAACAAATGCTATGCCATTACGCTTGGGGAGGATGAACCAGGGACATTCCGTTCGACACATCAGAAGAACACACATAAAAGGGAACTCAAGCATCATGCGTTATTGACTTGTCTACTTGATACTTGATACTCAACGTTGTGTCACAGCTGCGTGAAAGTTCTGGAGCATGCTGAAATATGAATATTCAAAATGAAATGACTACGTCCTCGACATTATACGAAGTCAATCTCGCTTATGAGCGTCCAGGTCGTTCCCTTTCTTTATTTCATCGCTTTATTTAAGCCTCTAGACAGATATAGATCTGTAACGGATGCACAGCCAATGAAGATCGATACTTACGGATGAGCTTTCGAAAGAAGTTAAGGGCGCGCGTGCAAAAAGCTTTTGCGAAATATGCGACACAGAGCGCATTTCTCTGAGAAGGTAAAAGTGAACCAACTTTAGCTCAGTTGATCGCGTTCCCACTCGCATCTTCCGTACTCGCGTTTGCTTACTCGTGCATACAGGAATAGACAAGTTGTCGGCGTGCGTGCCGCGCGCAGGCATACCGCTGCAGTGCACGCATTTCTGCAGCTGCAGACCCGAAATAACATTGCCCCTCATATGCATAATGAACGGAGAAGCGCCCGTGTTTTCCTTTCGTTCGTGTAAGTGCGCTCTGATTTCTTGTTTGTTATTGTTTCTTCCCTCTCTGGTGATGCCTTATCTACGAAACCGGTCTGTCTGTACTTCGCTTAGAGCCGTCTTGAAACGTTTAAAAGCTTTTTTGAAAAGCACACAACCTGTGCTCTTTCTCGTATACCGTGGCTCTCCATAAAATAGCCACGTGGAACCCTGTGGAAGACGACGTAAACGAGGCAGTTAAGTGACGGTTGCTCGTTCCAGTGTTGGCACAGAACTCCAAGTGTGCGAATGTCGCGTTAAACAGTTGTGTAACTGCATACGAGTGGGATACACTTTACGCGCCCAATTCAGAAGTTAAAACGGAATGATGATTAATTATAATTGTTGGGGTCCTACGTTTTCGCGTTGAATGTTGTGTAACTGCATACGAGTGGGATACACTTTACGCGCCTAATTCAGAAGTTAAAATGTAATGATGATTAATTACAATTGTCGGGGTCTTACGTTTGAAAAAAAAAGCCCTGAAAATCTTGATCATCTGGTGTTCTTTGATGCGCGCTCACATCTAAATACCCGGGCCTGTTGTATTTAGGGGGTTACTTAAACATGGTCGCGCGTGGATATATATGCACATGCAAAATTGCTTGCGTACACATTAAAAAAACGCATGTACGAACATGCATAAAGTATAATCGACCCCCCCACCCCCTGACCCATTTGTTTACGCTGGACAGGAAGACACGTTTTAAAGTGCAAGCGTCAAATAGCTTTGCAGGGGTCGTTCATGCCGTGAATTAAACGGTGTCAGCTTGAGCTGTATATACTGTATATGCGCGCTGATCTGTGTGGCGCGAGGGTTATGCAGAAAGTAAACTTATGGCCGCGTAATAAACGGTCGGGGTGCCCCGGCTGTGACCCGCTGGCCCAGCGGTTTAACGTGCGATGTGCGCCTTTCCTAAATTGAAGCCGCCATTGATCGTGACTTTGCAGCGATCGACGTTATTGAGGACATATATAGTTACACACGTTACGGTAAAACGCAAATCTATCCGTAGTGCGAAACTTTCGTGTATCTGTATACGTATGCTTACTAGAGAGGAGAGTGTCGGGACGCGACATGTCTGGCGCGTTCGGGAAGTTTCTCTTCTACATGTGCAAAGAGGCCTCTTGATGGCGCTCCTAAAGTTAGCCCGCACTAGAGATCTATCGAACTTTAAAGCAGGAAATTGCCAAGGAAAGGATCTATGATAATACTCGGGGTAGTTCTCTACTGTTTGAGGCCAGGACGGGAGTACTGCGAACCAAGACATATCGGGCCAAATACGAAGGGGTAGACACAGTATGCAGTGCGTGTGGAGAGGAAGAAGAAACTGCCGAACACTTGATAATGTTCTGTAAAGGGCTTCAACCTATAGTTCAGGATGATGGCGCAGAGTTTTTCAAAGCACTGGGGTTTAGGGACCGGGAGGGCAAAATAGACTTTAAGCGGGTAGACTTAACTAGAAGGAGGTTATCTGATTGGTGGCTAAAGTCAAGGCACGAGTGAAAATTAAACCCTTCACTGCGAAGTACGAATCCTCAGCTTCATTATTTAAAGGGAAAAAAAAGATAAATGTAATGGTTAGTTCACTAAGTATTACGGCTAGGTGGCGTTAGCCGCCGCCCGATCTAAAGGGTACAGCCACATCCATCCATCCATCCATCCATCCAGTTTACAAGCTCTTATTTCGTGTGTTTGCGACGCGCAAGTTTTGAATTGCGCTTATAAAGAAGTGAGAAGTTTTGTGCACGAGATCATCTTCTACACAGACGGACGCCATCTGATACACCCCCTTCGCCCTTTTCTATCAGATGGCAATTCTTCTGGGGTGGCCATTGTGCGTCGTGCACTGTTATTCCCTATCTGATGACTCGATATCAGCTGTCGTCTTTGCGACGTCTCACTACTGGCTCTTCTCACGTCAACTGTTGTAAGAGAAAAAAAAGCAAAGTGATTCTAAAAATTAAAAAAAAACAAAGAAAACAGGCTATGTTACGATTGGTCACCTTCCGTTTCAAAGAAGATAATAATCGTCGTCATAGCTTGATCATTTTGGGCCACGATTCAAATGGGGGCACATTGTCCATTTCTCTTAACGCGCACACATTCATTGCGCTGCGGAAGCGACACCAAGCGGATTGCTGTTTCTACCCGCTAGT
>WOVY01000808.1:0-267500 GCA_013436015.1 Rhipicephalus annulatus | reverse complement strand
AGACTCTCCATCCAAATGTAGTTTTTGGCTTTTAATTTTACTCAAACTATAGCAAAATATGTTTACCTTTAAACATAACTGCTTTCTCACGCTGTACATTGCTGTGTGGTTTTATTTTTTTAATATGTCCGAGGGCTTAATTGCCATCGGAATGCTAAATTACAATGCAGTGTGCACATAGCGAGTCTAATATTTACCGTGAGCAGTCTTGTGCCGACATACGTGTGCAGTCGTGTGCCCCTTGAATGAGGACACGACTTGAACATATCTGTTCAAGTCGTGTCCTCAAGAAGAGCTTTCTATCTGAGAAAGCTCTTCGTTCCCATGTTGTTTTCTCTATGTTCCGTTCTCACATCGATGTATAGCTAATTACAGTGCCCTCGTTGCTTCTCCGCTATTGTTTCATCACGACATAAAGAAATCGCCCAGCAGAGGCGCTTTACCTTTTAATCTCGAGGGCAATATATGTATAACAGAGCGGAACAATATATAAACTGAGCTGCCTTAATTGTGTATTGCTCAGTCATTAAGGTGGGTGAAGTTGCTCTAGTCGTCGTATACTTTTTCCTTAGTTGTCTCCAAACGAGATATAATGAACCCGGCTTGAGCCTTTTCTTTATTTATTTTTTCACTCTCTTCTTTGGCATCCTGCTTCTCTGCCGCCTTCACTCTTGATATATTAGTTGTTTACCCGGGTTTTCACCGGTACGCCTTCCAACCGAATTGTAAGGACAGCGTCGTATGGATTCACTCTTTCTGCGAAATATGCTGTACCAAACGCCTGCAGGCTGTTAAAACTGTAGTTAATAAGTTCTGGACGCTGATAATTATCATTTCTCACTAATGTAGCGAGGGAGCGTGCGCACGATCGCATTTTTGCGCCTGGCTTGCCCTTGTTTTTTTTGTTGTTGTGCTTGTTCTTGACCCTTTGTTTTCGTGGTACCCGCTTACGGTGATTCTCGAACGATTACAGTCACGGGTAGGCCGTTATGGTGGCCGTGTGGCGCGTAACCGGTACAACAAATGCTTCGCCCCCCCCCCCCCTTTCTTTTCTTGGTGCCGCATGCAGGGGGGCCCTTGCGCAGTTACATCTCGGTAACGGCACTGCATGCCCTTGGTGCTTTTAACTCGGCCGTTCATTAGCGTCCCCCTTTTCGATTCACCTATAACGGCAGGCCTAATCGTTTCTATCTTTATTAACAGTCTGGTTAAGATTTATTCTTAGCCTGTAATAGCGTTCGTGGCACGTGTGGTGTATCCATTAGCGGACCCGGCCGTCATCGCCGGGTCCGCTGTTGTAGAAGGTTCTGCTATTGCCAAATATGGTGAGAAATGTCTATTGCGGGGAGGCGAGGAATCACACGAGTTGTGTTCCTTGAACAACGTATACGTGCGAGTAAGAACATCGCAAACATGACAGTTAAATGATGTCACGTGTTTCCTTCTCCCGAGCACGCACACAGAAGGGTGCGCGAAGTTATCAAGAGTCCGTATGTAGTGGAAAGCCTGAAAGGCCTCATCAAAAGTCAAATTTCGTCGTCGGTGTCCCATGACGTCAGAAACGAGTGATGAACACAAATCGCAGTATATCTACGAAGCGAACGATGACGAGTGGGCGAAGCCCCGGGACATCATCGTGTAAGATTGTATAATCAGTCAAGATACAAGATTAGTATAATCAGTCAGATTCAATGTAACATGATATTTTTGTCAGCTATTCTTTGCTTGTTGCTTCTTTTGTTCATGAAGGCCTGGTTGCCGCGAAAGCTGTTTTTTTATATTTATTTCTTTGATGTACGAACTGTGTACAAGGGTGTTGGGTCCTCTGTCAGGCTATATGCCTTTAGCCCCAACATCCTTTCCTTTCGTTTCTTGTGTCTTGTACAAGAAAACAATAAAACAAATTTTGAAAATTGAAATTGAAATAACCATGAATCCCCGTACATCGCCCACTCGAACATGCAAATTAATGACAACACGTGTATACAGTATATACCATATTGCTTTGTTGGCCGTATATCATATTAAGGTGCGGACTTTGTTTTCCCTTCATTAAGACTGCCTCATGATCAGTGATATGAAGAGCCAAGGGATCTTGGATGGGATGTAGTCCGAAGTTCGCAAAGACGAGGTCTACACGCGTCCACCTGGTTGTTGGTGGTTGTTTATAGTCACGCGAAATTCACCTGGGAGCGCATCGCGACGTCATATGCTGCACAAGCCAGACGTCGTTCATGATATCTACGTGTGTTGTCTGGATTGCACTTATTCTTCATCTTCAGCCACAGCACAATGTACACACAATGTCTTACAAATGCGTAGCGGGTACACCTCGCTTATCAGCAGCATGAATGGCGTAGTGGTATAGCGCGTGCTTGGTCGTCATCGTGATGTGCTGAGCCGCGATGGCAGAAAGAAAATGTGTGGTCTGGAACATAGTGTTTCCTAATATACACTAGAGTGGAACTCAGGCGCTGGTGTTTATGGGAGCTGCAACGCACGGCGCTTCAGCGAGCATGGGAATGATGGGTAGTACACTGATTTGTATAATCTTCGTACTTCTGGCCTGCTTCTCCATGGCTCCGTATGTGTTCATGCGTCTTGGAGCTGTTTTCTCACGAAACAAAAATCAGCAAATGTTCAGCGGTTGTGCTTCACCGCCTTATTTTTTTAGGCTTACCTTTTGAAATCGGGTCACGAAGTTCAAAAGGGTTCGTTCTTTCCTTCGAAACGAAACCGAAACACAGGAATAAACGAAGCCGCAAGTATGATTCGCCGCCCGCAAGTACGAAGACCAGACAAATCTGCGTACTACCCATCATTCCCATGGTCATTGAACGATCGCAGTGCCAGAGTCCCCTTTAGTTAATTTTAGGAAACTCTACGGTCTGGAACGCGCTTGTTCATCGTCAGCAGCGTCATCGTCATCGATCGTCGACGGCGGACATGGCTCGGAGGAGCTTCGCCCCTAAGAAAACGAGATGATGACGTAATCACGATGTCACAGATCGCCGAAGTTTGTGGCGTCGCTATGACATCATCGTTACGTCACGTCATCACATGACATCGCAGCTTGTCAAAGGAGGTCCTATCATGGATGCAATGCAGAGCCAGGTTAGGGTCCTCCGATCATGGAGGCAGGCAGTGTACAGCGCACAGAAAAGCTTTCCGAGTGGTGACGCGGCAAGATCAATACAGCAGACTGAGGAGAAGAGGAAGAGCATGGCGTTCGCTTTCGAGTCGTCTTGAGTGAGCGATTGATTTCTGGGGTTTAACGTCCTAAAACCACCATATGGTTATGAGAGACGCCGTAGTGGAGGGCTCCGGAAATTTCGACCACCTGGAGTTTTTTTAACGTGCACGCAAATCTGAGTACACGGGCCTACAACATTTCCGCCTCTATCGGAAATGCAGCCGCCGCAGCCGGGATTTGATCCCGCGACCTGCGGGTCAGCAGCCGAGTACCTTAGCCACTAGACCACCGCGGTGGGGCGAGTCGTTTTGAGTGAGTGCATGAGAGACCATGCGAGTTTTTCGTAGTGCGCCAGTTAAATGAGCTGCTTTTAGACCTACTATCGCGTTCCATGTGAGCTATACCACAAGTGCAATGCAAGGTTGTGCAGTGGCGTCTGTCCTTGAGTCGGTTTCTTCTTCCCCCTGCCACTGCACGGTGGTGCAGATCGTGGCATATTTTCAAGTTAGCGGGAACGTTAGACGGTCACTGCGAAGGCGCATCGCCCTCGCCTGCTTGCTTTCACCATCGAAGTTATCATTTTCGAATGTGATATCACAGCAGCGCAAAACGAGGGTGAATGAAAGCAACTGAAGGTGATGTGGACTCGCAGGAACCCTCACCTGACAACTCGTAAGCATGTTACGGTCGGCGCCACCGTACAACTTTACAGTGCGATTGGCTACTCGTTCCCACAGTGTATACCTCATAATGAGCCTAGTTACGCAGGCGCGCGTTTGTGAAGTCTGTTGAGTTCCACTGTACCAGTGTGAGGTCGCGTGCAAGCGAACGAAGTCTTGTCGCTGCGTCGGTTCTTGAGAACGGGATGGCTGTGTATTGGGTACCATCGTACCCAATCTGTAGTTTTGTCTTCCCCCAAGGATATCTCGAGCTGAGGAGACTCTTTTATGCCGCCCGTGGCTTGGAGTGGCCTTCACGGACGCACACTCTTATCTCATTGGGATGGCTAGCTCCCCTACATGCACTTACTGCAGTTGCGAAGAAACCATCGCGCACCTTCTGTGTGAGTGCACCCATTTCAACGCGCAAAGACAAGAACTCACTGCAGCTCTGGATTGACTAGACGATCGGCCTTTGACGGAACAAAGGATTCTGGGTCATTGGCCGAGCCCATCCTCAGCCCAGAAGGCTTTGAAAGCTTTGCTGCGCTTTTTGCGGACAACTGGCCTCAGAGACAGACTTTAGTGTCTTATACTCTTTGATGTTGTATTTCCTCTGTCGCAGTTTTTTTCGTAATTTCTCCCTCTCTTCGCAACATTTTATTTAACATCTTTCATTCCCCTCACCCCTTTCCCCAGCACAGGGTAGCCAGTCGGTCTAAGAACTGGCTAACCTCCCTGTCTTTCCGCTTAAACTTTCTTCCTCTCCTCATTATGAGCCTGATATACGCTCGCTGTTCTGTTTTGTTGTAACTGTCTTCCTGCGGAGACGTCGAGGTTCATATTACCTCAGCTAGTCCATATCTATAAGTTCTGCTGCGAAAAAAAAAGTGTTAACCAAAATGAGCAGTGAGCAGGTATAAAAATAAAAACATAATAGTGCACTGACCCTCATAGTCAGGGCTTGATACATGATAAGCGATGAAAGAACCGTCCCCAATCGCACGAGAACGCGAGATATAGCTCGCGTGAGGCGGCCGATGTATATATGCGGCGTCGTTTCCGTTGCGCGCCTTTGGTGCCCCAGATTGGTCGATAGAGACGATATCTTCCTTTGCAGTTAGGTTACGCGGCGGTGTTGCGTAATGCAGCGCCGGGAAGAGCCGTGGAAAACTGCCGTATCTCGCGGCAAGCGAAGCATACGAGAGCGCGTCCAACGCATGCTCGCCTGCGCACACACACGACGACAGCGGACGCCCGCCCCTCTGCCCTTCCGTTTCCGTATTACTCACTTCCCTCCGAAAAGCGCTGCGCGAAAGCCGCGCCTGATTGGCGAGCAGAACGCAGGAAGTCCGCACTTCGTTGGCCGCCGCTATCTTGTCATGCAGTGGGGGTTATTAAATGCGAAGCGCATTTCTTTGCGTACTGCAAGCACTTTTGCCGTCTATCTATCTATCTAGCCCCGCCGCGGTGGTCTAGTGGCTAAGGCACTCGGCTGCTGACCCGCAGGTCGCGGGTTCGAATCCCGGCTGCGGCGGCTGCATTTCCGATGGAGGCGGAAATGTTGTAGGCCCGTGTGCTCAGATTTGGGCGCACGTTAAAGAACCCCAGGTGGTCGAAATTTCCGGAGCCCTCCACTACGGCGTCTCTCATAATCATATAGTGGTTTTGGGACGTTAAACCCCACATATCAATCAATCAATCAATTATCTATCTATCTATCTATCTATCTATCTATCTATCTATCTATCTATCTATCTATCTATCTATCTATCTATCTATCTAGTTTGCTTAATGACATTTCGCGGCTAAGGTTACATAATTAAGCAAGTATGCCTGCGCGCTGTCGTGATCACCCTCTTAACTTGGCGGCAACCAAAATTGGTATGGGAGCGTAAAATGGTTTGACGAATATGATGCGCCGGTCAAGACAAGAATGATGTCACATTTCCGTCGCGTATGTCGTCAAACACTTCCAGTGGCACATACGCACGGGTGGGTTCGCTGATATGTGGGCATGTGCCACATGTGATTGACACTTGGTATCTACGAAGGAACGACAAGGAAACACACCGGTAATTTTAACGCGTGAGCTTTAACAAAAACCTGACCTCGGCAGCGTTAACCCGATGAGTTTAAAGAATGAATGTCTGGGCCGGTCCCGGCTGGAATCAAACCCGAGCATTCCGCGTGGCAATAAAACATTTTTACCACAGAGCTACGCCAGGTCTGGAAACAGCTCTTCAAATAGACGCCAATCTTCGTGAACCGTCGTTGCAATGCTGCCTCCCCAATTTTATTAACATTACATATGTGCTCCTATGATACAGCTGTCACGTCGGGTTAACGTCAGTCGTAGTTAGGTGCATTCGCTGAAATTGATTTATGTAGTAATGTCCAGACCTAACATCCTCGCAAGCACCAGCGCTTCATATTAAGCTTATCGCTTCTGGTGTTGCTAATGCTTATGTTTCTGTTGAAATCGTTGCGCAAGTGCAAACAACTGGTTATATAAACATATACAACGGTCCAACATGTCTGTGCGTGCTACATTTGTACATATCGTATATTCAGCGTCGTTTCATAACGTATCGCTCAATAAACAAATTTCAACGTGGTCACTTTCACTCCACATGCTTCGCATGACGTCGATTCCCGAGGAACATGGGATCTGCCGAATTCTTATATCGGGCGCTTCGACATATGAATATTAAGGCACGAGGTGTCTTCCTCGGGGTATTCTCGCTGCACACTGAAGAGAAACATTGCAACACTCGTGACCGCAGATGTTAGGCTTTTAGCGCCGCTGACCCGGAGCGTTGAAATTATACCGTTCATCTTGATTTTCTTTGTAAACTTACTGAAATATTTGACGAATGCTTTGATGAAAGAACATGCATTGAAATCGGGAAGAGATAGGCTTTCGTGGCTGATTTGCAGATGAGTAACTTTGGCTCGTTGTGTCATGCATCTAACTCGGCGATTATACCCCGCACGATGTTTCGTACAAGCACGCACGGTGTGAACGATGGTGGCGCATGGTACAGCCTCACTTCAGAATACAGCGGCGAGAAGGCAGCAATATAGGCAAAGCTTTAATCTTCTGGATGTCGCTTCCTCAAACGTCGTCTTAACTGGCGTCACTCGGCCGGCTGCTTACGCTCGTCCGCGGGACGAGGTGTGGCGACTTCTACGCGGCTTGTTTTGTTTTTCTTTTGTTATTTCTCGTTCGCATCACCATCGAGAAGACACGATGACGGGAGATTGTTGCATTCCGATTCGAAACACGCACGTACCATAGAGAAAGTGTGGTGAGCAAAGGCGCGCCAACGAGATCTGTCGTATGGGATGAAAAGGTTCACCCGTTGCCAAATCAACACTAACTACATAACGTGCCGGCGAGTTAGATGGCGCTATAGCTCACTTTATCCAAGCCAGAGTTGCCCGTTGCGAAACTGCAATTCGACCTCTGTTTGCGCTGCTGACGGCACTTAATTAAGCAACGCCGTACGTGCCCGCAGTCAAAACGATACTGCATACACGCCAGTGAGCTGGACAAACATACGCGATTAAAATATTTGGCTTAGCAATGCGTATATCGGCTGCCCCGCCGCGCTGGTCTATATAGTGGCTAAGGTACTCGGCTGCTGACCCGAAGGTCGCGGTTTCGAATCCCGGCTGCGGCGGCTGCATTCCCGGTGGAGGCGGAAATGCTGTAGGCCCCTGTGCTCAGATTTGGGTGCACGTTAAAGAACCCCAGGTGGTCGTAATTTCCGGAGCCCTCCACTATACGGTGTCTCTCATAATCATATGGTGGTTTTGGGACGCTAAACCCCACATATCAATCAATTAATGCGTATATCGGCTCGAGACATCTCATCCAACCTATAGCTTGACTATCGGCGTTGGTGAAATTACGTACAAGAGCCGATAATGTGTTAACTATCGGCGTTGACGAAAATATGTACAAGAGCCGATAATGCGGTGACGTCAGCGCACCAATGTGCTTATCGAGTTGGTTCGGGAGCTGAGGTTTCACCTTTACACCACAGAGCGCGTACGAAATGAGGACACTGACTAGTTGAATCAGTGAACGAACTATTTGTCTGCCCTTCTGTGCGGGCCGCGTTTTAAGAATGAATGGTCCTGCACAAACTCGTCCAGCTGTCGGTTTTACTGCGACGAGCGGCCGAGATGCAGCGCGGTGTAATGCCATCGCGACCTGCAGGGTTTGCCCCGAAGGCGAAGCTATTCATATCTATAGAGAGAGAGCGGCCCGTTCTGCTGACGTACGGGCTGACGTCTCCGTTTCAAGGGATGCAGGGGCTGGGCATTTCCGATGGAAGCACGCTCGCTGGAACTAGCTAGGCCTCGCATCTTCTCTCTCTCTCTCTCTCTCACCTCACCCTCGCTGCGGCAGGTCTCGGCCGGACTGACAGCTTCACCCGCCCGCCCTCGTAACGTGAGCTTTTTGGCGCTTCTCTGAAGAACAACAACATGCGGCTGTGACGTCACAAATGACGACTCGCAGGCCAAGCGCAGGACGGATGTGGGCTGCTCCGGTCTTGTTTCGTTTTGTTCTTCTTTCCAATCTCAAAATTTTTGTTCTTTTTTTACGTGTTTTTTTTTCTTTTCGTGAACGCTGTCGCTTGCGTTTTCTGACACGAGTGACTTTCAGCCGTGGCAAGCACGTGTAATGCAAGGCGCCACCATTGCAAGGTCTCACGAGTTTATCCGATCCGATGCTCACGTGGTCTACACGCGGAGGAGACCGCAGAAATTTAGTTGAGGCTTGTATTCCTCGCTATATATATAGTGCAATGATAAAGAGCGGCAACGAAGCAGTGGCTCTCGGGCTCGCCAGCGCGAGAAGACGAAAAAGACGAGGGCAGAATCAGAACAGCCGGCCTAGCGTATACAGGCGTTGTCTCCGTTCTATCTTTCTCTTCTACAATGGCGCAGTCAGACTACTAAACCTTGCGGTTGAAGCCACCTGTACATGTCCTCTGGGGTCGTCGGCAGCGCGGGTCTCTTCCTCAAATATGGACTCCACGAGCCGACCACTGCAGCATCTACCCATCGAACCTTTCGCGAACGGCGTCAATGCCTCTTCAGTGGTTACAGGACACGACCTGACAGGAACCTCGCGTATCACCTGCGTCTAAGAAGAGGTACGGGCTCCAGGCGGGTTCCATTCGTCACCTATGCTTCCCGTGAGTGCTGCCACGGCGTGGCACAGGTATCAAGGCGTGAGGCAGCAGTCCTGGGCAGATAAGAGCTCCAAGCTGATCGCTGCCTTTGGACGGATTGACTGTGACCGCACTGCCAACGTGCGACGATAGTTATAGCGCGAGAACAAAACGACGACACAGAGACAAGAAGGACAGGAAGGACACTTGTCCTTCTTGTCTCTGTGTCGTTGTTTTGTTCTCGCGCTATAACTATCGTCATCCCATACCAACTAGCCCAAGCAGCCACAATGCCAACGCTCATTACAGCCTCTCCCGTACCGAGGACGCGTAGAGGCTGTAATGGGCGGGGCTCTAGAGAAGCACCACCGCGAGGCTGTTATTGCACAGTGCAGCTTATAGACGAAAACATTTTCACAATTTTCACCACGCAATCCTACAAACAATGTGTTCAAGCAGTGCTCTGACAATGCGCCGGTGTCCAACACAAGACACAGGACGTGGGAGGAGGGCAAGAATAAGAACAGCTGGCGTGGCACACAGAGGCGTTATCTCTTTCCTCTCTTATACTATATATATCCTATGGCAGCTTAGCATAGTTCTTATGTTGCTATAGGCTGCCATATAATTACGAGGTATAGCCTCCCCCTTATATCATCATCATCATCATCATAATCATTATCATCATCAGCCTGACTACGTCCACTGCAGGACAAAGGCCTCTCCCATGTTCTGCCAGTTAACCCGGTCCTGTGCTTGCTGCTGCCAATTTATACCCGCAAACTTCTTAATCTCATCTGCCCACCTAACCTTCTGTCTCCCCCTAACCCGCTTCCCTTCTCTGGGAATCCAGTTAGTTACCCTTAATGACTAGCGGTTATCCTGTCTACGCGCTACATGCCCGGCCCATGTCCATTTCCTCTTCTTTATTGCAGCTATGATATCCTTAACTCCCGTTTGTCCCCTAATCCACTCTGCTCTCTTCTTGTCTCTTAAGGTTACACCTACCATTTTTCGTTCCATTGCTCGCTGCGTCGTCCTCAATTTAAGCTGAACACTCTTTGTAAGTCTCCAGGTTTCTGCTCCGTAGCTAAGTACCGGCAAGATACAGCTGTTATATACCTTCCTCTTGAGGGATAGTGGCAATCTACCTGTCATAATTTATATATATATATATATATATATGCATGTTTTATATATGCATATATATATGCATATATATGCATGTTATATGTCCATGTTTTAAACCGCGTGGACGTTCGACTTTTCTCGGTGCAATGTTGGTGGTCACATGCCTATACCAATTTATTCGGTGAAACACGTGCTGCTAAAGTGTAATTTGGACCACCGAGAGAGAGCGTGCCCGTTGCCTTTCGTCAGTATTGCATGCCAGCCCGTTCAACGTTCGCGCCCCCAGCTCTCTGCACTATTGTGAAACGTAGTAGAATAAGCAACAATGCAACTTCTGCATATAGCGTCCGTCTAGGATGCCTTGTAAAAGCTCAGTGACTTGGACAACGCTCAGTCATTTTTGCTGACTCTTTTACATACAGAGAGTGACTTGGGTAAGTGGGTCGCCCATGCCATAGCTCGTCGCGGTTTCTTTATTTTTCGGCATTCCCAAGTTTTATCGCTTCACCACGCGCGCGATTTGCCGACTGTCAAGTTTTTATGTGCCGACCGTTTCTCAGCGCGCCGCCGAGCATGTCAGTTTTTTTTCCCTTGTTTCGTTCACTCGATGGCTTAATCTGCTGATGCGTTTCGAAACGACTTAGATACAAGAAAAGCGACACGAGAGATCATTTGTTTTGCGCGGGCTCTAATTTTATACGAGGCTGCCGCAACGGTTACTCTTTCGTGTAATACATATGCACGCACACACGCTTGGCTACCCTCTGCTGTTTCGAAACTGTGTTCCTACACGGACGGACATTATCGCCCGCAATGATCTCATTCATCTTATATACACCTGCATGCTAAATGTAGAAAATAAAAAGACGAAAAAACGGGAAGGACATTAAAAGAGAATACCAATTCAAAATGCCTGTCACCTTTATACGGTCCGTAACTTAAGCATACAATCTTTCTTTTGCACCTTCACTGGTATAAACAACCCCACGAATGGTTTTTATTTTTTTGGTTAGTTATGCTTGGTGCAAAAGACCTTTTTTAGAAAGCGGAATATTCCACGTGTGTTCTACGGAGAGTTATAATGACAAAAGAAAGCTCACATCACCGCTTCTATGTGGACAAAGCATGTACTAAGTTTGAATATATAGAGTTTGTTTTTTTTGTTTTTTAAAGCTATTTGCTGAAGTACTTCGCAGTTCGGGCTAAGAAGCTAAGTTTTTCGCAACGTCCGCCTATTCACTTCCCATCAAGAAGAGCTCTTTGTCTGCCTCGCAGTATTTTACTGTCTTTTTCGTGTGATCACATTAAGAAGAGAGTTCTCCCCCATCAGGTACTTAGCGGAAGTAAACAATACCTAGCGACGGTCGGCGCTTTTAGCGAAAGGGCTGTATAGTCTACGCAGTATGCAACCACAACTCCTCAACTCACACCGTCGGCTCTCAACGTTTGAAAGTATTCACTCTTATTTTCCCAGATGCGCGTCTGACTAAAGCAAAACGCATTTTATTCACCGTATACGGCCGTGCAAACGTAACGATCGTTTGGTGCACCGAAGTCCCTCTCCTTGTGATTCGTATCGACTGGTTAAATTCGGCGACGTTCGTGCTTGTCGTTCAGTAATAGCGTGCTTAAGCGGATGCCGCAGCTGTAATGGTCAGGGGGCCCTATCGTCAGAACTGTTAGTCGGTAAGAGCGGCTCATCATCGGTCATTCCTTGTGTGTGGACCAATCAGGATCCCTCCACTACGGCGTCTCTCATAATCAATAGTGGTTTTGGGACGTTAAACCCCACATATCAATCATCCAATCAATCAATCAATCAATCAATCAATCAATCAATCAATCAATCAATCAATCAATCAATCAATCAATCAATCAGGATCAACCGATGACGCGTGCAGGTTCGTGAGAACTGCGACAACCCGCGCTTCTGTGCATACTTTCGTTTGTGTTCTTATTTCGCGCCTAAGAGTTCCTGTCCTATAGCTATGCATCAACTGGCCATACAGCACACGTCACTAAATCCGTACTAGCACTGGGGGCTTATGCTGTAGTCTTTCTAAAATAACTTCTGGGTACTGAATTCCGCTCATTATTGTGTGTGGGGAAATTTGACAGTTCGCCCGTTCACGCGTATGATGTGATCGAAGCTGTGCAGGTCTGGCTTCCATAATACTGCACAGTGTGACGTCATGTTCCTGCAGGCATGTGGACTTGGAAGGGTCATATTGGCGTCGTTTTGTGTACACACCTCGAGTAATGTAATTGAAAGGACACCGACTGTGAAAAAGAATACCACTTTCCGGCTCCTCTGACGAGTGCCTTGATCATAATGCGGTAGCATTGTGTCAGATATGTGGGGTTTAACGTCCCAAAACCACTATATGATTATGAGAGACGCCGTAGTGGAGGGCTCCGGAAATTTAGACCACCTGGGGTTCTTTAACGTGCACCCAAATCTGAGCACACGGGCCTACAACATTTCCGCCTCCATCGGAAACGCAGCCGCCGCAGCCGGATTTCGAACCCGCGCCCTGCGGGTCAGCAGCCGAGTACCTTAGCCACTAGACCACCGCGGTGGGGCGGTAGCATTGTGTCTATTTTGTATATTATTTTTTCGTGGTTGATGTCCTTATTTCAATTCTGGCCAGACATGCTGCTTTCAAAACCTCGACTTCACAACTTGAGTTATAACGCGTGCTTGGAATTATGGGCTCGTGGTACGTAGCCAAATTAAACACAGTGTATCCCCCCCCCCCCCCAAAAAAAAGAAAATTCAGGGCCAGTGTCATTTCATCTCACACTACAAAAGCGCTTGTTACTTTCTTCATTTTTTTTCGGGGCACCAGTCTAAATTTTGTTCTATACTGTTTTGTAACATTGATCATCATCAGGGCTTGTATAAACATTTTCATGTCACGCATCATTAGTGTGTACCGAAGGTAACTATTCTACCTATTGTGTTTTGATCGCCTGTGCGCCTGTACTTTTTTTTTGCCTTTTCTTGTTACCTGCATTTGCGCATGTACCGCGGCTTTCCACCCCTGAGCAATGTATGGGTAGGGGGGCCTTTGTCAGGCAGTTGCATCTGCCTTCAGCCCCTTCATCCCAGACCATGACTGTCTGAATAAACTTCAAAAAAAAATTGCGATACGTAATTGTGCAAATGTATTTGCGTGCATCATGAGTTGTGCCTATACAACAGAAGCACTTGCAGTTTTTTCGTCAGATGGGGGAGCGTTTCAAGAACCCTTTCTATGTAGTGTGCATTCGATATAAGCATACAGAATTTGAAAAAAAAATTCGCGGGGAGGGCGTTTGCACCCCACCCCCCTGCCTTTTTAGCCTGCAGCTACGCCAGCGGTATATAGTTTGGTTTATCGTCGCATTCTCTTGGAATATCATGCTGTACACGTTCCGAGAGTCAAATACATCGTCAAGCTTACAGGGGGTATTTGGAAGCGCAAAACACACAAAATGCGCAAAAATGGCTTTAAGAAAAAAAAAACGATCGCTCAATTCTTGTGTATCTCGCGTGTTTTGCTCTTCCGAAGGACTTCGTGGACGATTACAAGCTCGCTCAACTTTGTTGTTATAAAGGTTACAAGGGCTAGTTGTGGCGCCCACACGGTTGTGCATCTTTTTCTCGACACGTTTCCTCGCTTCCGCATGGTGGCGACTCTCGCAGCGGAATGCCTCCGCGTTAGGTGGTGTTGACTAGCCACAGCCGAAAGCCAAGCCGAGCCGCGCCAGTTCCCGTGCGCTCTCTCTGCTCGCGTCGTCGGGCTTGCAGATCTCACTGTGGTGACGTAGTTGGTGTGGAGAGGGGGACATGCGCGGGCCTTCTCCTAGTTCTTCTAGGTGGTGTTGGTCCAGCCCCCGCAGATGGACGACTGCGGCGGCGCTTCTTCCGGGCCGATTTGCCGCCGCTGCCCCCCTCAGAGTTTACTCGCTTTATCGCTGCTCTCCACGCTGCTGGCAAGCGATGAGACCCTCGCGGTGGCAATTTCCCTGCTCGGTCGTGCTTGTTGTATACACACGGCTCATCGCGGCGATCGATCTTGCTCGTCTTGACGCCTCTCCTGTTTTGGTTTCGTCGCCCGCGCTGGTTTCGTGCTGTCCTCACTTACGTTGCCCTCATCTTTTACTATCTCCTTCTATTCCGTCTTTTTTTTCTTGGCTGGGTAGAAGGCAGAAGTACAGAAGAGCATAGGCGTGCCTGAACGCGGGAGTTGGAGGAGGGGAGGGGCGTCCTGTTTATCTGACCCATAACTTTAATCTGGTGGACATTTAGCCTCATGCTTAATGTTCAGGTTTATGACCAAGCATGTCTTTTTTTTTGGTGGTAATAGTGGCTGACGACCGCTGATGTAGCAATAGAGGAAGTGCTTACTATCTAAATTTGCCCTCGCAACACAGGGGGACCATTTGGCAGGCACTTATGAGGATCACGTCACCGCTTTATTTTCATTTTAGGGTCTTGGCTTGGCGGTGTGTCATGTCGTAGTAACGGTCAGCCATAGAATATGCGACATGAAAAGTGGATAAATCCCACTCCTTGAGTCTGTCGTGGAGCAAATCCCACTATACCGACACGAAAAAAACGGGAGAGGGTGGGCAGCGACTGCGGTGAAACTTGGATCAGCGCCGTAAACGCTGTTTCCACCACTGGTGTGTGCAAAGCCAGTTTCGCGTTACAGCTCCTGCAGCTCCTGCAGGCTTGAGACCCCTTCAACCAGGGCCACTGTGTTATAACGCACATTGAGCGCCACTGTGAAGATACGAAGGATATATCGTCCAGTTAGCATAAATGCTCTGCTATACTATACACTTCATTAGGTACGGCAACGCCTCTGCGCAAAGCTAGGATTTTAGTTCCCAGCTTTGCAAAGTTATAAGTATTCTAGGCCCATGGCAGAACACCTCCAGTGCGTTAGACTCTACAAAAGCGCTACTGACATTCTTACGGGCCACAGGCTTGAACGAAACTTTGTGAATAGTGCAGTGCGTGTGAGTGACTTTATGTGTTATGTGACTGTTATGCGTGTATGTAACTGTATGTGTTGTGTGTTTATCATTGTATATATCATTGTCATTACCCGGCACCTGGAGTATAGCCTGTCAGGTGAAAAACCAGGCAAACCTCTTTATCTCCTCATTAAAACAATTCACTCTCTCTCTCCGCTAAAGTATACTCATATGTTATATTGTGTAGCAGGATCCGCCTGAAGCTGCATCTTACAGCCCAGTGTATGCAATATTGTACCAGGAAAAGGGAAGTTTTCGAGGGGGGGGGGGGGAGTGCGGAACCGAAAAGCTGTGCGTTGCGTGCGCTCACTAACCGCCGCAACCTCCATGCAATATCATGCTTACCAATGCTTACAGACGTGGCGGCTTCTTGTGTTTTAAGGTATGGCCTGATGCATACGTCTCAACCGCAAGAAACGGTGTGCTAAACGTGGTGCGTCATTGATTTCGTGCGTTGCGTGGGTGTCTTCACGATGCGGACGGCGCATATTGTTGCGCGTTCGTGGTAATTACACGCTTGCGAAGGATGCCCGTTATTATATGGCCCACGAACGAGTAACGAACGGCTTCGAGGACGCACGAGAAAGCACAATACATGTGTACACGGTTTTCAGATTACCGCCGGTGGGTGTGACGATGGGAGATCGTGATTTCATTGTGCAATACATGCTGGCGGCTTGCCATGATTGTCCACACTTCAGATTTTATATAGTGAGCATTATTCGAACACATCATCTTATATCACCTGTATAATTATCATCACCGCTTGGATCTGAGCAGCGGACCTTAGGTTCGAGTGTCAATAAAGCGGTGGCTTACTGCCTCAACGGTCTCTTAATATATATATATATATATATGCGCGTTTTTCTTCTTTTAGCGGCACATAAGCACAAAAAGTGGAGAGGCAGGAGCGAGCTGACCTCGCTCCCGCCTCCTGCTAGTGGAAACGAGAGAAAAATTAAATGCTCCTGATACACCTTGGAGGCTTGATAAACGACCGCCAACAAGTTTCCAACGGTATCACATGTGTGTGTGTGTGTGTGTGTGTGTGTGTGTGTGTGTGTGTGTGTGTGTGTGTGTGTGTGTGTGTGTGTGTGTGTGTGTTTAAAGGCAATGACGCGCGTATGATTAAGTGTTATATGTTGCGGAGCGTGACGAGTCTATTTATCGTCGGTATGTTGAGTCAGCTCTAATCGTTATCGATACAGGCCTGGAAGCCGCCGCGCCTCCGCTGTATAGTCCCACCCCTCCCGTATACACAAATAGTGACCGTAAATGAGCCAGGCAAACGTGATTCAAGAAAGGCAGCCGCTCGAGCCATCAGACGGCGTTCCAGTGGTTTTCTTCGACGAAACTCGTTTTGCGGTTCTTTTAACAGCTCCGAGGTAGTAAATGTTACCCGTATACCACAGCGCCACTACACGAACCCCCCCGCAAGTTCCACCGTACTGCACGCATTTAGCGGGGACCGCGGGCCATAGACATAGTCATATGAGGCCAAGGCGCGTTGCATCACCGCTCACGGCATGGAGGCCGTCTGAGAGCTTTTAACGAGGTGAGACGCGTCTCGCACGACGTCGCGGGAGAGCTGTTCTCACCGTTGCGCCCTTGACACTGGCGACCGCCTCGTCGACTGCTTGAAAGAGGGCCACGGATACAGACGGGGCCCTCCGCCACACACCAGGGACGCTTTTAGAAAAGCCCCGCCATGGTGGTTTAGTGGCTAAGGTACTCGGCTGCTGACCCGCAGGTCGCGGGTTCGAATCCCGGCTGTGGCGGCTGCATTTCCGATGGAGGCGGAAATGTTGTAGGCCCGTGTACTCAGATTTGGGTGCACGTTAAAGAACCCCAGGTGGTAAAAATCTCTGGAGCCCCCCACTACGGCGTCTCTCATAATCATATGGTGGTTTCGGGACGTTAAACCCCACAAATCAATCAATCAACGCTTTTAGAAAAGTCGAACAGGTGCTAGATTGAAGGTGGCTTTGCTCTAAACTTTACTACGTTGTTCGGCAAGGCGTGGCCACGAATGGTGGCGGAAAGGGGCGGGGTGGTCATCATTTTGTATATAGGTCGGCGTGTTGTGTTTGTGTGTTTGTGTATATATACATGAAAAATTGGGGGTTGAGAAATATCAAGCCCCCTCCCCCCACCACCCTCTTCCCCCCATGGCTACGCCAACGACCTTCGGAAGGCTCTAAATGACTTCAAACGAGCTCTGCGGTTGATAACAACGCGAGCGTATATTCAACGCGTGATTGAACAAAGATACTCCGTATTGCGCGAGCAAAAAGGTGAACACTAAACAGACACACGTACGTGGTACTTTTTATTTTCTTTCTTCTGTAGAAGACCTCCGTGACTCACCACCATCTTAGGGGAGGCTAGTAAAGCTTCACCCTAGAGCTCGGACCCGTACTTGAGTTTCAATATAAAAGTTTTTTTCTTCGCTCTTTTGACAGTTGATCGTGATGTTGAAGTAGTACTGCTGTGCGTGGTTTTTTCGAGCGTATACATATGTGAGCGCAATCACGACACTGACCTATTATGTAGGAATAATGCTGAGAAATGCTGCGTTGCTGTAATCTGGTATTAAGACAATGGTTGCGTAATTAGAAGCTGTGCTGTGAACACAGGAACTTACTCTCTGCTCTTTCTACTTTTCTTCGGGGAAGTCAAACACAACAGTATGGGTAGTGAATCATATACGCACTACATTACATTGATTTGATTGATATGTGGAGTTTAACGTCCCAAAACCACCATATGATTATGACAGACGCCGTAGTGGAGGGCTCCGGAAATTTCGACCACCTGGGGTTCTTTAACGTGCACCCAAATCTGAGCACACGGGCCTACAACATTTCCGCCTCCATCGGAAATGCAGCAGCCGCAGCCGGGATACGAACCCGCGACCTGCAGGTGCAGCCGAGTTCCTTAGCCACTAGACCACCGCGGCGGGGCAGTAGATTACATTGTATAAAGTGATCTTAGTCCGTCACATTCAATAATGGGCAATTGTTACCGGTGACATAAATGGTGTCCAAAGACAGAGATTTATTATGACAGAAGAGCTGAATGGCCCGAATCGAATTTCTGACTTGCTACTCATCGTGATAAAAAGTAAGACCCGGGTAGAAAAGAGGGTAGAGAAGTTGTTGATGATCAGAATGAAATGAAGGTGGTGATGAAACGAAACATTGAATATCCAAAAGCTATTCACAGTCTTTTGTCTAGTTCGGTCTCACGAAAAAAAAAATTGTGTTCACATAAGGTTTAGAATATTGCGGTGGTGACGAAGTGTACGTCCCAACAGAACTTCTTCCGATACTTGTTGCTTGAAAGTATTCAGCAAAAAGGTGTCCATCGATTTTTTTTTTTTACAGTATATCGCGGGCAGATGCGGGACAGGTGTTCAGTGGTCTGAGGAGTGGCACGTATGCCCCGCAAATCGAACAGTATGCACTGCCAATAATCTATAAGTAGCGTCGGATGAACGCCACAGCTAATCGTAAATCTGTGCATGATGTCAAGGAAAAGTAAATGCAGTTTGGGGCCACAGGATAGAGTTAGAGGGGGTGACGAAATTGTGAAATTAACGAACGTTTGGCTAATGCAGTCTTTCCTTCCTAAATGAGAATGTGATCGCGTTAGGCATTGTCATGTGTCTCTGCAAACCTCAATGTACGTGCCGAGCTGTACTCGTACGTATTCAGAAGCGAGAGGAGGATCTATTGTTGTCTGACAGTGTCGCGAGGAAAAGACAACAGGAAGGAGATGGAAAGGAGGCGCCGCGTGGTTACTATATATTTGTGGGCGACTGCTGCTGCATAACGCAACGTCACAAGCTCGTTTTCCCTGCTAGAGCATCTGTTCGTGCCGCGCGGCCGAAGACGAAATGCGAAACAAGAAAAAAAACAAAGAGGATGACAGAGCTCAGGGAACATGACAGATGTCGTGCAGCCACGGATGATAGATTGCGCTGCTATCAATAAACTGTATCTCTCTCTCTTGCGAAATTTCGTTGTCCGTGTGTCGGTGTGCGTGTATGTCACCTCGTATCCCGCCTTGCTTTTCCACGTTTCTCGCACTACACGTTTGCAGGGTCGCCCAACGAGAACCGCGCGTACATTTATCAATTGTTCCTTTTTCCGTATACGTGATAGTCAGGGCGTTATCGCGAACGTCTGCAATCGGATTGATGATTGATTGATATGTGGGGTTTAACGTCCCAAAACCACCATATGATTATGAGAGATGCCGCAGTGGAGGGCTCCGGAAATTTCGACCACCTGGGGTTCTTTAACGTGCACCCAAATCTGAGCACACGGGCCTACAACATTTCCGCCTCCATCGGAAATGCAGCCGCCGCAGCCGGGATTCGAACCCGCGCCCTGCGGGTGTGCAATCGGAGTTTCACGCAATTGAGGAATGTATGCGAAAGCGAGGATGTGCTGGTAAGCCATTTGTTATGACGAATACGTGTTCGATAATAGTAATGATTCGTAGAGTTTGATGTTCCAAATCCACGATACGGTCATGCAATACGTCCTTAGTAGAAGGTCTTGGAAATTATGACCATCTTGTGTTCTCCAACGGGCCCCTACATCTATCTATACATACACAGGCATCGCACATAGATTCCATAGAAATGCGCCGGCAGCGGCGGGGATTCGATCCCGCGACTTTCTGGTTATCGGTCGAGCACCGTAATATATATATATATATATATATATATATATATATGGGAAAGAAGTGTATACCTAAGGGCTCGTTTTTCCGTGTTTTGACACAATATTAATGAGATCTAACAGACAGCAATGCCAAGAAATGTACAGGGGAAGTTATTGGAACCAATGTTATGTAAATAGGAAGAAAAGTGCGAAAAAAAATAACCAGCCGTGAGCAGGAAACGAACCTACGACCTTCGAATAACGCGTTCGATATATATATATATATATATATATATATATATATATATATATATATATATATATATATATATATATATATATATATATATATAGCGACTTAGTTTTACATCCGCGCTCGAGTTGATGTCGACACTAAATCGGAGCTCCACATGGTACGGATATTACTGGAACGCGTTCGTACAGGTTGTGACATTTCTAACCAGAGCCGAACTCTAGATTTACGCGAGGGATTATTGGTTAGCTGCTAACGCGTAAAAAAGATCGAGTGCTTTGTGACGCCAGCTGGCCGAAAAAAAAAAACTGTTCTTCACTCACCATCACGGCTACTAACTGGCCCACCCACGGGTTTAAATCCAGATACATACAACAGAAAGCGGACGGAGGGACGACCGCTGCCGTATGTAGCTCAGTGGCATCAAGTGCGTAATCCGCCGAAGGTCGCAAGTTCGGCCCCGGCCGGCGACAGGTAATCTTTTCGTCCACTTTATTTCTTCACATTCGCATCGCGATTACTACAAATAACATCCCCTATAATTTGCTTGGTTTTCTTGTCTGTTAGTTGTATAAGTAACTATAAATAAGGAGTTTAGTATAGCATCTGTCTATGCATGGTAACGCAGGTCTGTTTGTAAACACGTGCAATGGCGCTAACTTCGCAATTAGGGCCAGTATAGGGCAGTCGCCACGACTGCGCTCATCTTCAATAATTATCTCAAACGCACACTGCTATGCGTCCGTTTGAAATCGCTGGCTAGAAGAAAGCGATTGCGCGTATAGACGATAGTTATAGCGCGAGAACAAAACGACGACACAGAGACAAGAAGGACACGAAAGACGCAAGCGCTAACTTCCAACTGAGTTTATTGCGCAGAGCACGAAAATATATGGAGGAGACAGTAACCATGTGATAAAAACCACATGGCACAAAGAGAAGAACATGAGTAAGAGAAAAACAAAAACAAACAACACAAAAACAAAAGCACTGAAAAACGGCAAAGAAAAATCTATAAGAAAACGAAACAGAAAGGTAAAGATAATATAACTACCTGCCCGCACCGAAACGTTCGTCGTTTTGTTCTCGCGCTATAACTATCGTCATGCCATACCAACTAGCCCAAGCTGCCACACTTCTAAATGCGCGTATAGCTTCGTTTTGTTCTAATTTAGGGACGGCTAACTGCTCTCCCATAGTTGAGTACCAAGTAGTCTCAAAATCGTTAAACAGTTTTTTTTTTTCTAAACACATCGCTGGCTGAAATTGGTGCCTCTAGAGAATACATCAAACTGCGCCAGGCGTCGAGCCACGCACCGGTATGCACCGCTTTCAGCTTCAGCGTTTTCACCTTATTATTTTTTTTAATTTTCAATACAGCCAGTATCACTCCGAGAGCATAGCAGGTGGGCGTACAGATTGTACATGCAGGTGGTACATTAACAGCGCAGAACACAGAAACTGGAATGTAGTGAAATGACAGTCATCACAAAGTATAAGAGCGAAAAATATACAAATTGTTTACATCTGCAAAGACAAAGAAACCATCACCAAAAAAGAAGAGAAATTTTGCATGAAGTGCAGTGGTACACAGGCAAACAAGTAGCAAACTTCCAAACACTCCTGTTAACACTTGTACACTCCACTATTAGGTTTAAACCATGGCGCTAACGACACATTTTCGCGCGGTCTTCTCGATCGGCTCTACGCGTCTAACGGCCATGGCTGAAACCGGCGTGCTCATCATCGTGAGCATCTCGTTATAGTCGAAGTGAAAGCGTCGTCAGCCACGCGGCTGCTGTGTGCGTGCCTGCCAACAGCGTGCGTGACGCGTGGGCGCCCATGCGTGTGCTCTTTCAAACGCGTGGCTGCCCCGCGCCAAGAAATTCCGCGGCGTCAATCAGCGGAGACGTCGCCGCCGACGACGTTCCTTGAAGTTCAGTAACGTTGAAAGGTTGGGCGTGTTGGTGATAGTTCATGTTTACTTATGGGTCTATTGGATTTAAAAGGGCACGGCACCGCATACAGAAAGGTGCAGCCGGTGCCGACACCTGGTGCTGCAGGTTTCAAGTTTATTCAACAACGATGTCAGTTTACAGAAAAGTGCGTACAGGATTGGTAATACACACGCAGGTGTAGCTATAGGCATAGAGTTTCCTAATATAAACGAGAGAGAACTGTGGCGCTAGTGTCTATGGGACCTGCAATGCACGGCGCTTCAGCGAGCATGGAAATTATGGGTAGTTCACATATTTGTATGATCTTCGTACTTCCGGCCTACCTTTGGCATTGGTGTGTTCGTGTGGCTTGGAGCTGTTTTCTCACGAAACAAAAAAATCAGCAAAAGTTCAGCGATTGTGCTTCACCACCTTATTTATATAGACTTACCTTTCCAAATCGGGTCACGAAGTTCTAAAGGGTTGAATCTTTATTTCAAAACAAAACCGAAACACAGCAGTAAATGAAGCTGCAAGTACGATTCGCCGCCCGCAACTACGAAAGCTAGGCAAACGTGTGTACTACCCTTCATTCCCATGGTCGCTGAACGATCGCAGCGACTGAGTCCCCTCTAGTTAATTTTAGGAAACTCTATGGCTATAGGTGTCGCGGCACCCATTTCGGGGTGCAAATGCAACGCATCAGCAGCGCCACCGCTTAGTGTGAATGGAATGTTGAGGTGCACGCCGAGAACACCTGTCGCCTGCTGCTTGTTTACGTAAGTCGTCGTATCTATTGTGCGCCCACGGATTTGTCAGCATGGAGGAATTACACAGTGCTATGGAAATAGCTGAATCCGACAGCGAAGACGATGAACTGGCCGCATTGTTGTGTCAAATCGGTGCTCAACTGGTGCGCAGCGATCGTAACCGCACACCTATAGGTACTACGAGGAAGTTGTGGTCCGTCATTTTGACTGCGAGTTCAAGCTCATTTTTGTTATTGTTGCCGAAGTTCTCTTTATATTTATCAATAAGAAACCTCGTCTTTCTTCCGCTCCACAGCACTTTGTCAGGGTAATCGCGACGTGCAGGACTTTGATTGATGATTGATATGTGGGGTTTAACGTGCTAAAACCACCATATGATTATGAGAGACGCCGTAGTGGAGGGCTCCGGAAATTTAGACCACCTGGGGTTCTTTAACGTGCACCCAAATCTGAGCACACGGGCCTACAACATTTCCGCCTCTATCGGAAATGCAGCCGCCGCCGCCGGGATTTGATCCCGCGCCCCGCGGGTCAGCAGCCGAGTACCTTATAGTCACTAGACCACCACGGCGGGGCGCAGGACTTTGATCAGCGCTCTGACGAAGCACGGCAGCTGCTGCAGTGGCCGCTTGTGTCGTCGGCATCGCGTGGTGTTGCGGCGTTGTAGGTGCAGCACACACGTTTGTCGAGTCAGTGGTGGCAAGTTGGCCTGACGCGCAGACAACCCGCTATGTTCTTCCATCTGAAAAAAAAAAAAGAACAGCGGATAACAAAGAAATGTCTCCGTCGTTCATCTGAGCGGGCTTCTCGAGAATGCTATCACGTCTGCACAATTACCTGCAGTGGCGTAGAGTTCGGTGTCGCCGTCTATGTAGGAGTATCACGCCAAGATCGTCCACAATCGAAAAAAATTTCCGTCTGTACGTTGCCGATGTCTACGACCACATGCATGTCTCAAGGCGTTGTGTGCTAGCGCTCGACAGGAATGTGTGAGGCTGCGCCCTGCCGCTAGAAGGCGCAAGGGTTCGCGGCACCACTGCGACACCTAACCAACACCCTGTACAATCGAGGACGGTGATGCAGGGGCGGCGCTGTACCTTTTAAGAATCGAGGAGCGAAGTGCATGTGAAAAGGTGCAGAAGGTGCAGAGAACCTAGAGTGAATTGAAGCAGCGCTCAGAGAGAAGCATAAAAAGATCGAAAGGGACACCGCTGCACTCGCAACCAGTTTATTTCGCAGAAAAATCTCGGTTTGATAGTGTACCACGTGTTACACTGACGATAAGTTTACAGCATATTTTCCAAAAAGAAAAATTTGCAATCGCTTAAACTAACCAATGCTTGGCTCATACTGTTGTCTTTTCTCTTTGCGATGTGGAATTCCTCGTTAACTTCGTGGTCACCTGATTCATGCGACTGGAAAGTGTTTTAATTTCAGCAAACAATATCTTTCTTTTCACCCACATCTCCTACCTTACCTCTCTTCCAAATTCCAACACCAAACTTGCGATACAGTAGCGGAGCGCCGTGACACTCTAAGAAATGCCGCCTAATGCGAGAGTAATCATTACTAGCTAATGCTCTCTTGTGCTCTGAAAGCCTTGTATTTACGCACCAGTCAGTTTGGCCGATGTGAGTACATCTTTCCACCTGACAAGGGCACACAAGTTCTACATTCACTCTACAAATGTAGCCCCGCCGTGGTGGTCTTGTGGCCAAGGCACTCAGCTGCTAACCGAATCCCGGCTGCGGCGAATCCCGGCTGCGGCGGCTGCATTTTCGATGGAGGCGGAAATGTTGTAGGCCCGTGTGCTCAGATTTGGGTGCACGTTAAAGAACCCCAGGTGGTCGAAATTTCCGGAGTCCTCCACTATGGCGTCTCTCATAATCATGTGGTGGTTTTGGGACGCTAAACCCTACATATCAATCAACTCTACAAATGTAGAAAAACGCCTAACGGAGCATCGAAATCTATCTTTTTCGCCGATAGCTTTCGATCCAGCCTGACGCAAACTTTTCCGTTTGTTTGTTTCAGAAGTTTCAGCTTGTTTGGCAATGAAAAAAAAAACAAAATATGTAGGCCGTATCTGCTACCTACATTCTTTAGATTATGCGTTATTTTCTTTGCGTATCGAGACACATTTCTTGTTATTTTCTTCAGGAACTCCATGTTTTTGAGGCTGCTTCATAGATAAACTCCTGTGCACATGTCGAACCAACTTCTGCGCTGATCTGCGCAGAACATGTTCTTCGTAATCAGCAGTTGTCAATCAAGCAACTTCTCTATTGAAATTGTCATTAATCTTGTCGGGACAAGATTTTGCCAAGGCAGCGCGGAGGCATGTTTTTTTTTTTCTGCGAACTAAACTAGTTGCGAGTTCAGCTGTGTTTCTTTTGTTCTTTCTGTGTTTGTCTCTGTGCGCTGCTTCATAAGTAAACGTGTTCCTTGAAGTCTCGTTGCAATATGGCCCCGAACGCCTCTGCGAATCTCAGGATGCTCAGGATCAGCAGACTCTTCGAGCCTCTTAACAGCGATCTTTCTCGTGGTGAGATTTGTTCCTTCATATTTTGCGCAGTCGTGCCAATTTTACTCTCTGCGGAACAAAAGAGAACGTCACCACTGGCAAGCGTTAACCGACTTCCAGGCGACGGCTGGGGTAAAGACAGCCGTGTACCATGTTGCTTAATGAGATCAATATAGCTTGACTTGGTCCTTTTGTTTGCTTAGCAAGGTGATGACGCGTGGTTGTACATGTAAATTCATTATTTTTTACAGCGGAGTTTTTAAAGCCGAGCTTATTTGGGTACAGCGATCTTCCCTGCATAGTCCAGGCGGGATAGCAAGTGCATAGACAGAGGCAAACCATTGCGTAATTCAAGGATCCTGAACTGAGGACACACACTCGTACTACCACGTGACAGTACCTGCCTGCGAACGATTCATAGCATTTAGCTGTGGCGTGGTAAAATGGAACAGGACAGCGACAATGGGGATGGCCTTGCGAAGAAGAACCTGTTGCTTGAGGCTGCAGCACAAGCGAATCGAAGCGATCACTGCTGCGTTTTATTGACACTGTCATGAATCTCCGCGAGGGAGGCATATCCTTCGTACGCGTAGCGTTAGGAAGCGCTGCAATTACGGCGTGCAAGTGGTTATGTCACGCGACTTTTTTCCTATTTCTTTTTCTTTTTGTATTTAGCGGGTGTCTGCTGGAAAAAAAAAACTCACTTATAATAGTTGATAGAAAGATTCTAATCAAATGCTTTTGCCTCATGGTGCTCATAAGAGTTCGCCCAGACGCGTTATCTTAAGAACGCCTCTGAAGAACCCAGAATCGATACGAAAAGATCTTGACTCACTCGCTGGATCTCCGACGACAGCGCAGCTCTGGCCTACCGCGGCTCGCCCTCCGCGATCTCCTGGCGCCGTGAAGCTCTCGCTGAATAGTGTCCCGTCCTCGGACTCATTCGACCGTGTCCCCATCTTTCTCTATCTTCTCTTTGCTTCTGCATGTGAGTGTCCTCATCTCTATCCCTATCCATTTTCTATACCTTATCCCTTTTAATCCCTCCTTATGTCCATCCCTCGTGAGCCACTGTTGAGGTGTCGCATTATGCAGACTGTTACGGGACTCACTTTTATCCTCTTCCTTTTAAGAATCACTTAAAAAGTTTTCTTGTACCTTGATCTTATCAATGAACGCTGCAATTTAGTACTGCGTTCCCATTTCCGAGCTTTAATCGTACGCGTGTGCTGTATGACTCAGCGGGCTTGTCACGCTGCCGTTATGCATCTTGCTATAATACGTCTTGTTCCATGCAGCTGTCACGGTACAGAGCATATTATTTCTGTTAAACTCGGGGCGCCGCGGGCGCCCTTTGAAAAGGTTCAGGGGCTGCCGCTCTGAAGGCTTTTTCTCTCTCGTCGCTGGCGTAAATCGCGACGTTCGATTTACCGAGAGCCCCCGCCGGTATTACCTTCTGTTTTTCTTTCTCTGATTAGAAGTCGGGAAAACGTTCGGCGGCTCCGTCATTGCTGTTTTCTTTTCCAACGACGCGTTATGCAAGCACGTATTAAATGCTAGCCGATATCGCTTATTCTGTAAACACGGCCATGTAGCTCGCTTGTACAGGAGAGAAGGCGCGACGTATGCGAAGCTTGTTCTTATTGGCTGTCAGAGGTGTCTCCGGCTGCTCGCAAGTTTCGAAAATATGCCGAAACTTGAAGAGGCTCTTGGCAGCCGCCGAAAAATTATTCGGGGATCGAGGGGTATAATCTTTTCTTTTTTATTTATTTATTTTCTTTGTGCACGATTATACAACATTGAGCCGAGCCCCACGGCTTCGATCGTTAGAATGCAACTTGTATACGAGTGCTGTCATCGTTCGCGAAGCTCTTCTAGGGGATTGCGTAATGAAATTTCGTGGGGCTCCGTTTTTGGGTATTAAAAGTTTCACCATGCACCACCACCAAGAGCAGGGGAAATTCTTTCTTTTCTGCGGGGGGGGGGGGGGTGGAGGGGTCTAACCATATTCTCGCCACACTTCTCTGCGTTACCATGCTCTTGCCTAATTGGTGTATGTGTGTGTTCGAGCAAACCGCGTCATTTCGTCACGAATCTGGTCGCTAAAGATAACTCTGACGCCGATATGGCAAGATCTGAAGACGCTAGAAACGAAATTGGGCCCATTACTTAGCCCTAATCTTTCGCGTTCTAATTCTCGAGCTATTGGCGTATTCAGGAAGCAGAGGTAGGGGTTTGACTCCCCTAACCTCCGTAACTCTTCAGTTTGCAAACTCAGTTGGCGAGGAACCTCGAGAGAGAGAGAGAGCCATAGATTTCTCATTTTGGACTGGCGCTGTATGCTTGCGCAACTCAATCTGTTGCAGGGCATGCCAGATAACGAAAAATGCATACATAACACTGAATAGAAACAAGGGGTGGGGACATACTGCGCATGCGCGCCCGTATTTGTGTGCGTGCGTGCTTGTTAGCGCCCCCTGCAGAAAAAAACGGAGACCTCGGCGCGGCGCCTTATCAGAAATAGATCGGTCAGGCCGCCCGAGTGACGCAACATCAGACGTCTTATATATAGTCCGAAGCGCTGACCTTCAGACTATAGACGTTCGACATGGGCGCAGGGGGCAACGAATGGCGCTTCTTTTATGAGCCTCGGGCTGTCTCGTTCCCGGATTAGTTCGGAGTACTTACGGCGCAGCGCTGATATAGCCGCGTCGTGCACCACTTGCGCCGACCGGCGATCGGACCGGAACGAGTCCCGGAAGCAAGGAAGGATGTGTCGCCGCACGAAGCGCTGTCTGGATTCGCCGAGAGAGCTAGACTAAGTGTTCCGTCAAGCACTTTCTCAATTTTTATTCTATCTTACACTCTTTTCGTTTCCTTCCAGTAATAAACTGGAGGGAAACAGTAATAAACCGGATTATGCGTGGGCGTTGCAAAGGAATATCACGCGAAAAGCATATAAGCTGCTCTATTCACGGTTACAAACCAAAAACAAGTGCAAGCGCTGATTTCGCTGTCCCAACAAGAGATGCTTGTGTAGATGACTTGTCCAATGGCATTTGCTCATTGCTGTGACGTCAATCACCGTTTGTGCATTTCAGGAGCTGTCATTTTTTTTCCCGTGCAGACACGAGGCTAGTTCCCACTCGAAAACTTAGAAACTTCGCACTTCGCGCCAAACCTCAGCAGCCATTCCGACACCGCTGCGCGTGATGATTTAGCTATACGGACGATAAACTTTCGGCTCGGAGTTTGCGTGACGTGTAGCGGAAAAAAAGATTAGCACAAGTGAATGGTGACCGGAATCGCAAAATTGTGACGCGCACCGCTGTTCGCTAGCATGCATGCTGATGGCCAGATTGCCAAGCACATTTCATCTTCCAAAGCTCAGTGCGCGGCCGTCGGATGGCCCGTCCGAAATCCCACACATTAGAGAACGCTTGATCATTGCTTATCGGTGGACGAGGCTACGCACACGATATTCTTTTCTTCTGAAATTGCGAGCAGTTGTATCTTCGTCGCGGTTCTGCTTGTCGGAGTGCTTTCACCGACCACCCCTAGCTGCTTTGGAAAATGTAATGTACCTGGCCCTCTTAATATTGGCGCGCTCGGGAAAAACGCAGCGTTGCACGTTAGCAATCTTGATTGATTGATATGTGGGGTTTAACGTCCCAAAACCACCATATGATTATGAGAGACGCCGTAGTGGAGGGCTCCGGAAATTTCGACCACCTGGGGTTCTTTAACGTGCGCCCAAATCTGAGCACACGGGCCTACAACATTTCCGCCTTCATCGGAAATGCAGCCGCCGCAGCCGGGATTCGAACCCGCGACCTGCGCGTCAGCAGCCGAGTACCTTAGCCACTAGACCACCACGGCGGGGCCACGTTAGCAATCTTGCCGCTCCGGCAACTGTGGTCACTTGTGCCGATCTTTTCTTTTTTTTCGTTGATACTGCGCATTATCAGTCATACGGGGCTTAAGGTGTGAACGGATACCACTTAGTATGTTCCTCCTGCACAGATTAATACCAGGTACGCCGCTACAGTTCTTCACAGGCGGATCCTTGTATATATTCTTAAGTTCTATAAAACGGAAACTTATTCTTCTGCAGGCGCTGTCAATCAACCGTGGTCAATCCTGTTAATGGGAACCAGTGTATGGTGGTGAATTCACTGACACTATGTATCTTCAAGTGCAGGGTTTATCCATAGCCACATTTTGTGTTTACAACATTAATGGGTGCCGGAGGTGGGATATAACCAAGTGCTATCATCCTCGATTCGTGGTGTAGAAAACCGGGTATAGTTGCACACTTGCCAGAAGAAAATTGCGCTGCAGCGCGAGTTTTTTTTTTTTTTTGTCTGCAATGGTGCAACAAGTTGTTGAAAAATAACTTTCAGACGGCGCTGAGCAAACAGAGGTATACTCCCGGCTGAGGCGGCTGCATTTCTGATGGAGGCGAAAATGTTCTAGGCCCGTGTGCTCAGATTTGGGTGCACGTGAAAATAACCCCCGCTGGTCGCAATTTCCGGAGCCCCTCCTCTACGGCGTCTCTCATAATCATATGGTGCTTTTGTGACGTTAAAACCGACACGTCAATCAGCAAGAAACCTACGGAGAGTTACTGTTTTATGACTTCCAAAGGGAGGCTTTCTTCGGGAAAGTAACTACTCGGAATATTACTCACTTTCCTTATCTCAGCATGTTGGCATGCATGCTACGCCGTCGGTTACTTTTTCAACCTTTTCGTGGGACACCGTCTAGGTTAACAATATGCTTGTGTATATGTATAATATATAAGTGCTAACATAACAATATATAGTAACAATATATAGTGCTAGTTTTCATAACTGCTTCATAGCTTTTCCCACTCCCACCTCCCCTATTTGTAACGAACCGCATATGCGTTACGTGAAGTCCATGGATGTGGATTCTTGTTCGTTCTGCAGGCGTTTCTGCGCATGGAGTGTACGGGTATAATCTAGGGACCATAATACGGGCCGCCGTTTTAAATGCACCGTGTGTTGGTTCTCGCGTTTTGTAGCTGATAAGGATTAAATGTATAGTGATGTGAGACAGGGTAGCGGTTCATATTTGCGCCACGCCAAATATTTTCAATTTTGTATGTTCACAGGCATATATATATATATATACAAACGAATGCATGAACATACTAAAAATGGTTTAACCCTTCCCACCCCCCTTTCTCTACGAAAAAAATTCTGGCTACGTTTCTCTTTCATGTACACCATCTGTCGATAAGCCGAATGATCCAGGCGATGCAGGATTATTCGTTCCGCTTTCCTGGCTGACGCCGCGTTGTAAAGCGAGAGATGTTATGAGATCACAACAAGGGTGTCGTATAATTGTCCGCTGCCGACAGCGCCGGTGTCCGTAACCACTATCGAGTGAAATAAGAAAGTTAAAAACAGAAATTAAATAAGGATAGCCAGGATAGAACGGGGCTCGAACCTGAGTCCTGTTCGTTTCAGCCCTGTTTTATACCACAAAGGTACGGCGGTGCTAAAAAATCTGCTGCAAACTGACCCTTGTCGAGTAAGAAACCGCGTTAACATGCGTTTTAGAACAGTAGGGCGTTTTTAGAACAGTAAGGCGTCAGGCAATGCGAATCGCGTAACGAGTGGGTCGTTGATTGCTCCGACCCAGTACAAAAGCCTTAGAAATAACTTTTCAGCGTCGTCTCCCACAACATTGATAAAGTTGCACGTGTAATACCTTACAAGTGTGTAGCTGGTATCACGCCTTTTCGAATAATTACCAATAATGACATAGTGGATGCTTCGTATAATTTATGGCGTATCGTGCAAGTGTGCTTGTAGTTGCCCGATAATTGCATTAAAAAAAATGCTCCAGAAAGGCCGCTTTTCAAGCTGTCTCTGCGAGTGTGCTGTGCGTGCCCCGCAGGTTTGGTAGTTTCTGCTTTTTTTGTTTTTAGAGGTCTGGCAGTTTCTGCTTTTTTTTTTGTCTTGAGGGGGGGGGGGTCCTTTTTTGTCTTTTTTTTTTTGGTATGAAGTTGGCTCTAATTTTAGAGCAAGCTCAAGCGCGTAGTTGCGCAAGAGCTCTTAAACTTCGTAGTCTCTGTGGCGATGAAAAGCTGTTCACCAGGGAATTCCGCCGGAGGCAACGTTTCGGCAGGACGTCTTCGTTACGAGAGCAACTGTGGCTTCTGTGGTTTACTTGAATTGCTCTCACAATTTTTTCTTCGAATATATTTACATATACTCCTTGAAAACACTCAGAAGCAGCAATAAACGTCGCGCACCATTCTGCATTCTCTATTAGCCAAGAAAAAAAAGAGAGAAAGAAATAAGGAAGTAATGAAGAGAAAAAAAAAAGTCTTGTTCGCATTTTGTGCGACGCTATTCAGATTCATAGGCTTAGATCCTCGTCATTGTGTACTCCTTTGTCCTGTGCGTTTAGAAATGTACCTTTTTTTAGGGGCGAAGCTCCTTAGGGCGTGGGCTGTGCGTCCCCTGTATGTAGCCACCTCTAGTTTAGTTCTTACAGTGTTCACTAGATGGCGGTACCGTCCCCTGTATGTAGCCACCTCTAGTTTAGTTCTTGCAGTGTTCACTAGATGGCGGTACCGTCTCCTGTATGTAGCCACCTCTCGTTTAGTTCTTGTAGTGTTTACTAGATGGTGGTACTTGTAGCTGATGATGAAAAGATGCAAGATGTTATAAACTAGAAAGCGGTACTTGTAGTTGATGAAAGACGCGAGATCTTATAAAATAGGAATGATGTCACATATGGCGCGTGTCATTGGTTGAAGGCAATCGTTCGATTTAGTGCGGCGACGTACGCTAGGGGGAGCGTTGTAATAAAATCCGTTCGCTGTTGGCGCGCGCTCGGAGTCGCCGGATGGATAAGGCTGCACAGCGGAGAGAGCGCAAGGCGGCAGCAGCGCGCGCTCGCAGACAGAATCCCGATGACGGATGGATGCACGAACGAACGGACAGACGGATGGTCGGACTGACGGACAGATGCATGGACAGACGAACGGACAGATGGTCGCACGCATGAATGGACGCGCGGATGGTCGCGCGGATGGACAGAAGTACAGGTGGGCTGACGGACGCTTCGCCCCATTCATCATCATTCACTCCGGGGATATGCTGTGATTTTTTTTTTACTTTGCAAGAGGTCGACGCGAACTTCAACGGACGTTTCTGAAGGTAGGGCTTTGTGGGCGGTATGCCTCCCGAACACTTCTCGTAACAGTGGCCCACCAAGCACCAACGTGTATATATAGAATATGGATATTACGTATACAAAACTACGCGCTCAGCGTTTGCGATCGTAATTCGCTTTAGAATGTAATTGCGAGATTTTCTGTTCAGTGCTGGGGGCGTTGCATGAAATTTCACTGTAATGAACCGTAATCAACTTGTTTGTTTATTTATCTCGTGATTCAAAAATGCTACTTCGGCGTGGTCTCATGAGGTGCTCATGATGATGATACGAGATTCTTGCTGGCTGCTAGCGTATTGGCATTTTTAATTGTTGGCTTTGTCATATTGATTGATATATGCACGTGCACAGCAATCAATACTACTGCTTCCGTAACCGTAATTTTTCAAATCACGACGGCTGTATATAGCTGACCAGTTAGGAGAATCGGAGAGGCGCACGTCACGAACGTTTTTTTATCACTCAGTGACGCGCGCATCAGTCGTTAACGAAATTCACTTACTGAAGCAGTTCAAAACTTAGTTTAGAGTGTTTTCAATGAGTGAGGATTGCATGGTTATTGTTAGGGATAAAAAAAAATGGTGCTATTTTCTGCGACCCATAATTGAGCACTGCTCAGTATCGCCATGCAGGAAAGGGGTAGAGCCAGAAAGTCGCTATCACTATATGCACACATAAAATAGGGGAAAAATGAAGAAGGAAAAAAAATACATCGGTTTCTTCACGCATGCGCTTCGAAGATGAGAAGATGAGAAAGGGATGAGATGTGAAAATGTTAACTAATGCACGTGCATACAACCAGCGCAGATAAATATAGTACATGACCTCCTAACCCGAAATAACGAATGCGACAGTGATTGAGCGGAACATATAAGATCGCGCATGGGCACGATCTGTATCAGTATACTTACCGATTGTCGATCAATTAAACGACCGGCACGACAGTGAAGTGGAAGGACGATTAATCGTGACGAGTGGCGCAACTGCTGCTGACGTTAGCTACTGTTTGTCAAACAATGGTGTTTGTTTCAAGAATATGCGACACAGCTCGAGCGAGAGATTCTTGTAACAGGCAGCGTACGAGCTTGTATATTTAATTATCAGTGTATAGACGTCAGCGCTCGTGACATTGTTGTCATGAACTAAGTTGTCTTGACGGGCTGGACCGACTTAGACGTACCTGAACTTTTGCTCGCGTTTATTTTTTTTTGAACCTTTTCTCGCAAGTTACGTGCATTTTGTATTAGTATAAGATCGCACCTGATCTATTACCTTCCTCATTCTTACGTCTTCACGTTGTTCTTGTGAAATAATTGCAACGAGGGGCGCGCGCATGTATGTACTCCAACGGCATGCCCGTGGTCTTCACCCCATTCTGCTCTAACGTACGTTATTGTTACGAGAAAGCGCCCAGTGGTAGAGATACAAGCAGTGATGCTGAATCTAATCTATTAAGCACATGCTGAATATTTGAGAGTGTCGGTGGGTTTTGGGGCACCGTTAACACCATTGGTGCGCGCGCTTACATATACACGGCTGAAATTGACGCATATGCGGTGGGGTAGATAAACTGTGAAACATACATATTAAGAAGCTATAGTGTACTGCTGTTTCAACAGGATGGAAAGGTGGGCTAGTCGGTAATTCATAATTGTTCAGTGAACTGGGAGCATGGGAGGAATACACACAAAAAGCAAAGAGGAGGCACACAGCACGAGCGATGAATAACAATTGTTAGTGAGCCTCCTCTTTGCTTCATACGTGTGTGTTTTTTTCCCGCGCTCCCAGTTCGCTGAACAAGTCGTGCTGTTTGACACAGCCGTAAGAGCGAAAAGTTATTCACAAACAGGTGTGTGCCTATCAACGTATTGTATATCGTTTGTTCCACTATTAGTGCGACAACCTTTCACGCAAGTGGTACGTCGCAGATCTTGTTATGGCTCGACCTTCGCAAGGAGAAACATCAGCCGTATCAAAAAGCCGTATACAAGCGCTATAGCTACTATAGCTTGAGTTTACTATAGTACACTCTACTATAGCGTGGCAGAAATTTTAAATGCAAAGCATTTCTTAGCTGACTGCAGGTAGCCTGAGCGCGTCTTATTACACGTATATTACGTCTGGGTGTTCTCGTGATCGTTTCGGAGAGTCGAAGGCTGCGGAAATTTCGCCTGTCTGGTGTACTTTAACGCGCACCGACCCCGTGCACAATATACGGGCCTTCAGCACTTCGCCTCAATAGGAATGCAGCCGCCGCGCGTCCGGTATCGAAATCACAACCTTCGAGTGAGCAGCCGCGCATCGTAACCATCGTTCCACCGATGCGGAAGAAGCCTCACACGCACAACAACAACAACAACAAGATCAACAAGAACAACAACAACAAGAACAAGAACAACAACAACAACAACAACGACAACGAGAACGACAACAACAACAACAACGACAACGAGAACAACAACAACGACGACAACGAGAACAACAACGACAACGAGAACAACAACAACAACAACAACGAGAACGACAACGAGAACGACAACGAGAACAACAACAACAACAACGAGAACAACAACAACAACGACAACGAGAACAACAAGAACGACAACGAGAACAACAAGAACGACAACAACAATAATAACAACAACAACAACAATAACAACATCGACAATAACAATAATAATAATAATAATAATAATAATAATAATAATAATAATAAATAGCAGAAAAAGAGAGAAATCGTAGCCAGGGGTGAGGAAGAGAGGATAAAGAAGCCTAGTGAAGTGAGGACGAGATAGGTGCCCTCAAGCACTGCTAGGAACCAGTAGGAACCAGCCCTGCGGGACTTTGTGCAAGCTGATCTTATTTATTTATTTTATTTGGATAGCAATTATATGAGCACTTTCCACTGGATTTTGTCGCCGGCGTCACTCTCCGTATATGTATACGTATCTATATATATATGAAAATGCAAGAAAGAAAAAAAAATTCCGAAAAAAAAAAAGAGTTCGGCGCGCGGAGTCGGCCAGCTGGGCCTCTGAAACGGGAGTGTGAGGCGTTAACCACTGAGCCCCCGAGAAGCTCGACCTTTGAACGCTCGAATGGTAAACCATTTATATCTACCACTTACGACTTGTGATGGGCATCTCGGGGGGGGGGGGAGGGGGTATCGTGTTTTTAGCATTACCAGCAAGATGGCGCAATGAGCACGCGGCGGCGCGCGTTCTAATGTCCCACGCGTACTTTGCCCCTCAGAGCGGAGAAGGTGGATGCTTGCTCACGCGCCCTTATCTGGTGGTGGGGACGATCGTACGTATCGGCTGGCGTTGGGCTTTCACTAGAACGTTTCTGTTGTAGTTACAGGGTGCACAAAGGTCTCTGCAATCATTGCACAGTCTCCGTTTGCGAAGAGGGGCTCGCTTTTCAGACGCAGCGAAGTAACAATTGAGACGCTTATTCGCGTTTATCTGTACCTGTGAGTACGTTTCGTGCGTCATTTGTGCGTGAGAAACGTGGGGCACGTTTCGATCTTCTTGCCATTCGGTGCGTGACCTTCCAATTGGCTGCTATCGCGTTCAGTGCTTCACCTTTGTGGCAAAGCTGTGGGGTTTTTTTTTTTGGGGGGGGGGGGGGGGGCATACAATTACAGGAGCTGCCCCGAGTACACTTTACCACCGCTGTGGTATCCTAAGTATATGCTGACCCGCAGGTCGTGGGATCGAATATCGGCTGCGGTGGCTGCATTTTCAATGGAGGCGAATATGCTCCGTGTGCTCAGACTTGGGTGCACGTTAAAGAACCTCAGGTGGTCAAATTTTCCGGAGCCTTCCACTACGGCGTCCCTCATATGGTCGTTTTGGTACGTGAAACGCCGCTTATCTAATTACATGAGCTTGATTCTTTTGTCAGTATAATGTGTTTCGTGCTCGAGGCTATTTTGAACGAGATAGAGCCACGCCTTTCATGTCCTCCATATTCGACACAATCCTGAGTGGTGTTCGTGTGAATGGCTTGCAAAATTAATGAATGAATTGAATATTGCACGCTTCTAACCTGCCGAGCAAACATAATGTCTGGATATGTTGCAGGCTCGATTACCGGAGGCGGCATGTTGTCTTTTCGACTAGTTTATGTTCTTGGTGCACTTAAATTCTCATTAGCATTATACAGTTAAAACTAGAACTAACGTCCCCTATGCCCTTCCTGGCTTCATTGCCTGTTTCGCATTTGTGAAACTAAGAAACGAGCCCTTAAATTTCCCTTGTTCTGATTTGAGATTATATATCCGCGAAGTGATTTCACCAAGCGCGGCAACACCAAAGGGAAAATTTATTTGTTCCATGTACTGTACATACGTCCTGTTTGCGTTTGATCATGCAAGAGCTACGCGTGGAAGAAAAAAATTCGTAAATTCAAATTTGTGCTCAAGGATGAGAAAACTCCAACCAAAAAATAGGCAAGCAACCGTATATAACCGCCGCACATCTTAGGCTTTCTGACCCCTGAGGAAGAAGCTGTACCGGCTTTGTAACGTGGTGTTTATTTCTAATATATTTTAGGGGTGAAGCTCGTTTTAGTCTAACTTTGTCATGCGTCACGCGTAATCGAGAGAAGAAGAGACTAGAAAGAAAAAAAAGGCAGTATCTCCCGAACATTTTAATAGATGGCGCTGTCTCATAGAAGTACATACAAACTGCAGTTGAGTAAGGATAATATAGATGGCGTTGTACCGCTACTCTCCGATTGGCTGCTGCGCGGGCTGTGCCTGGGTATGAGGACAACGAAAGTCTCTATCAATCTCCTGGATAGTCGCCTTACGTGGCGGATTGTTGTGGGGCATGGACGAAGCAGAGCGGCGGGCGCGTTGAAGACGTCTGCGCTCGGCTTCCTTGACTCGCGTCTCGTCGGTGTTACCCGCGCGCCGTCTGCATGTTTCGAACGTGATCGGACGCATGCACGGACGGACACATGGGACGGATGTATGCTTCGCCCAACTCATCATCGTTCACTCCGTGGATATGCTGTGGCTTTTTTTGTTGGAGTGTTCTTGTGCTTTCAGTTTATATCCCAGCCAGGCAGACGTCTCCGAAATGTTCACCTTTCACAACTACTTCTCTTATCGCCTTTCGAAATCTAGCTTCGGGTGAATATAATTGTAAGCGTGGCTTGGCCCTTTGACGACGGATTCGTAAACCTGGGGCAACATAGATAATAACATTTATTCTGCTCCAAAATAATGTTCAGCGCATTTTATAGGGGCAAGACTGCGGGCCGCACCCGCTCTGGGGTCACAGGAAGGCCAATCATCACCGGCGGCGCATCGTGGGTCTTTTGGGCAGCCCGGAGTTGGTCAAGCCGGAACGCAATTAAACCCTCTGAGCACAATTTGGGCAAGAATAAATGAACGGGTGCTAAGGCCGCTCTCGACAAAAATATCGCGTCACGTCGCTCGTAACTCGGTACAGCCCGTCAATTCCTTAGTGATCGGCGAGCAGAAAATAAATGAAACAGGCCAGCAGCAGAGGCACGAAAAAAGGTGAAGCTGACAGCGAGTCTGGCGTGCTTCCCTTTTCCTCTACCGGTTCGCACGAAAAAAAGAACAAGCCAACAAAGCTAAAGAAACAAACGTGGCTCGTAGAATCGCTAGCGCGCGCAGCGCCATCCGGTGTTCAAGCAGCGTAGTAGCCGCGTCAGCGGGTGTTTCTGCAGAGCGGCCGTCGCGGTGGTGCGCGGGTGGGCGCACCGATGGGTGCGAAAGCTACGCTCGGCGCTGGAGGCCGTCGGCGTCTGATTCACCGCGAAAAAAAAAAACAAACTATGCGCAGGTAAGAGGCGAGGGAGTCTGTATATTCTTGCGCAGAGCAGCCGGCTGTTCGCTGGTGCATCGGTGCAGCTTATGGAAACGGCAATGGCCCACTTGCCGGAGAAACCTATGCGCTCGGTTCGTAGGAGCCGCGGGGACAGCTTTGCGCGGCTGACGCAGTTTTTTGTCCGTGTGCGCCCTTCCTAGATCGTGCCAGAGCGGCGAAATCTTGCTCCATTGCTTCGATCACGCCCTTGTAGAGCTCGCAAATGGTATGTTCGTCGTAAAATTGCCGCATTTTTTGTTCGGGTCCGCCCGGATACGCTGTGGCTCGCAAATACCGGCAGCAGCAAATGGAACATTTAGCGTAATTGGTTTCGTAAAGTCGCGGGCTGTGGTGCGGCGGCGCGTTTCGGTGCCAATTTCGTCAAATGATTTCCGGCAGTCGCGATCTCTGTGTGCTTTTCTTAATTTCGAGTCTTTATTTTGGTGCCAATAAATTAAGAGCTTGATTTAAAGTGTACGAGGAGGCTCAATGTTTTTTTTTTGTGGGCAATAATTTTAATGGGATATTTTTTAACTCTAGCTCTGCTTTGCTGCGATTTTTATGCCTGTGTCGTACGGTGCGTCACTGATCACTATAAAGCCCGATCGGTATCGAATTGCTCAACAGTGATTGGCTCGCTTCTACAGGTTGCATAGAGGAGCCAATCACGATCGTGACATTCATTCCGGATCTGTTACCGATCGCGGTCAAAGGCGACCGCACGACATACGATTTGTTTTTCACTTCCATTACCGGTGGTGCACTCTTAACCGCGATGAATTTCGATTAGGAATCAAGTTTCTCAACAGTGACTGTCCCCGTTTGCAGTTTGCTTGTAGGGAGCAATCAGGACCGACAAATTCTATCAGGGTCCGGCCGAATCGCGATAATAAGCGAACGTATGCCATCGGTGTAAACCTCCACGTTTGCTTGTTGTTTTTTTCTTGCGGGGGTGGGGGGGTAGTTTTTGTGGTGGTCGCAAATTATCGTCCGCAGCACAGCGTTTTTGCTTCGAGTGGTCCTAATATGTGCTGCATCGACACCCTTTTGCGTAATCGAGAGAAGTGGCGAAGGGGGTGAAGATGCTGATATCAGTGTGGTGTTGCGGTCGCAGGAAAACAAGATAAAAAAACAAAACTATATAAATTAGCCGGATACTTTTGTTGACGTATATATGGTACACAAATATTCGAACTCCGACCTTGTTATGTGCTCGAAAATGCGGAGCGACATAGGCAATTAACACACACACACACACACACACACACACACACACACACACACACACACACACACACACACACACACACACACACACACCACACACACACACACACGCACGCACGCTAGATCTAGTTCACAGCCGTAACTCCGGGTCCTCCTCGAATACTACCGGGTCATTGATAGGAGACTGGCTTGCTTATGTGAACTATACCTCACACAATTGCTCATTTCAGTGGTACAATCTTTGCCAGAGTAATTTTCCTTGGCTGAAGTGTTTTTGGGATATGTTACATGATTAGTGAGCACATCGGTGCCGCTGCAATCACTTAGACCATTCACACCTAGAAAGAGCCACAATTACACCACCAAGTGAATCAAATGTTTCGAGAATAGGTTGTCAACCCTGTGAACCACTTTGATATTTGGGTAGCGTAAGGGATACATAAGAAGTTCATGAACAATAATGCATGTGTAGCTGTTTTTAGTGCAAAGCATAATGTATTTGTTGGAAAAGGATGCAAAATACATAATGTAACAATTTTTTTTCCACATTGAATAATACACAATGCACCATCTTAAGGCAGCGAGAAGTTAACTTAACCCTTTCAAACGATATGTATACCTTTGTGTACCCCACTCGTTTTCGTTATTTGCATCAAATAGAGGCTAAGAAAGAACATGAGATATCATACATTAGATGAATTGAACCTCCTGCATGATTATTTTTTCTTCATTTAACCTCATTTTGCTGAGTACTGATATATATGATCACTTTTCTGAAGGCACTACCACGTTTGACAAGTCGTGCGATGTGCCACTTTCTGCAAGCAATGTGAAAAGCAGAAATTTTCCTTGCTCTCAATTGACATAACAAAAAATAAATTTGCACTATATTTCTAGCCTGAGATTAGATTCTATTTATGCCAAAATTAAGCATCAATGACTTCAGGATAAATAAATATTTAACTGCAACTTAATTAGAATGAGTTAATGACACACATAGATTCAACAATTATCTCGTTATTTTTGTTGCAATAGAATATTGAGTACGTTGAAGTAATGTTGTAGTGATTTGAAACAATTCAGACATTTCTTAATATTTGGCATACGAAAGGGTTGAATGCTTATAGTACTTTAATAAATAACTCTGGGACATATTGGGATAAATTCATTTCTGTGCCAATAAAGTTTTGCTTTAGTAGCAGACTGTTGTATATTTTTTGTCATATTGTCACCATCAGAATTCCTTATTGCTGCTTGTCCTAACATGTTGTTCCCTGTTATGTCCTTGTGCTTACTGCTCTGATGTATATATATATTATATACACAATATGACTTTTTACTGCATTTTTATGCCATTTTGTAATACTGCATAGTTTCCCTTAACTGTATTGAACAGCGTGCCAGTTTCCAAGCTTCTTCTTAATCACATGAAGTCTAGCTTGTCATATTTTCTAATGCCTTACATTTCTAAAAAAACAGAGTGTTGTCTTTCTAACTTTTCAAACATATGCACAGGATATTGTTCATTCAGGTTTCAATATATCCTTATCTCATTTGTTTTTTTATCTCAAAAACAGTTGCAATGGGTTAACATAAATTTACCCGAGTACTGTTTTAATCTTGCCAACTGCACTTGTTCTCTGTTCATTAGCCAACAAAGCTAAAGAAACAAAAGTGGCTCGTAGAATCGCTAGCGCATGCAGCGCCATCCAGTGTTCAAGCAGCGTAGTAGCCCTGTTGACATATGTTCACTTGGTGATATTTAAATTTGGTGTGTACTTGTGCGTATATGATGTGCATAGGAGAATTGTACTCTGCATGTCAACAATAGAATGTTTAATGAAAATCAAATGCACTTAGTAGTGAAACCCACCATGATACTAATGTGTTTGCTTCATGTCAGATAAGGAACCCTCTAAGCATTCTAATTTTTTATAAAATCTTCATGGCTGGAAATATGTATACATTTGCTGATTAAGGGTACAAGTTTCTAGAAAAACATGTTTTTTTTTGTCAAAAAATACATATTTTATTTTAACTTGCTTTCATAAGTTTACTTTCTCTGCTTTCATGACAAAAAAAAAGATCAAGGTTCTACTGAAACTCAAAATAGGTTAACATCGCTTTTAAAAAGCACTAGGTGCCTAATAAAAACTAAAAAGAGTTCATTGTCTAGGGTGCCCTGGAAATAGTCACCTGGCTGCTTGTCATTGCATATTGCTTGAAGAGTTCACCAAAGCCACATTCTCAAGATGACTGTGATTCCCAAGCTCTCATGATGAAAGAAATCATATTAAAAACCATATCTTTTCCACGTAGATGACCTTTCATTTCTACAATTAAGATGTGTTTTTCTCTAGAAGCAATTTTAAGCAACTTTTTCAGTTTGGACATTATGTTTTTGGTACTTCTAATAGCCACATTGGAATGAAAAGTTTCCTATATATCTCTTAATATGTGAAGAGTACAGTTATCTTCTTAGAAACACGATGTCACTTACATAATTATTATGAACTTGAAGTACGTAATTAGTGTGGGCTGAGCATTTTAAGACTTCTTGCATTACAATTTTTTTATCATTAAAAGTCTTATACGAACTTGTTTGGTACCTATTTGAATTCTACAGTTAATATGGAGCAACATGAGTGATTAATGGATCATAACCATGAATATAAACATTTAGTGGCAAAAAAAAGCATTTATAGAGAGTTATATTTTAGGCACTGTCGTGGTACAAAACAAAAACTATGCAACTATATAAAACTGATTACATATATTAAAGCAGCATAAAAACCCATGTAAGCACCAAGAATTTTATTGATCTTGCCTATAGAAAAGAGAAACTTTTTTTCTAGTAGCATCTTTTTTAAAGGGCCAGTCAACAGGCTCCGACTATTTTTTTACACCACCCAAACAAGCTTTGTAATTCGTAGAGTAGAGCACAGTGATCACATTTTCTGAATATTACAGAGCTACACGCTGTGCAGAGCCTCCATTTCGAAAAACAATTCCCGCGCTCCTTTCCTACGCCTGACCAATGCTCCTTGCACATGCAGTGAAGATAACTCGGCGATCGGCGATGTGATGCAGCACGCAGCTCGTCCATTGGTCTAAACCAGGCTTCAACAAACAGTAGAGAAATCGACGACAGTTTCTGTTCCCACCCACAGCTACGGCAGAGCTATTCAATGATACGAGTTGCGAAACTCCCCATAGGCTCCATGCATCAAACTCGGGATGCTTCACTGATGGCAGTTTTGGGGAGTGAGCATATTGTTGCGCCACCTGTTGATCAGCACTCCTGCTATTAAGCGCATTATTTCTGTTTAAGTGTTGATCAGCACTCCTGCTATTAAGCGCATTATTTCTGTTTAAGTGCTGCTCCCAGATGGCACGACGGTTGGCTCCCAAAAAATTCAACTCCTGAAAAATCGGGTGAACTTCATGTCCGGGTTACGAAACGCAGTTTTGCCGCAAATCATTGTCGACTGCAAATCTAGCAACTGGGCTGCGGAGAAACATCGTCACCGGTTAAGCAGGGAACAGCGAGGCATCGCAGCAAGCGGTAGTGCGTTGTGACTGATCGAGTTAACCGATGACACCAATCGCTGACGTCTTGCCACATTACCGAAGGGGGTGGAGTCACGACGATGGGCCACGCCTTCCCCTCCCTCTGAAGGAGAAGGGTGGCGGGGCTGCACGAAAATACGAAACCAGCTGAACGCAATGTTCTAGCCCCTGTAACTTCCTTAATATAGCACGTATTTGCAAAATTCTCCTGGCGGCATTTTCACAATGTAAAAGTGCACATATTTCTGTTTACAACAATTTTTGGACCTTGGGGTTGTTTACTGGCCCTTTAACATGCTAGATGCATAATATGCTTAGATTTCTTTCTGTAACATGCATACACACGCATAGAGATATTGGTCCAGGGTGACATAGTCTCGCAAAGGTGTTGGACTTTTCGTAGGCTTTTTCACTTATGCGATAGAGCGAGACGACTAGCTTTACAGCTTGTGTGCACATGAAGGCTGCTTCATCTTTTTCTGCAAACAGTGCTTGTACACAGTGCTATAGCTGATGCTTTAGCAGTACATAGAGCCATTATTGATATGCTAATTTCTGTATGCAGGAGACTACATTCGGTCACACATTTGGCTGAACAAGCAGCTTGCCCCCCTCAACATGTCCTTAACGCTACCACATTGCAAGTAAGTATGTGTAATATTTTCCTCTTTATGTTTTGCCTAAAACGTCCCACAAAGATGTAGTTCTTTGTGCAAGCATGCCTCTTCATTGTATAGCTTAGTTCTTATCTGTAAACACTTGATTTGTGATAGTAAAACAATTGTTAACTATGCACATTTATAAAAGAAACCACACAGAAGAAAAAACCGAAAACAGATTGAAGTATTGCAAACGTGTTGTGCGGAAATCCGCAAAGTGGTGGAAGGGTTAAAAAAAGAGAAGACAACCAGCCATTTGTAGCACGAAGCCGTGCTACAGACGGGTGGTTGTCTTCTTTTCCTTTCTTAACAAAACATATTGAGAGCAAACAAGCAGCTGTTTTATTTTACACTGGGTGTTCCAGGTGTCTCAAGCTTACTGCAGCTAGCGAGCCACCGCAGTAATGAAATTCACTAAGGTGAGAGCAGGGGGTAGGGGTTTAGTCAGCTCAAACAAAGTGTGATCTAATGTTATTTGACAGAGAACGCTTTTTCTATATCACCTATATAAGTCATCTCTGAAGGGATTTTAAGTCACGTTTTGACAAAACATATACATGTTGGTTTTCATGATGACTCAAATGTGGACACTGATTTTGAAATGTAGACTTCTCACTTCGCGATGATGATTAAACTTATATCGATTGCGTAGGGTGCCTCATGGAAAGCAATGCTTAAGACCAGTCCCGGTTCTGTAGCTTACCTTATGGGTTCTTGATGTGGAGAGAACGCCAGGCTCTTGGAGTAAACGAACGCAGCTGACACGGTCGGAACGAACCAAAACAAAACACTGATTTATTTAACTACCTTTATAAACGACGATATTGTTCACCAAATTAGTATAACATCAATCGTGATCCACACGCTAAACAACTTTACACAATATTACACAACACTCAACAACATGGTAAACAACATGATGTGTTGCCAACGCCTGACTCACCATAAGGGCCCCCGGCAGACGGCCCGCATTGCCGTGCACCGGGGTCCCACTGCGAGAGACAACCTTTCGCACGAAACGCCACCAGCCAAAAAGACTCGTTCAAAGCTCTCATGCCACCACTAAGGCTTGCCGCCAGAGGTCATCGCCGGCTTTGCCGATCTAACCATGATGATGATAGTGGTGATCAATGCTCGCGAACACAACGCCACCCACTGCTCTGTAGTCGTGAATCCGAAATGCGACCTATGCGGAACACGTGTGCCACGAGGCGTAAACAACTTTACAGGGGTGATAGCACCCCCACAACCTGATCAAAGTGCTATTATTTGTAATATGCGAGAAAATAATGCGTGTACTATTTTGCTAAGTCACTAAAGTTTATTTCGTGTAGAGCCGTGGGTCACTAGTGAAAGGTCCATGGGTCACATGTGGTCAACGGGCTACGTGTTTGAGAATTATGATAGATAGGATCCATAAGAAAGGGGACGTCAAGGACTTGTAAATTTACAGGTCGATCATCTTGCTGTCTGCTCTCTACAAACTATTTACAAAAATAATAGCTAATAGAATTAAGGTGACATTAGAGTTCAATCAACCAATGAACTAAGCAGGATTTCGTGCAGGCTTCCACAGTAGACCATATTCATACTATCAATCAGGCGATAGAAAAATGCACAGGATACAACCAACCACTATACATAGCTTTTATAGATTACGAGAAGGTGTTTGACTCAGTCGAGACATCAGCAGTAATGCAGGAATTACGGAATCAGGGCATCGACGAACCCTACATAAACATACTGGAAGAAATCTACAGAGAATCAACTGCCTCCATAGTGCTCCATAAAGAAAGTGACAGAATCCCAATAAAGATGGTTGTAAGGCAGGGAAGCATGATTTCTCCACTGCTATTTACCGCGTGTTTGCAGGAAGCTTTCATTGCCCTAGAATGGGAAGAGTTAGGAATAAGAGTTAATGGAGAGTATCTTAGTAACCTGCGCACTGACGGCATTGCATTGTTGAGTTACTCAGGAGACGAACTACAGCTAATTATACTGAGTTGGTCAGAAAAAGCCGAAAAGTAGGTCTGAAAATTAATATGCATAAAGCTAAAGTAATGTGCAACAGTCTCAGCAGAGAACAGCGCTTTGGAATAGGTAGCGAGACACTGTAAGGTGTAAAGGAATATGTATATAGTTAGGACAGATAGTAACTGTGGAACCGAATGATGCTATGCTACTGTGCGCTTACAACCATTTCGCTAGCTTTACATATACGGAATTGGGTGCTTCGTGACGTGAATGGACGACGAGGGTACATAACTAGTGCAAACATGATAATCATGACATGGAAGTAATGTACAGCATTAACATATCAATCTTCCTCACTCGTGCTTCACATATCATCGCTTCCCACTGTACGTGGGATCTGCCAATTTTTTTTCTTCTTCCAGCTGATGATATCCTTTACGTTTGCACCATACATAGTTTAGCTTGTGGCAGCTGCTATAGACGCAAGAAGGAGAAGGTAGCAGCAACCATTCACTAGCATCAGCTGTAGGTATCAGCTGTCAAGGGGACTTCCAGTGCTTAACGGCAGGGTGGCCGGAAAAGAGTGTTGGAATCGCATCGGGTTTCAGCTTTTTTCCCCCAAACCATTGCAAAATATGCGGCTAAAATTGATCTTCAGCGAAATATAGCGGGAACATGGAGAAAGTAGCTAATCATTCAGCAAAAACTGACGATTTACTAACAGACTGCAGTGCTCAAGATTATTGGTACAGAACTTCCCTGAATTATTATGCAACAATCACAACCGTTAACACTGAATCTTAGTGGTCAAAACTCGTCTATGCTGTAATTTGGGCTCGTATGACATCAATAAAAGAGGGCCCCTAAAATCTTGGAAAGGTTATTTAAATCGTTCACTATAAGAGAGGGAAGATTTTAGGCTTTTGCCTCGAAGTCGATATCCCCAGCAGGCGAGCACGGGTCATGGGAACACCTCCTGCATGTCACCCATATGCGCGAGAAAACCAAATAACAATTGGCACCCAGTCATGCGTGCGTGGCATCCAAATTCAAAAACAAATTAACAAACTGAAAAAAAACAAGGTTTGCTGGCCGACGCTGCTTATCTGTAATATCACGTGTGTGTTTAGCCTGAGGTGTCCCGCGTTAAAGGCGTCTCGCGTCATCAGAAACAAGTGATGCATAGAATCATCGCCATAAGCTGACATCGTCATAGGACACAATGGCGACGTTACGCGTCGCATAATTTGTGGTGTCATAATTACATCACAGTTCCGTCACGTGGCGCAAGTTACGCCACGTGACATAACAGCCTATTATCGCTTCTAGGAGGTTGATGTTTTTTCTCGATAACTTTTTGCCGTAGTGCTTGTGTTTTTCTTTTTTTCTAGCGCCGCATCACACTTGTGTTACTATTTTGTGTGTGAATACCTCCGTTCATTAAAAAAAAGAACCTCTTTAGGTGGCCACCGCAGGTATCACCTTGATATATTCGTCCATTCACTTATTTTTTCCACAATCATGTTCAGGGGATCCAAACAATCACGACAAGCACGATATAGAACTGTATTATATATCATGGCAGGTAACTGTTTGTGGTGGAAAGCAGTTTCTGTAGTTCATTGTAGACTGAACAACAGTTGCCCACGGAACTAAGTTCATTCTGCCGATGTTGTGCAGCCACTGCTTCTTACGAAAGCCATCGCGCTTACATTCCTAGGTGAAAATTTGTAACTGGGAATTCAACTGGTTTTAACTGGTCCCAGTTCAACTGGTTTAAGGAACACATTTCCAGTTGGGAATGCATTCTCAGTTGGCAACTAGGGCCAGGTGCCAATTCCCAGCGGTCTACTGGGACTTGTTTGGAATGCATTGCCCCATTTCTTGTTGGGGCCCAAATATAGATTCACTTCAGCTAACTGAAATAATCTTGAACGTGCAAATAATTGTCATTCTAACAACATGAACACCCCAAAGGATTCAATGTTAAGTAAGACTATCATAATTTATTAGTACTACAAAAAATGGTACACCATGCCCAATAGGCAATCGCTGCTGTATAGATGACTTGAACCAGCACTGTGGTTGCACATACAGTGCAAAGCTTGCTCCGTTAGGCTATCATGTCCTGAAGTTTCGTGCTGCATCTGATGCATCTGTGCCATTCACCTGTGACCAACAGAGGAGCGTTGCTGTAAAGTAAGTAGTAATATGTTACATGCATGTCTCAGAAAAGCCATTTACACAGCAGACCAGCCGTCCTAAAATTTGCTTCTACGCACACTATCTGCGAAGACCATGCATCCCGAGCTAGTCCAGTTTCCTTAAAGTCAATAACCTCAGTGGCAAAAACAAAATAAAAGAACTATGGACAGTAAGGTGAAAGCATCTTTATTTTTGCTCGAATTCATGCACCTACACAAGCGACAGGTTCTGGAATATTCACTTGCAGGGCAAATACAGCTATCCATTACGCACTTTCCTTGTCGTGGACAGAGCTATGTATATTTCAGTTATTTAGCATGTCGTTGAATATACAGGTATTTGCAACGAACTCATTTTCTGCGATACTGTAAGACAGCAAATTTGCAAGCACTCCGTACAAGCCCCTACACAAACATATTACAGAGCAGTGCGAAAAGCATTTGTTTACAATGAAACGTTTCATCGTCTCGGCACTCAATACATTCTGCACTGCATTATATCCACATCTCTAGGATACTAGACAACTGGCACTCGAAACATATAAGTGATATAATTACCTTCAAACGGCTGCAAATTACCTTCGCAGACAAGGAAGGAAGAGCAGCATTCCGCACACATGGGATCCAATTGTATCCGTCTAGTCACAGGCGAAAAGAAGTCTTGTCTGGTGTTCACCTGAAGTTAAAGTGTTCCAGAAATGACACTGTCAAACACTAATTTGGCAAAATCTAGTTTACGCTCGCCATGACTCCACGTTTCTTTTTAAAAACACCATAACTCAGCAGCGCGTCCACCGCTTGTTAGCTATCCTTCGCCACATGCGCGGTACAAAACTAACATCATGCTATGTTCCGAAATTCTCTGTACTCGTTATTCAGTTTCTTTCGTGCATTACATATTGTGGAATTAGAATGAAATAATTCATTCAAGTTTATTTCATGCATAATACTTATGTTTGATTACTTTATGTTTTGTCATCATTCAATGTTTGAGCGTATAAGATATGGAACCAGTGTGATGTCTGTCGTGGCAGAGAGGGCGTGCTTGTGGGGACCGTGTTTGTGTCGGCAGCGTGTCGGTGTCAGCTGCTGTAGCTCTCGGTTCTACTCCATATTTTGTCTTCGCACGGAAGTGATCGCAATGCTGCACTCAACGCTATCAAGCAGGCATGCTCCCAACAAAGCAACGACAATATTAACACCCTGAGATCAAGAGGGTTGCAACGGACGTAAAAGATTGACAACGGCTATTTAATTTTAGTTGAATGTACCGAACGTAGATGAATGTTTGAGTGCATTTTGTATAGCACACCTACGCAATGGAGTAATCCGCGATAATAAATACATATCAGGTCAGGTGACACTGTTTATATTGTTATAGATAAGCGAAGGGGATGACGTGTAAACAAGAAAAGATAGCTGCTTCCTTTTCAACTGGCCTTTTATTGGTGGCCAGTTGAGTTGTAACTGGAACCATATGCTAACTAGAACCAGTTGCAAATGGAATCAACAGGGACCAGTTGAGTTGTAAGTGGTACCAGTTGCAACTGGAATCAACTGGGACCAGTTAGTTCTCAACTGGGACGGGCTGATACCAATTAATACCAGTTGATACCAGTTGGATTCCCAATTACACATTTTCACTTGGGTTGGATATCTTTAAAGAAAGCATAACCATTTGTATTCTGGTTGCAACAGTTACAGGCGTAACCACATGGCATAGTGCCAGCAAACAGCACAGAAAACAAAGCGTGCATAATGTTTGCTACGAGAGCTATTCGCAGCCCCGGCGAAAAATGGTGCCAACGAAAACAACAAAATATCAGCACAGTGCAAGATTTGCGCCCCTCCAAGGGCAACCGCGAAGGAGACCAGTCATCACGCAGAAACAGCGGGGAAGAACGGGAGGACTCGAAAGGGACGAGGAGGGAGAGAAAAGGTGGCGGGCAAGGCAGCGAGTACAATGGATGGCGGTACTTTCCCAAGATCTAGGGACTTCACCGCCGCAGAGCGCTGGCCACGCGCTGCCTTCTTTCATTTCATAAAGGACGACAGACTGCATTGTTTATTGACATAATTTTACATATTATTATCTACTCACTGCAGAAACCTTTGAGATGGACCATCAGATTCATTATACAGTGCAAAGGTATTTAAAAGAAAAGTCAGAGAGAATATTTTTTTCTTAAACCGAATCACACTCGAAATATCCAGTGCAACTAGAGTGTGCTTACCAGAGTCAGCTTGCTCGCAGTCTAAATGTTGAAATCACTGTATGTAACACCACATAAAAAAAACTTAGCAGACATTATGCAGTGGCCTAATTTAGCGAGTCAGTTCTCAAGACTTCGAATGAAGATACAGTGCTGGAACAGGATGGATATGAGAAGACACAAACAGCGACATGTTTGTGTCTTCTCGTCTCTGTCCTGTTCCAGCGCTGTATCTTCATTCTAAGTTACTATGTATCCATCAGGCTAACTCAATATGCTAATGCAGCTTTCAAGACATATTTTTTTGCAAGAACAGGACGAGCAGCAGTTTTGTTCACTGGGAAGGTTCTTTGGTACAGCTGCTCTTTTATTGCGTGTTGATACCATTACTGCATGCTACATGCTTAGCAGCCCTGTTTTACTAGTGGTCTCTCATAGCTTTATTGATACAATACTTGTCATAGTTTTGGAAATTAAACTTCAGTACATTATAGCAAGCTTTAATTATAAATTCAGGCAAAAGACAATAATGTCAGGATTACAAACACTGGGTTTTTGTTGTGACTTTTCATCTGTCTGTAACATGGTATGCACTATGATATAAAGAAGAAACTGAGCAGCTGGTGTAATCAAGCAAAGTGTCAGGCAGTGTTCTCCCCCATTGCTCTTCGAAAAGAAGCCCTGAGACACTTTTCTAAGTAGCCATGGAATGGATTCATTAAAGGAGCTTATTCACTTATGAACTCGCCACCACAAAAGTTTTTAAAATCCGTCCAGTACAAGCGGAGTTGGAAAGATTTGTTGCATGCTGCAGTCACATTCCTTTTCCTCTTGTCCCGAGGAAAAAGCTAGAAGCTAAATTGGGAGGGATGGCATGGGGAAAGAAAATGCGTCACGTGTGCCTCGTGCCCTTGAGCACTTTTTTTCAGCACTTTTTTTTATTCGAATGGGTAACTTTTCAGTGCAATTGTGCGTGTGCGAGTGCATAAGTCGCCTCCGGCGGCGGCCCCTGTAACGACTGAGCGCCATGCTCAAATCAACCAAAGGCTGATATTTCGGCTGTGATGTAGTGATATCAAGCCTGCAGGGTCATTTGTTGAGAAAAGAGAAAGTGATTTTCAGCTGACTGAGAATTTATTGTAAATTTCAAGCCGTGTGCTGCGCTATAGTATTTGTCACACTTATTCTTGGGAGCCTCGACTACCGATCGGCCGCAATTTCTGACCATGCTCAAAAAGTGTTGCTGGGTCCCTTCTTATTTTTGCAATGCACTGGTCACAGTTCCCTAAAACCGAATATTGAATTTTTTCGCTGTATGCAGCATTGCTGAATTTACCTGTTCTCTTTCCTAACTACTTGTTTTATAGTTCTTGTGTATCTTACAATACTAGGTGTTGATTATCTTCTTTCTCAATTATTCTAGAGCTGGTAAATGTGCTGAAGAGTTTTTAGAAGGGCCAGTTAGAATATGGTACTTCGATGGGAACAGCGCAGAGATGGAACAGAAGAGAAGCGTAGGACTTGTGTTGTCGGCTTCTTTTCTGCTCATCTCTATCTATGCTGTCTTTATGAGAACGGATGTAGGAAGGAAATATAAGGGAAATCATAATTATCAATTGATTTTCTCAACCTTCTAGGGCCCTAAATGAGGTCTTGCATAACAGTGGAGCAATAAAGCAAAACAGAAGCACATAATAATAATTTGTTTATTCAAATAAAGGTTAGTCTTGTGAGCCATGTAGTCCAAAGTAGGTTAGTACTAAAAAAAGTCAACTTCAGAAGTCATTTGAACTCAGTAACGAAAAGAAAAAAATACAAAAAAAGAAACACTGCTAGGGTAATAACTGTATCTAGTGAATTAACGTTGTGCAGTTTTTCTTGTATGACAACCTACACTGGTCCTTCTTTTGTGCAGCACTCCTTTAAGGTCTCCTGAGTGCCTCCTAACGAACAAACGAGCACCACCAGGCCGTGACTGCTGTGCACTGTGGCCTCCACATACTGGCTGCCTTTGAAGGAGGCGACAGCAGCAGCATGGCGGGCCACCAGGCAAGCTTCTCTGCGAGCCGGTCAGCCCCGGAGGAGGAGCGACCGTCGGTGCGCATCTCGCTGCAACCATCGCAGATTGCGCTGCCTACGTATCGCCACTCATCCGGGGGCAGCATAAGCCTCAGCGGTCGACGCTACTCGGGCCTGCTGCCCATGCTGTTTGACCGGGCGGCACGCTCCTGGTGGGACCCAAGCTTTGACTCGCACATCCTTGAAGCCCAGTACAAACGGAGTACATTCCCGCAGCTGCGTCAGCGGTTCCAGTATGCCCTCTGCTACTGCGTGCTGGCTTCCCTGCTCTACTGCATCTACTCGGCCAGCATGGTGCGGCCGCATTGGGTTGCTGCCGTCGTAGTGTCACTGCTAGTATCAGTGTTGAGCATGGCCGCTCTTGTGTTCACCCAGTCACGGTACTATACTGCCAATTATGTCAAGGTGTCACTAGCCACGGTGGTCGTGCTGTGCACGGCATCTCTTTCAGTGTTTGTGCCGATCGTACATGAGCGTAGAGATGAAAGTGCTGTTCACATCTTGTCTGTGGGGGCCTTCTCGCTCTGCATCCTGGTGCTGATGATCACGTACGCGTTGCTGCCGATGCCCCTGTATTTGGTTGTGGCCGTTTGCAGTGCCTACTCGATACTTTTTGAGGTCCTCTCGGCGCTGCTTATTCCCACCCTTACGGGCACCGTTGTTGCTGTGCGTGTACTTCTACAGCTGTGTGTTCATCTCGTCGGTCTGCACACCCGTGTGATGACTGAGATTGGAATGCGTAACACATTCTTCAAAGTTGGCCAGTCCCTCATGGTGCGCCGGGATCTTGAAGTGGAGAAGCAGCTGAAGGAAAAGATGATTCATTCGGTCATGCCGCCCAAGGTGGCCGAGTGGCTTATGACCAACGTGGAAGAGGATGACACATCCTCCGAGCAGCCTCGAAAGCCTTCAACCAGCCCCCGGCCCTCACAGATGATCTTCCGTCCCTTCAATATGCACCGCATTGAAAATGTCAGCATCCTGTTTGCTGACATTGTTGGCTTCACACAGATGAGTGCCAACAAGAGTGCCGAGCACTTGGTGGGCCTTCTGAACGACCTTTTTGGGCGCTTCGACTATCTCTGCAACAAGCTCGGATGCGAGAAAATAAGCACTCTTGGCGACTGCTACTACTGTGTCTCCGGATGTCCCGAGCCTCGTCCCGACCACGCCCGTTGTTGCGTGGAAATGGGACTTGCCATGATACGTGCCATTGCTGAATTTGATGAGGACACTAATGAGTCGGTGAACATGCGTGTCGGTGTTCACACGGGCACCGTGCTATGTGGCATCGTGGGCACCAAGCGCTTCAAATTTGATGTGTGGTCCAATGACGTGTCCTATGCCAACAAGATGGAGTCTACTGGGCGGCCTGGGAAAGTGCATGTGTCAGACAGCTCCCACGCATTCCTCATAGACCATTACTATATGGAGGAAGGCCCAATGGACCTTAGTAAGTAACCACCATTTTGGTTCTCATGTTTGGCATTGCCTGCAAATGGCTATAGCAGACCTCTAGAACAGCCTTGATAGTGCCTTAAATTAGTACCATGCGAGACTTATCTCTTCACTAGTTTCATGTGACATAATTTACAGTCACTTCAATCATATTGGACTGTATAATTATGCCATTACCTTGCTAATAACTAATACAGATAAACCAAGGAAAGAATTTTGGATGCAATAGCAGCAATTATATGTGTTGCAAATTGGCTACACCAATGTTGAGCAATGCCTCTCCTAAAGATTAGTGGAATAAGTTCACGTGGTTGCTCCCAGTGTACCTTCAGAGAAAGGAATGGGCCAGTGTAGGTCACGTAATGTGAGGGACAGATAGCCAGTGGTCAATTAGAGTAATGAAGTATACAGCAAACATGAAATGTACCGGAGAATGGCAGATAGTTTGGGGCTGAGATGAAATCATCCATGACTTGTTAGTCCTGATTCTGTAATGGAAGTTTTACCACCATAACCTTGGTTGAGAGTGACATTTAAGTAAAGGGTGTGCGCTACATATTATCTTCATGCATCTGTTAGTTTGCGCGATCTAATGCTTTCACATGGTAACATGCAATATAAATGCCCCAAAATCATCAGTGAGAAGTATTTTAACATGAGAAAAGCTCATCGTGGTTTAAAAGTAACATTGAACTATGAATCTTGAATGAGTCAACTGACATCGTAAAATGCATGTAAATGATGATGCAGTTGACAGTCCCTCCCAGTTTTCAATGTCACACCCTTCAGATGACCCAAACAAATGTGCAAGGAAAAGAAAAAAAAGAACACAGAACCGTAAACATATTCTAATCTGTAAATTAAAAAAACTTGCTCATCGCAGAAATGTTCATATCACGTGTTCAATGCACTATTCGCTCAAAATTAAAAACCTTTGCTTAAACATCAGAGGTTTATTTTGATTATCTTGTTTTGATGAGATTCCAAGAAATTTGTCACAGTAGTTTAGAGGATGCTTAAGATGTAATGCAATACCGTATTTACTCGCATAATAGGCGCACTTTTTTTTTCAGAAAATCCGGCTCAAAGTTAGGGGTGCGCCAATTACGTGGGGTAAAATTTCCGAAAATTTTTTCAACTCGGTTCTCGCGCTTTAAATCTGCACACTTGTCAAGTAAAAGGCGACTTTATCGTTTACCAATTAATTCAGCATAAAACAAACATACCTACGTACCTTTTAATGAACAAGCGAGAGGCGTCAATTGCACACACACACGTAAAATTTATTTACGCAAAAGTCGTAGCTGTTCCTCCTTTTCCCTATTCGGAGTCCGAGTCGGAGATCACACATTCATCCTCGCCGAGCGGGGATTCGTTTTCGGTGGAAAGCCCGTCGTGTCTTCTTCGTCGCCTTAAGTTTTTCTTCTTGGTCCCTCCAGTACCGAATACTGGTTTCTCCAACGCCGAAATGCCTGCTTGCAGCCCGGTTGCCGTGCTCCAGCGCGTACTGCACTGCCTTCAGTTTAAACCCAGCCGTGTAGCTCGCGTACTTCCCTATGGTGGAACCAAAGTTCAATACACGACCACAACATACGCACACCGCTTGCAAAATGGCGTTTCTTTCTTTTTCTCTGATGGTGGTGATGGCGATCGAGCCCCCGGCGTTGTACACGTGACCTCCAAAAAGCGCGGCGATTTGGGGGGTATCAGTAATTGATGGAACAGCCTTTTTTTTTTCGCTCATGGACGCTTTTTTTTTTTCAAGTTTTATTTCGACAAACACGTTGGTTAGGTCGTTGCACTTCGATTTTTTTTATTTGCTCGTTGATTTGCCTTCTTTTTTTCTTCAGGGTACGGGGACCGCGTTCCAACTGTACTGCTGGGGGGTGGAAACGTTTCTGATCACGGCCAAGTTCGGGGTGCGCCTATTATGCGCGGAATAAAAAAAAATCGAATTTTCCGCGACCAAACTAGGGGTGCGCCTATTATGCGAGTGCGCCGATTATGCGAGTAAATACGGTATATAGTTCAATAATAATTTATTAAAAGGCCTCTCTTGGCAGACCTTAGGCCTTTGACCTCACTTTGCAAAACATTTTCTTAGGCTATTTTGTTCGTGACATTCCTGAGCTCTTTGTTTGTTCATGTGTTGTTTTATGATACGATATTTATCCTAGGCGCTCTTTTTTTCATATTGTAGAAAATTTCCCCCCAAAAAATGTATTTTGCTGTTACTCCTTCAATGTAGCTCACCGAGTGCACTACTAATTAAATTAGACAGTGTAAACTTCAGCAAAGCAGTCGAAAGAATGGTAGTGTATTTAACATAGAAAAAAGGTAAGGACAATAACGTACTTGCCCAGCTTACAACATTTTTCAATCTGTGTTTGATAAAGAGCTGTGATATGAAACAGATGCTAACCATAACATCTTTCAGGCTACCTTTGTTTTTTTGTTTCTTTTTTTAAGGAAAAGAAATATGTGAGAAATATCTACAGTGATTGCTGTGATATATTGACTTAATGGCTTAATGAATTCTATCATCTGCATAACCTTATGCTAACTTGAGTGAGTGCCAATGCATGTTGATGTAGTCAGAGCCTATGGAATTATTTAAGTGTGGAGTATGAAGGGAAGATTTCTAATACATTTCATGAAAGATGACACTGTTTATGTATTTCTCTTTTGAACTGTGACTATAGGCCTATGTTGAGAGAAGGCGGGCTGTTGTGCTATACACTAGCATTGTGAAGGCGACAGGTACTATAAAGTGTTTTTAACATTGTACCGTTCTCATTGTTACCTCTTGCATTGGTACTGCAAGAATGAAATAAGTATCAGTAATAGTGTTTACTATTGGCAGGTTTGTCAGTTTTAGCTCATATTAAAGGGGCACTGACATGAATGTTATTCTTTTGTGTTAAGCGTAAGGACAATACTGAAAGAGCATAGAAATTTTGTATTGGTAAGTGGGAGCGTGCCCTGGAAAATTAATTGCAACATATTTTCAAAAACTAGTTTTGGTCCTACCGTATCGTGATGTCAGACACTGTGGTTGTTCGAATGCTGTGACGTTTCCACAACCACTGTTTTCTGTGGCTCTATCGGCAACACGAAAATGGCCATTTTGTGTGGTTTTTGTGCCTGGCATCATCACATCTAGCCATACTTGTGCATGAAGTCACCAACATGGACTGTGTAGCCCAATGTCAAGCTAGCGTCAGTGTGAGTGAGTGTGTCATGGGAAAATCGGCTTTAATATCAAAATACAGTACCGTCATTTACTAAGCTGTGCAATTAATGGGAAATTTTTCATCATGTCTGTAGAGCACACTAATACCTACAGTATTGTACATGCTTTTGAAGTAGCAGGAAACAATATGCTGAACATGGAGCAAATTTTGTCAGAGATCTTGCAAGAAACAGGCTGTGCATTGTTCTGCATCACATTTTCATCGACAACTGTCTGAACGCATGCATGTTGTGTCGGGTTTTGCATAATACTATATTGTTTCTGAATGCCTCGTTTCCATTACTAGATCGCAAGACCTACTTCATCAGAGGCCGCAAGCCAACAGCATTTGACAAGGCACAACAGATGGCATCACGACACTCCTGGCCCCACACCATCGGTTTTACTGAAACGGCAAAGACCATTGACACTCGAAAGGTCAGCTGCCCAGCCCACCAACCTGGTGTAAGTACATCCCTTTCCTAAAGAAAGGATAATTGACAACCACCTATTCTGAGTAAGCAGCCTGTAGCAAACTCGTACGGATGTCTCAGAAAAAAAGGCTCATTAGCTGCTGAAAATTCCTCCTGGTCTGTGGGATTGAACCTGGGACCAACACGTTGATCCCAGCTGGATCTTTGGGTATTGGCCACCATGACAGGAAGCCTATGGAGATTTTCTAGGTGTGACCCCTAGGTGGCACTTTTAGAACTACGGATGACTTATTTGTAAAGCACTGCATAGTAGAAGGTGGTCTTAAGCGCTTGCAACCCCTCAGCGTGTAGGCAGTTTGTAATTATGGTGTAAAAAAGCTGGCCTGTGCTTGATAATTTTTTGTGATAGCATTAATGAGCTTGTTTCGCAGGAATACTAGTGTCGGTGCCGGTGACGGCATCATTGGTTGTGAGTGAAAAATTGTTTTGTCAGTGATAAAAAAATCGAGAAAGATGCAAATAAAAGAAATAATAAAAATTTTGGGGTCATAATGAAAATGAGCGCTCGGAAAGACAGTGAGAATAACTTTCTCTGCTGGGAAATTCAGCGAAAATGACTTTTATGATTTACAAACATACGCGTCCTCTATACAGGATTCACAATACAACATGTAATATTGCTGTAATATAGCGTGGCACAAGGGTACATTGCCATCGGGCGTCAGAACATATGATCATCATAACGGCTTTGTGGTTTAAAGCCAGTCACCCATTACAAAAGGCACACACGCTACTGCACGTATTTTCACATAGTGCTGGCATAGCATGTACAAAAACATTTTACGCGCATAATTGCTTGTGGTTCAAAGCATGCTACCCATTACACAGAATGCAGTCGTATGCAAAAGCTGCATTGACCCAAGGCACTTTCAGCTTTATCAATTCCATTGTTGTAATCCACATTTTAAACGTCTCAAGTAACATCGTACAGTAACAAGTATGCACTAAGTGATTTAAATACGCACTATGGACAGGATATGGCTATCGCGTTCAACTCTTAAAAGCGAAGGTTAAGGGTCCTCCAGTTTTTTCCTCCAACAGCCTCGATGTTGTGTACATATAATGTGTGTATGAAAACGCAGTTCCTTTATTACCAAGGGTTTACCGTCTGTGCTCATCGACCAGGAACAGTGTCCTTTTAAAACCACTGCAGTTTATGCTTCCATACTGCGACTTTTGTGTTTTTCATGTGAAATTTATTGTATTTTGTGTCTGTAACAAGTCAGCACTGGACTTTAAATGAAGTAAGAGCTGCATAAGCTAGTAAGGGAAGAGTTGATTGTACATGAAATATGCATTTATGATTGCCTAAGCTATAAATTTGTTTTATCTGTCTGAGATCTTTTAAACATGATCTACTGTATTGGGTGCAAATCGCACCACTAGTTGAAATATCGATATCAGAAGTTAAATCAAGATGCTTGTCCCAGTGCTCATTGTTTCTCTGTGCTTGAATTTTGCTATTGAAAGGGACACAAAAGGCAAATATTAAGTGTATCTTGATTGTTGAAATAGCTGTACAAAAACCTTGTAGTGCTACATTTGTGCCAAGGAAGTGCTTATTTTGAAATAAATAACGTTTTAGTAGTCCGCATCGCATTAGCACACTTCAAATCCCCCGCCTGAAAGCGGTTCGTCTCGTGTCATTGTTGTCGTGCCCAACGTTGCCAGCCTCTACTGCACGGCCACCCACACTAGTAGCAGCAGAGCAAAAGCAGCGGGAGCCACAGCAGCAACAACGGCCGTTGAGCAATTTTCAGGCTGCTCGGTTTAACTAAGTCCTGAGATGGCACCACCTATCCAGCCTACCGAGGCAAAACTGGAATTTTCAAACGACTCGTGCAATTCCCCATAGTAATGCCAGGATGTTCTTCTTTCTATAAATCAAACGGGAATGGACAAGCAGTGCATTTTATTATGTCTCGTGATACACGGATAGCTTTCATTGCAGCTTGTTTGATCATTAGTGATTAATTGTCGTCATGCACTCTCACGTTATTGTGGCACACATCGTGTGGTACATTAACCTTGTTTTCTCGGTACGTTGGGCACTGCTGTTGATAATATTGTCATTTTGGACATTGTCATGCATAGAGCTTTCATTCTGACATAAACTGTTATTTGCCTTTAGTGAACCTTTAAAGGTGACACGTAGACTACAAGTAATTCTCATACAACGTTCAGTAAGTGCAGTTACAAAGGTGAAATCGACATTATCCATTTTCTGGAGGGAGCGATTGTTGCTATAGAGCAAGAAGTCTAGACGGACTGTGCATTCACATGCTAACTGTGCTTTACGCTTTTTCAGGATATTGAGGAAGAAGAAGTTGCTCCCATGCTGCCCCCTGTCCACCGCCACAGCAGCCTCTCAACACTGAACAGCAGCCGCAAAGATTCTGGCATTCGGAGCAGGCAGAGCAGCATTCAGGACACAGTCAGTGGGAAATATCTTTTTAAAACATTCATGTCTTATGCATTGCTGGTTGTTCACATTTTCTCATTTATTTTTGTACTTTGGCCTTGGCTATATTGAGCTGCAATGCACACAAAATATGTATTTACTTCACTGATTGTTCTACTTAAACACAAGGTGACGGCTAGGGCAGATTCAAAGGCTATTGTACCTTACTTGCAAAGTCAATGTGAATGACAGCAGGCTGTGTGAACTGCGGCTGAAGCATGTGCATTCAGCCACTAGGGTACCATGACAATGATAAAGCAGAATATTACAAGCATGAGTTTTCTGCAAAAGTTACTAGAATATGTGTTGCTGGTGCATTCGTGATTAAACTATGTATCAGTTCAGCTAATATGAGAAATACAGGTAGTATGTGCGTGGATTTGCCTAATCTCGACTCTTCTGGCTTCAAACAGCTTTATGACTTTCCACATTTATCATTTCCCCGTACATACACTGCAATCCGAAGTGATAGCAGATGTATGCAGAAACTACCTGCTTGTCTTGCTGTGTTTAGGTAACAACCAGTGCTCTGATCAGTTCATGAAGAGTTTTTGTTTAGGACATTAAAATTTCTTGCAAAATAACTAAAAACAATCATCAAAGTTCTCTAAACTGCATCTGGTAGGGTGCCTCAAGTAAACACCATGTGAAGTTATAGATTGTGTGAAAATATTATGAGTGTTTAAAGGGGCTTTGCCAAAATTTCACTAAAAAATTAGTGGCACATGTTACAGCTATTTATACTAAAACAAAAATTTTGTTCATCAGATAAAGCTGGCTGCTAACTTTTAAACCGAACATTTCTCTGCATGTCAGAATTGTTTAATTCATCTTAAACTATAAAATATCAGGTAATGCTTTCATCGCTTTAACGCAGCTGTTCTGGACATTTCTTTGTGCAGTACAGCTGTCTGCTGAGTAACACAGTGGCTCGGTATAACACATCACAATCTGATTATTGCGCAAGCTTCCTGCTGCTTATCTGCCACGGCTACCTGTTCTTTTTCTTTTTTCTTAGCTTATTGTTGCGACGATAACGTGGAATATTTTGTTGTGAGCTGTGCTTTGCATTTAATAATCATGCAGATTTTCATACTGGAAGTTAAAAAACATGAAAAAAGAAAAATATTTATGCGTATGTGATATATATAAAATTGTACAGTATTCCGTTAGGGCAGACTTTTAAATCTGCACTGGTTGTTTAAATCTGCACTGGTTGTGTAAGGTTCTTGTTAAACTATCTACATTATTTAGTTTTGGTTAGTTCAAGCCACATAAACTGCTTTAATTGCCTGAGTTCGAGACTTACTGCTAACAATCAATGCTAAGGACTCGGACATTCATTCTCATTTCAGTTATGAGTTATTAAGTTATTTCAGCTTAACATACTGCATATTTGACTACGTTAAACCATTTCATCGTTCATAAAGCAGGTGCTATACATTTTTCTCATATAATTGTCACCATAAAAAGTTAGGAAGTTTTAAGGCGAACTTTTATAGAACAACTTACTCTAGATTTGTTTTCAATATGTAGTCGTAGGAAAGCTGGAGCAATGTCTCAATGCATTTTGTCATGTCTTCAACCATATTTATTTGTGCAGTGTACAATCTATCCAAAAAAAAAATTAAGCAAAGCCTAAGTGAGGGTACCTCCAGTGTTTTCACAGCATAGAAGCATTGCTTCTTTTTTTTTTTCTGGATAGGCTTTTATTATATCAGCTAAATATGCAATGAATAACTAAGTATATGCTAATGCAGATCATCGAAAAATTACATCAGCATTAGTCTTTGCTTGAAAATGATCATATCAGAGTCGGGTGCTAAGTTATTTGTGTTCTGTCATATTTCATGCATTTTGTAACATAAAGATCTAAATTTAAGGAAGCTTTACTTGGGTTTGCTGTACTGCATGTCATGCACATATTTATTTTGCCTTCAGGTATGGTTTGTCCAGCTTTACAACAATAAAGACTGCCTTGCTGTTAAGCTCATTTCAGCTCTGCATTGCACTGAAGGTGCATCAGTCATCAAAATACAGCACATTTGGAAAAATTGGGATTTCTGTGCAGTCCGTCCATCAATATAGTTTGACGTTACGCTACAGACTTTTCCAAATTACTTTTTTTCTGAATCATAAGAATGATAGGTGTTTGCACAGGTTGTGTGTCTTTACCGTGCAGTTTGTATATAATAGTGGGCTCCACACATGGCCATACGTGTTGCCCATTGAATAGTAAATTTATTGGTGCAAACAATGCACAGAAATCATTCTGACTGTGTGTGATCCACAAATACACAAGTCTGTTTGAATATATATATATATATATATATATATATATATATATATATATATATATATATATATATATATATATATATATATATATATTAATATATATAGTGGGAGTAATAATTCAATGGGCCAGTTAGTCTTCGTGAAGGTATGGGATATGGCACAACGGGAGCGTTGTCAACAAGGATAAATATATTTATTTCCCAACAGTTTCGGGAGGGGAACTCATCCCCTGATGAAGGGAGGTCCCCTCCCGAAACTGTTGGGAAATAAATATATTTATCCTTGTTGACAACGCTCCCGTTGTGCCATATCCTATATATATATATATATATATATATTAATACTGCAGGATACTAATCATTATATTTACATACATGATTTCTTTATGTCAAACAAGAATCTTTGTGTGCTGAGGACTTTAGGTAATGAGGAAATGTAACTATTGATTATTTACAATTAGATACAGAAGCATAGAGCTTTTGTTGACTGTTTATTTTTTCTATGTCTCTATGAGGTACTCAGCTTTATTACGTCATTTACTAGTTGTACCTTTTCGCACTAGACACAAGTGGTAGATAAGTGATTGAGGTTGATTTCTGCACAAATATAATATCGTCTTCGGTAATGTTTTTTGTGTTAATAAATTATATATTAAACATAAGCTTTGATTTACTGAAACCTCTTATAACTGCTGGAATAGAAACAGGTTTAGTAAGTTGCCATAAATTTAATCGTCCTTGCTACCCCAAATTAATCCTCCTTAATAATAACAGACATTGAAATTTCGCTACGATAGTGTAAACTGCATTTTGTACCATTTATGGAAAACCATCATTGCGTGAAAAAGGTAAAAAACTAAGTTGTGCTAAGACAGCCATACTCATGTGACTGTAGTTTTGTGTTATGTTGATGTTATTGACTCCAGATTTACTTGGAAAGAATTATGAGGGGAACAAATATGTTTTTGTTGTAAGTTGGACACACCCTTGCTTATGCAAAATATGGAGAAAAAAACTGTGGCTGTAACATAATTGAATATTGCATTTAAGTGAGAAAAGTTGAGTATAATTACATGTCATTTGTGGTGACACTAACGAAATGTGTTCTGTGGTGCATGATTGAAACGGAAAAGTGCACTGATGGATGCAGAATAACGAGCATGCACTTGACGGGCATGCATATTGCTGTGCCTGCTCTGCAAACTTATCACTCGTGTTGTTTTGCTGGTGTGCAGCATGTCTTTGCCTGCTTAACATTCTGCTGTTTTTGCTCGTACAGATGCCACGGCAAGTTAAGGCGCTGCGCTTTAATAACAATGTTCCCGTGTTTGTCAGCATGTGGCAGGTGAACATCGTAAAGGTATATCCTTGTGTTATGTCAACACTCTTTTCTATTTTTTTTTTCATTGTTCGCACAAGGCACAACACACAAGGGCATGCGATGGTCTTGCGAAAAGAGGAACTGATGTGGCTCAAAAGGTGGTAAATGAAAAGAACTGATCGAAATAAAACTAAGTTGCACTTTCTGGTGCTTCTAAGCCTTTGGCTAATATACAACAGTGAGCAAATGCTTGCAGATCATGGAAATGCATGACAAATTGCATCGACGCAACATCTGTCAACGCGCCCCGCCGCGGTGGTCCAGTGGCTAAGGTACTCGGCTGCTGACCTGCAGGTCGCGGGATTGAATCCCGGCTGCGGCGGCTGCATTTCCGATGGAGGCGGAAATGCTGTAGGCCCGTGTGCTCAGATTTGGGTGCACGTTAAAGAACCCCAGGTGGTCGATATTTCCGGAGCCCTCCACTACGGGGTCTTATAATCATATGGTGGTTTTGGGACGTTAAACTCCACATATCAATCAATCAATATCTGTCAACGCGGTGCCTGTTGTTTGGGATGGGCGCTAAAGCAGTCATATGCACGCGCGTCCCATCACATTTGCTGGCCTGTCCAATAGCTCTGCCTTGTATGGTTACAATGCTCATTGACTAAGCTTGAACTAGGTGTTGCTTAAAAAAAAAAAGGCTGTGTGCACTGGATGCGTGAGCCAGCCCATTGGCAGCCGCGAGAGAAAACTGCGATGCAGCTGTGACCGAGCACAGAAAGCGACGCCCAGTTGACATCTGAGCACCTTAACCGTGTCAGGCAAAGCTACATGACAGCAAACAGATATCATAGGATGCACGTGCTCACTGCAGCTTTTGCAGCGCTCTTGACAACAGGTGTAGTGCTGGCAAATAGCGCATCGATGCAATCAGGCACGAGCTCCGATGGTCGTTATACTTTGGCCGATGAATGTATGCGTAGTACTCACGGATTCATAATGTTTGCGATTGGGCTAGTTGGTGCATAGTTGAACTTGAATTGATGGCGCAAATGTTTAGACAGGAGTGAAAAAGAAGACATCGAAAGCTTTATGTCAGCGTTCCTTCTGTTATCAAAATGAGTACAGTTTTTTGGATGATATGTTTTAATCAGTGTTTTAAAGATTGTTATTTTGCTTTTTATAAGAGTTATTGGAGAGTATCTTAGTAACCTGAGATTTGCAGATGACATTGCCTTGATGAGTAACTCAGGGGACGATTTGCAGCTCGTGATTACTGAACTGGACGCAGAAAGCAGAGAGTAGGTCTGAAAATCAATATGCACAAAACTAAAGCAATGCGCAACAGTCTCTGCAGGAAACAGCACCTTGCGATGGGTGGAGAGACGCTGGAGCTTGTACAGAAATATGTCTACTTAGGATGGGTAGTAACCTCGGAGCTGAACCATGTGAGTGAAATAACTAGAAGATTAAGGATTGGGTGAATCACATTCGGCAAGCATCTTCAAATCATGGATGGTAGTCTGCCACTAACCTCCTAGAGGAAGATATATAACAGCTGCATTTTGCCGGTACTTACCTATAGAGCAGAAACATCGAGACTTACAAAGAGGGTACAGCTTAAATTGAGGACAATGCAGTGAGCAATGAAAGGAAAATGGTAGGTGTAATCTTGAGAGACAAGAAGAAAGCAGAGGGGATCAGGGAACAAACTGGGGTTAAAGATATATGTAGAAATCAAGAAGATGAAATCGACACAAGCCAGGAAAGTAACGTGTAGGCAGGAAAACTGCTGGTCAATAATTGTAACTTCCCAGAGAAGGCAAACGCAGGAAGGGGAGACAGAAAGTAAGGTGGGTTGATGAGATTAAAATGTTCGCAGGTATAACGTGGCAGCGGAAAGAACAAGACTGGGTTGATTGGTGGATCATGGGAGAGGCCTTTGCCTTGCAGTGAGTGTAGTCAGGCTGATGATGATTATGATGATAATGATGATGATTTTGCTTTTGTGGTGTAGTGTCCATGCTTGAGGGTTCTTAAGCTAAGCTTTCAGAAGAATGAAATTTCGTTGCGAGTGTGTGATTTTCTGTGTCTTCTTCTTCGCTCCTGTCTAAACATTTGCGCCATAGATTCAGCTTCACTCACGGATTCCGACACAGCGTCAACTTTTTTAGTGTAACAACTGGTGTTCGCAATTTCTCAAGATAACCATGTCGTGTCGCGACGAATCTGGTCTCTGAAAATAACGTTGTCTCTGATCTACGCGTTCGAGTTGAAAATATGCTGATATGACCCGAACGGAAGACTGTGGATGTGAAAGTATGTGCGTAACTTAGCCATAAATTATCCTGTTACAACTCGTAAGTACTGTAAATGCTAAATGCTTTGTGTATCTACATTCCTGGAAGGAGTACCAGTGAAGTAATCAAGCAATTGCTGCAATATAATTGATGATTAATATGTTGGGTTTAACGTCTCAAAACCATCATTATATATATATATATATATATATATATATATATATATATATATATATCAAGACGAGATTCTACAGGTCTAGGGCTTTGTAAGCGTTGAGAAACGATGGACAAACGGGTACGGAAATGTTTATTACTTCCAACGTTTCGCCAGGAGAGCCTGCTTTTGTCAGGGAATACCCTGACTGTATTCCCTGACACAGGGTGTTCCAGCATCCGCTATTACTGAAACATTTCAAAAAGCAGGTATCTGCGTGATACCCGCGGCACTTCTTTTACTGTGTCTGAAGGCGTGTTCAGATGCGTACAATTGCAGTTATGGCCATAATTATGGAAGTTAAAACAATTAATTTTTTGACCAGTGGAAATAAGCAGTGAAGTGAAATGGGCGAATTCAAGTGAAATGGGCGAATTCAAGTCCTTTTTGTGAATAGTCCGTAGCCAGTTTGAAACTATTTAAAGGTGGCCACTTAATTGTAATAACCGAGGGTGGTGAAATCTGGTTACCTTAGCTGGTGAAACCCAAACCTACACACCAAACTGCATTTAACATTCGCTTTGAATGCACCCTCAATAATGACATGGTTTCCCTTGCATGGGGGAGGAGGATGCAGCAGGAAAACCTTGTCACGAAACAAGGTATCTAGATTGACTGTTCATAACGGCATGTTTGTCTGCCTGAGCAGACAGGCAGACAACCATATTCTATTTATTTAAATGTCCTTAACATGAGCATTAGCAATACATGGGGGTGTCACATTCAGTCTATAACAAACATAATAAGCACGATGCATGCATTGGAACAGATAATGTATGCTGGGACTAAACAACATGCAGAAAATTATCTGAAGCCTTATAGATGCTTATGGTCATTGCAATGGGTCTTACATAGTTCAAATAATTAATACTCTTAATCAAAGGAACCCATTCTAGAAGGTATTTGTTATTAAATTAAATAACCACATTTAATTTTAAAAGTAAAGCCAAACAGAAAAAGGGAAACAGTGCTTCAAGTTATGAAGTAACTTCATAATCAGAGGCAGTTCATCATGTTGCAGCATTTTAACGAGCGAGAGTTTTTCAATAGCAGCCGCCTATAATGCTATGTTTTGTGCAAACATTAATGTATTAATAATATGCACAACTGGGAGACGTGACCAACTCGGCACACATCCCTGCCTTATATATACAGTTTGGAATATGTTTGTATGCAATATTTGTACATCTAAAACAGCTGTGTAAATAGAACAAGTGAAAGCAAATAAATGTGTACTTAAAATGGTGCAGTTTAAAACAGTAGTGTAATAGCCTTTCCTTTAACAGTACTAGTCTTCAGAATTCACATTAAATATTTCTTTGCGAACCGAGTTTGAATCACTGAAATCGATACTGTAATCAGTTCTTATACTTTGTGAGACAATGCAACATAAATTGCTCCTTTCAAGATATCGCATGCCCTCCTTTTTGCACGATTTTTCACATAAAAGCTGGTGTTTTTCTGCATAGTTTCATGGAATTTGGTGTTTAAAAGTGCTAAAGATCTTTGCACAGCTCTCGCATGAATCTTTCATTACTATCAGAGTCGAGTGCATTTACAGGTGTGAATATTGTTACGGCAACTGTGGATATTTGGTTTTGCCATTCCATTCTGCCCTTTATACTTCTTACTCTGCATTTTGCATGGTTCTAAAAATTGCATGTGCCAAATGTGTCATCATACATATATGCGATTTGTATGTGATATAGAAAAGGCATGGTTCTGTCATTGCATGCGTCAATTGTCACATTCATGAAAAAAACCCAAAAAGCTTGGATGCAAGCAGCTCACTGTGCTGTGGCATTTATATGCCGATTCCTAATGTAACTTATTGTAGCTTAACAATCAGAATAAGTTGAAGCTTGGTAATTGGAACTCGAAGTAGATTATAAGATTGTTTGAAATAACCAGAGTTTGAATTAATGGGCAGCACTACATCTTGCCACACTGTGCAGTATGAAACCAAAGAAGCCACCTCTGGATTTTTCAGGGCGAATTAGGGGTTACTAATACATGTCTGTGGCAGGTGATGGAGTTCATGGAGCTCTAACAGCAAACAGAAATGGTTGATCAGTCAGTGATACATCAGGAACAAGCAGTGAAATTCATTCATGTGAGCGATGAGCCTTTATGTCAAAATGTATGGTTATATTTAGGCTCCAAAACACGTTTATTTGCACGTCAGAGGTAAGGCAATCAAAATTAAAAGTAATTAGTCATTTGCATTTGATTGTTTCGTGATGCAACGGGCATTGGTTGCAATGTCCCAATTCCCAACTGCAGAGAAATGCCGCTTTTTTGTTGTTGTGCATCTTTAGTGAACTTGGTTTGGCTTTCTTGTGAAACACATTGTGATCAGTGTGGGCTGACTTTGTGAGAAGTGATGAAAGCCAAAGAGCTCCCAGTTTGAATTAATCGTGGATACTGGCGCGTCTGAATTATCTACAGTTTTCCCTCATATATATACACAGGGCTTTGCCGGGTCCAGAATGTCAGTTTGAATCAACAGTAAGATCGTATTAACCGAATTCGAATGTACAAGCTTTCACAGTACAAGGTATGTTTGTAACAAACATAAATATTTCCTTCCACTCTTTATCTTTTCAAAAAAATTTATATCAGCTAGGACAGCAATAGAAGCTTCAGATAATCACTTATTGACTTGCGTGCTGTTGTAGGAGTTCAGTTTATTGTGTGCAGGGACAATTTCGTCCCTACGCAAACATTGAACTACCATTTCTCTCCACATTCAATATATGAACTGCTGTGATTTGCTGATTGTGCCCTTTCATGTGTGCTTCTGCTGTCTCAAAATTATTTCAGTTCAATATCAGAAGCACTTAATCTTATGAAACAGCACTATTTTGGCAAATTCTGTTAAATGAGACCCAGAATGTGAAGGGCAGCATGAGCCTTGAAGGAAAACTTAGCGAGGTGTTTAGTTTGCAAATATGCGTTGCTTGTGCAGTGGAAAATTTATTGTCACTCCTTAATGATGCATTTGTTTTGACGAACTTTTGTGCAACACAGTCTTGCGAATGATGGTAAGAACTGATTGGCCTGCAGTGAAGCATATGTGCACTTTCCACTAGAAGGTGTGGCTAAAGAAATAAATAAGTGAACTTGTATCAGCCTCAGAGATACAAATGATTGAATTCTCGCTTCTCACGGTCTCAAGAGAATGTCTAACATATACAGAGTCTTCATATCAGCTTCTGATAAGTTAGTGTCATATTCCATATGATCAATGTATTGAACCTCTTAGTGACCTCCTTTGCATGTCGTACACTCGACATAGACTGTGTTGTATGCTGGGCCAAAATTATTCTCTGAATTTTCATCATTAATTGCTCCTTGATGGGCCACTGAAGAAACCTAGATAAACATTATGGCCAGATTTCTCTCTAGAGTAAATCATAAAATTTGCTAAATACAATATTGAGTGATCATTTGACTTTATATATGACTTTGTCACTAATCAGTATTTATGAACAAAAGCCTGATTTTTTGGCCTTGCGTCTCCGTATTAGGTTTTCAACTTAGCTAGAGCAGTAACAGCTGGACAAGATTTTTGAGAGGCCTTACTTTCATACTAAAATTTTTCAAGTTGCACTACACATAGGCAGTTATCAAAGGATAAGCAGAGGTATTTGAGAAAATAATTGGCACAATTCACGACCTCTATTTCCAAATGTGCTACCAATATTTTCCTTTTATTCATGTGGTTATGATGACTACTCAGAGTTAAGTGAAATTTTTGTAACAATGATTAATATTTAAAACTCTCCTGAGAAAACTTGTGCTCTTTTTTTGTGCATGCATTATATAGGACAAATACAGGTCCTGAAATAACTTCAAACTATGTCGTATTGTTTTGTCTTGCACTGTTGCCTGTGTACTAATCCACTGTTCTTACCAGGGAAGGGGGGGGGGGGGCATAAGCACAATCTGGGGATGAATCTATAGAGCTGTAGTGATAACGTGAAAGAAGGTATTATTGAAAGTGTAAATTTTCAGCTCAGATAATTTTGTTGCTCTGAATTTCAAGCTCATTGATGAGGCTAGGACTAAGATCTTTCCAATTATCTTGCATGTGTACCCTTCCTGCAGAGTCACTACTTCTTACTTCACATTTGCTTGCACTCATGGTGATGAATGAAACATGTTCATGCAAGGGCATGGCCTTCATTGTGCACTGAAGCTTTCCACACACATGTTAATGGACGGTGAACTGAAATTAAGGTTGAATTTCTTACCTGCAAGTTTCAACTTGGTCATTGGACATATTCACTGCAGGATTGGTGCTACACTCAAGCTGTGTTGTGACATGATCACTTTCTCTGGCACTTTCAGGTTTTGGCGTTCACACATCTAATGAGATAAGTAGGATTGCTTGATGTCACGTGACCTATGCTACCTACTGTTTCATGCTTATTCCATAAAGAGGTACTGACACTACCTTGAGACATCCTAAAAAGCACGTTTTTAATTTCCTCGGTATGCAGCGTTAATGCTCTTGACACACCAGAGTAAGACAACATATGTAAAATATTTTACATTGATTGTAAAGTCTTCGTCACTGAGGATCAGCAAGCTAGCTCCACTGTTATGAGCAATATCCTGACGAGTCAAGACAGCTCCATCAAGTTTGCGAACTCTTGTGTCCTGCACACAGTCTAAATTGCATAAATCCTTGCCGGGGTCACTTTGCGACAATGCACTCATTGTTGTTTATGTAAGATTGAGTGGATAATTTGAAGTGGAGGTCAGCACCAGTCCAGTTAATTCGAAAACTTTGGGTGCCAAGTATTAATTCTGGATCCCGATTTCACTGCAGAACCGCAGAAACGACAGCCATTAAGAGCCACTAGGCAATGTACTGTAGTGATACTACTGAGTGGCAGCTGAAGCACTCCATCCTCAATACTTCCAGCACATAAAATAAAATTGTAAAGCAAAAAAAAAAAAGGGTCTCGTGATCAGCTAAAAAGGGCGCCTGCAAAAAACAAGACGTGCTTCACTGCAAGACAGAGCTGACGCGCGGGCAGCATGTCGCATGCTTCTCACAACATCAATGCGTCATGATTTTCCTTTTTTTCTGGGAATATAAAGAAATTAATAAAGACACCCTGGCGGAATTCGCGGTGTATGCGAACCTCTGAGTGCCGCTTACTCCAGCAATTTGCGTGCTTGCACTGTTGGCGGAGTTTTCGCCTGCTACGCCTTCTTCAAAAACTCGGTTCGAAAGCTTCAATGATCATGTTTTGCCGCCAAAACGTTGCGAACTTTGTCGCTCTGTCTATTATTAAATTTTTTATTTTACTGGAAAGAATGGGCTAATGGTCGTTTCTTGGCGTGCCGATGCAGCAAAAAGCAGGTGACACGCTGCCGGCGTGTGACTACTGTGTTGCAATGGAGTTGTCTTATTTTTCGCAGGTGCGCATTCATTTGGTCACGACAATGTTTTTTTTTTTTGCGATTGCAGAAGTAAGGCTTGGTGTTCCTTCTTGTTTGTGGCAAAACTGTGACCTTGTATTGCTGCAAAACATAACCCTTGGAGCCGCAAACTTGCCAGCACAGCAAATGGCCAGCCCTGATTATACTTTGAATAATTTCAAGTTCCTTGCATCCCACTTTTCTTATGTTCAGTCAATTTGGAAACCCGCTTAATTTGAAGATTTTTCACAGACTTTGAATCAACAAAGCTGTATTGTACATAACTTTTCTGGCTAAGCAGTTTGCTGGTGCTGCTCATATTAGGCATCATTTTATTATGTATATTACAATGCCTGAACTGCAAATGGGACTCTTGTGGGGGGCCATTAATATTACAAAGCGAGCATTATTATGCAGGAGTTAAACAGATAAGAGAAATCCAGACGAACTAATTCAGAGAATAAAGTGCCGTAATACATTTACGCATACAACACATTCAAGTAAGCTGTTGGTGATGCACTGTACATGGAAGGCCATATAGATAATAAACTTAAATTTTGTGCTTGTGTGTGCTGAATCAACAATACGACTGGTAAGAGTGCTTCTCCTAACGCCTTGGTTGGGGACTCCTGAGTGACTTCAGTTATCGTGTTTCCTCAACATACGCATTATGAACATTGCATAAGCATTCAAACACTTGGCTTCCATTGAAATACACCTTCCATGGCCAGGAGTTTGTCCCGCAGTTTTATACTTAGTATCTCTATCTCATGGCCTGCTGACCTGTCATGACGTGTTGGCAAAATTGTTAAGTAGCAGGTGAGGAGATGTTCTTGGTGTTTCGTCAGATGCAAGTACACTAAGCTAACTGTTAGAGAAGCCAAAGAAGGCATAGAAGATTTTTCACGTGTTGAATAAAACGTAAATATGGAAAATGAGGGTCAATGAGAAATTGTCACCAATGGGAGCTCAGATAACATCTCCGGTATACGACACCAGGGGTTACAATGATGTTTTACATATGCCACAATGGTGATAAATTAGGTTGTGTAACACATTTTTGGGTCAAATTCATGTGCATTCGAGATGTTCCCGTTAAAGTTGCCGACAAAAGAATTAGAGGCATGGCTCAATGGGTCCTGCATAGTACTCATAATGTCCAGTAGTTAACTCACCTTCCAATAGCAGCAAGTTTTTTTTTTTTGTCTGCTGTCATTTTCTTTTCCTGCAAGATTTCTACATAATGATGAACATGACAGAGGTTTTCTTGTATTCATTCATGCACATGGTTGTGTACGTGTAGCTAGCAAGTAAACGAAAGTGGATGAAAATACCACTTGCTGGTGGTGGGAATTGTACTCGCATTTCCTGCTATTGTTGGGCAGGAAATATCTCTTGAGCCAGCGTTCTCATTGGACTCAGATTTGGGTGCACGTTAAGAACCCCAGGTGGTCAAAATTTCCGGAGCCCTCCGCTACGGCGTCTCTCATAATCATATGGTGGTTTTGGGATGTTAAACCCCACAAATCAATCAAGCAGCATTCTCATTAGAGGACTTGACTCCACCAGAAGTTTTTACAGCGAAATTTGTTATGAAATCAAAACTCTGTTCACGTGCAGTTGTCCGCCGCCGCCGGTGTTCGTAACCACATTGTGTGAAATTAGAAAAAAAACAACAACAAAAAACATAGCACCAAAGACACAGTGGGGCTCGAAATCCGGGTCAGCTGGGTGCCAGCCCAGTATTCTACCACTGAACAACGATGGTGCTTGTGACTTTTTAGCAAACTTGCCTTAGGCAGGCTTGATGTCGGGAAAGCAATCGCGTTAATACGGCTTATAAAGCGCTTTAAAACAGCGAAAGAACAGCCAGTCGTCGCACAGTGCAAATAGCGTAATGAGTGGGCCGTCCAGTGCTCCAAACCATTACAAAAGCTGCTTCTTGTTCCCCTATTGCCTGTGGCCCATACTCTCTTCAGCCATAATTCCTTATCGTCGTCAGCCACTGCATGAACAATTGGCACGAAATTCCTTGCAAGTATTTAGCGGATACCACACTTCTGAAAAGAATGATGAAGCATAGGGAATGCCGGCCTACTACCTAAAAGTTTATTATTGATGCCCTAGTGGGTATCAAGAAAGTGTGCTTGCAGTGGTTATCCAATGAGTGTCTTGAAAAGGCTCTGAAAGTTTGCTCTTCTAGCTTTTGTTGTGACTGTGCTGCACCTTCCGCGCAGGCCTGGCGTTTTTTTGTTTCTGACAAAGACAAGACCTTTATTAAAATGCTGGCTTACAAAAATAAGATGACATGCCATAATGCTCACTAATGTCACCACCACTGCATGTGCAAATCATGAAGCAGGTGCACCTTTTTGCTTTTGTTGGTCAATGAGGCACGTATGGTAAAGAGCCACGGTACTATGCCAGTCAGCTGTAAGAGCATCCTTTACACTTTGGACATAAGTGTGTTCTGAGTTGACTGAAATGACAGATGTCATTTGCGGTATACAGTGTTTGGTTGGCATGTGTTATAAAGACATAGAAATGAATCTGGAAGTTCCTATTTATTGGGGGGGTAGGAAGTGCACGGTGCACTAGAGGCTGTAGCTTTTTGTTAAGAGGCATATTGAGGCAAGTAACGAGTTTTAACAAGATTGCATTAAAAAGCTCGTTTTGCAGAAATTCTGGCATTGGTGTCGGCGTCGTTGGTTGTTAGAGAAAAATCATTAAATGCAAATAAAATAAATGATAAATTGAACCCGGGTCGTTCGTGTGGCAAGCAGATGTTCTACCACGGCCATGCCTCTGCTTGTGAAAACAGTGAAAAGAACATTCTCTACTTAGAAATGCAGTGATAGTAGCTTTCATGCTTCACAAACAGACGCATTCTGTATAAATTCTTCACAATGCAACATGGAATATTGCAGTAATAATACGTGGTGCAAGCGTCGATTGCCAACGGGCGTCGGGATATATATATTACTGTGTTATCATAATCCGATTTGTGGTTGAATGTCGTTACCCCACTACAAAAAGCACACACTACTGCACCGATTCCCTCAAGGTCATGTAGTGGGTGCGTAGCAAATTCGGAAAGGTTTCATGCGCCAAGTGTTTGAAGTATGCACTAGGAACAGAATGTCGCTATTGCGTTCAACTCCTAAAAGTGAAGCTTTAGGGTGCCCTGACTTTCTTCAAGGCATTGCAAAAAATTTCGATGGCTGTAAGAGTGTATGACTGTTAACGAGTGCTTTCAGTAAACACGCGTGATTATGATGTTATATTAACAAATAACAATGATGACGCTTGTCGACCTAACTCAGCTCATGCATAATTATGTTTTAACAAGCTGTTCTCCTTTTTTACTTTTCAATTTATTTGTTTGACATTGGGGCCATGCAAATCAAGATATAGATTTTATGTGATAACAGATACATGTGGTTGGTGTAGCCATTGCAAAAGTAAGCTGTCTCTTTAATATGTGTCAAAGAACATTAAGCAAAGGGTGACATCTTAATTCGTACTTCTGTGGTCATGGATCAGTAACCTGCTTTAAAGCACTGCGCAAAATGAGTAAGAAATGCACCATTGCACCATATTCGTTGGTGCAATGAATGTTTCGACAGTGCACACTTTTTACACATCTCTGTTGTATACTACATTGCATACTGGAGGCCATATGCCCATGTTTCATTTCACTGGCTGTCAAATCTGACCTATGAAGGCTTAAGGACAGCATACATTTTTTGGAGTGCGGGTGTGTGTGCATACAATATGATTACCAAATTTTTTAGTTACATTTTGTTGACCTACCAGTGTATTGTAGTTAGCCAAGTTATGACTGTTTAATATCGGTTCATATGTGACTGCCAAAAAAGACTAACTCCAGCGTTTTCAGACTTTATTAGAAATAGGCAAGAGCGCTATATATGAAGGCATCGACAAATATAGCTTTATTTTTCTGCTGTCATTCTCAAAAAGGCAAGACGCAAGACTTTTTTGGGATACATATTGCACATTATCACCGGGACGAGCAAAAATAAATGAAGAGAATGCACTTTCTAATGCCTGTTCCCCTTTATTCATATACTTCTACTTTTTGTGTGTTGATACCACTCAGCAGCACAGATGATTGTAACAGTATGATCAGGTGATTGTGCTACCTGTTACGGTTTGGCTCTTACTCCAATTTTCTTGAAAACTATGGTACTTACAGTGCATTGATCTTCATCTAGTTTATAAGAAACTATTTTCATTGAGGTGTTTGACTCAAGAAAAATATAAAGAACATCCACAATGGAAACTGGTCCTTCAATGGAAATGTAGATACGATAAACAAAACTTGGCATGTCCGACCGGTAGTTAGACATGTGCGAAACAGATTCTTTTCTCTCTCAGCCACTGACCTACTTTTCCACACAGCTAAAAAATTTCAGATTGTCTGCAAAGAACTGGTTGCTATAATGAGAGATAGTATACATTAAACCTTTTCTGTTTCGATGTTACATTCAATCACTGACAGATATCCGGTACTTTTACCAAACCAATGAACAAGGGCCATTGCTACTTTATCTGGTTACTTGTGCCTTGCAAGCAAGCCCTGAAGAGTTTACACGTGAAGATTATATATCTTACGACATAACTTACGGTCATGTATTGTTTCAGTACAGTGTAGGAAAATTAAACTGTATGTACTGGACAAAAAAGAAAGATTTTGTGTGAATATTCAATGCACTCTTGTAAAAGATCTTTGTATTCTCAAAAATCACACACTGATCACAATGCTCCTTCATTGTTCATTGGTGGTTTAAAAGTACTGCTAGAACTGGATTTTTATGGCTAGACAAATGGCACATCTATGCTTGTATTTTACATAGGTCTTGATTATGACGGCAGCTCTTGTTATTTTCTCTTCTACAACTTTTTTCTTTGTATATTTGCAGCTCCTGGACACTCCAACGCCGTTGTATGCGCAGCGGGCCAGTGGTTACTGCTCAAGCTACACCTCCGTGGCTGACACGGGACGGTCCAGTGGCTCTAGCCTGCGTGGCTACAGCATATTCGTGGACCCTGCACTGATGCTCAATGAAAGCCTGTCACGGTTGCGCCACCTCCGCAAGCAGTCAGACCTGCAGATGATACGCTGCATCCAACAGGACTCTTGTACCATGGACTACTTCATACGGCCACCTGTGAACCCTGTGACCCTCTTTTTCAACGACTCACAGATGGAGCGAAACTACCGGCACCGCCTTCACCACCGCGACCTTGCACCCACTATGGCCTCTGCCTCGTTCACTACTTACTTTGACATTTTTGTTGCTCTGGGTTTCTATTTAATTATCATGTTTGCCTGCTTTGTGCTGTTTGATACACCAGTGTCATGGCTATTGTTTTGCCTCTTTGCCACAAGTGTGCACCTCTGCATTTTCATGCTGTGCATCCGTGAAATCCTGGCTACCCGGGGCCACTGGGTAGCCGACTGTTTGGCGCAAATCTACCGCTACTGCACCGAGTGGTACCCTTGGCACGTGGTTGGACTTGTGCTGGTCAGCTTTCCTATTGGTGCCATATTTTCAAATTTCACTTGTGCTGGTGTGCTTTCAACCCCGGAGCGCACCAATGCGTTCTGCTATGTTGTCTTTGTCTCTCTTCTGCACTTCTGCAACTTCACCCAGCTCAACTTTTGGCTGCGCTCCCTGCTGGCCACATGCGCAGGTGTAGTTTTAGCTCTCCTTATAGGCCTGCCAGCTTGCCCGTGCCCGTTGCGCGCTCCCGCTCGTAATGTCTCACACCTTGAGATCATTTCTGATCTGGGCGTAGAGCTGCCAGGCGTCACTTTCCATCGTGACTCGTACAGCTGTAACCAGTCGGCCATTTACGAGATAGTGCTACACGTTGTGCTCAATACAATTCTAGTCTGGCTGCTGAACCGCGAGTTTGAAATAAGTTACCGGTTGAGCTTTCACGGCAGTGCCATGGCAGCCCGTGATGAGCAGCGCATCCAGTCGATGAAGAACCAAGCTGACTGGCTCTTGCACAACATAATTCCTCGCCACGTTGCCGAGCAACTGAAGAACACTTCTAAGTACTCTGAGAACCATCGTGATGCTGGGATAATTTTCGCCAGTATTGTCAACTTTCATGAGATGTATGATGAGTCATATGAAGGAGGCAAGGAATATCTACGTGTCCTCAATGAGCTTGTTGGTGACTTCGATGAGCTGCTTTCAAAGCCACTTTTTCGCAATGTGACAAAAATCAAGACAATCGGAAGCACATTTATGGCAGCTTCTGGACTGAACCCCAAGCTGCGACGTGAAAATCCGCATCCTTTCACGCATCTTTTTGAACTCATGGACTTTGCAATCGCCATGCAACAAGTGATCGAGAATTTCAACCAGAACCTTCTTGAGTTTAACTTCGTGATCCGCATTGGCTACTGCTACGGGGATGTCACAGCGGGTGTCATTGGCACGACCAAGCTCTACTATGACATCTGGGGAGACGCTGTCAACACTGCCAGTCGGATGGATTCTCACGGAGTTCCTGGGCGTATACAGATTCCTGAGCACTGCCTTCAGGTACTGCAGGAGTTGTACGTATTCGAGTCACGGGGTTCCATATACATAAAGGGGAAGAACAACATGAATGTGTACCTTCTTGTAAGGAAGAAAGACAAGGTCTTGTATAGGATTCTTCCGTCGACGCAGCGGCCGAGCCTTACTACAACATCCACTGCAGATGAAAAAGAGAAAGTCTCTCCTGCGCCTGATGAACAAGCAAAAGGGGACGAAGTGAAAAAGGAAGCAAAGAGTGAAGAGGAATTGCCAGTGTAATGGTGTGCCTGGCTTAATGCAAGCCTTTACCCAAATCAGTTATCTTGTCAAGCTAAGTGGATACCGGTGATTGACACATTTTGGTAATATGCAAGCTGCCATACTGTGGTCAACAATAGGCATATAGTGGGGACACAGAAAGACTTGATCAAAATGCCAAGTTTTATGGAATAGCAGTGCTTTGAATGCATGTGTGTGTGTGTGCATGCGTGCTTTTATTGTGTTACTAATCGTAGTATACCACATGGATGTCTGAACAATTGTGTGAATATATGTTTTAAACTTACTAAGAACTTCAGCTAATAGACAAAGAATTAATGGTGTGCTGAATCTCACTAAGAATAGTAATGATTGATGTTTTACTAAATACTGTCATTCTTTGATTTCCACCTTACAAAGGTCAACTGGCAAAGCTAAGGTGATGATGTGTTCATAAGACTGCATTCAGCTGAGGTAGAAAAAACAACAACAAATGAACAAAATTTAGTGTGGGAATCTAGAAATGCTTTGGACAGCAACATTTTTATGTAGAAGTCCATTTTACGTATGTGTGTGTGTTACTGTAAGATTTTATACTATGTTGTTCGTTGGCAGCTATATGGGAGATTCATTGAGATACATCTTTAGGTAAATGTGATCTATTTTTTGTTGGTTGTCAGTAATGTTTACTGTTTATACTCTTGTTTTAATACTGTGTCATTTACATTCATTGGTTTCCAGGCCTTGCTGCATGGCCCATAACTTATCACTTTATCCTCATTATCCTGGAAACCACTTATTTCTTCCTCTCAGTTGTTGGCTGTTGTAGTAGCTGCGAAAAGTTGTGAATTTAAAAAAAAATGTCTTCTTGTTCATATAGTGTGTCATATCAAAGCAACCTTTAACTAAGAGGTTACCGATACAAAACATGAGATGGAACTTGCGTACCAACTTGGACAAATTGCAGTCATGAGTAGCTTATGTGCACAGTTTTGACAGTAGGATTTAGTTGTTTATTGGTATCTATATCACGTGGGTCAGATACTGTTCCTTCTATTTTACAGCAAAAGCTGTTATGAGATCACAACAAGGGTCGCATGCGCCATAATTGTTTGCCGCCGGGCTGGCATCCGTAACCACTATTGTGCAAAATAAGAAAAGAAAGAAGAACTACGTATAAGTAAATAGAACACGTCAAGGACGTAATGGGATTCGAACCTGGGTCCCTTGCGTGCCAGCCCAGTATTCTACCATCGAACTACGTTTTTTTTTAATTGGCTGAGTTACATCGGTACTTGGATCTCCATTGCAAACTGACCCTAAGCAGGCTCTATGTTGAGAAAAAAAATAGCATTAATGTGTGATTGCGGCTCTAGAAATCCCAAAGGAGAGTTATGAGTAGAGTTCGTAGAACGTAAAGATTTGCAAATCTTGAATGCCTTTCACTTGCGGTCAGCGGGCTGACCGTAAGTGGACATGGCGAAGTCCTGTTGGTGAAAATAAAAATAAATTAGAATCCCAATAAAAAAGGCTTCAAGGCAGGGAGGCATGATTTATCCTCTGCTATTTACCACATGTTTACAGGCAGCTTTCAGGGCTCTAGATTGGGAAGAGTTAATGAAAAGAGTTAATGGGAAGTATCTGAGTAACTTGCAATTCGCTGATGGCATTGCCTTGATGAGTAACTCAGGGGACAAATTACAGCTCATGATTACTGAGTTGGACACGGAAAGAAGAAAAATAGGTCTAAAAAGTAATATGCACGAAAACTAAAGTAATCTACAATAGTCTCGACAGAAAACAGCACATTGTGATAGGTGGAGAGGCGCTGGAAGTTGTAAAGGAATATGTATTCTTAGAACAGGTAGTAACCGTGGAGTCGAGCCTTGAGAGTGAAATAACAAGAAGAATAAGGATGGGATGGATCACATTCATCAGACATTCTAAAATCATGAATGGTAATCTGCCACTAACTCTCAAGAGGAAGGTATACAACAGCTGCATCTTGCCAGTACTTACCTACAAAGCAGAAACATGGAGGCTTACAAAAAGTGTTCAGCTTAAATTGAGAACGACACAGTGAGGGATGGAAAGGAAAATGATAGGTGTAACCTTAAGAGGCAAGAAGGAAGCAGAGTGGGTCAGGGAACAAACCGGGTTTAAGGATATCATAGATTAAATCAAGAAGAAGAGATGGACATGGGCCAGGCTAGTAGCACGTAGGCAGAATAACCGCTGGTCATTAAAGATGACTGACTGGATTCCCAGAGAAGGCAAACGCATGAAGGGGAGACAGGAAGTTAGGTGGTCCGATGAGATTAAAAAGTTCGCAGGTATAATGTGACAACGAAAAGCACAAGACCGAGTTGATTGGCAGATCGTGGGAGAGGCCTTGGGCCTGCAGTAGGTGTAGTCAGGCTGATGATGATTTTGTGTAATAAAGCGTTTTAGAAAATTGAAGGAACAACCAGGCATCACACAATGCACATTGCCTAACGAGAGGGTCGTCGAATGTTTTGACACATTGCAATAACGCTAGGCATGGTTTTTCATTGTCGTCGGCCATAGCATAAAAATATAGTGCAAAATTCTTGACAACTGTGTAGCTGGTACCACATTTCTCTGAAGAATGACGAAGGATGACATAGTGAATGCCTCCCTACTACACAAAAACTATGATGACCTATAGCGTAGTGGGTACCCTGCAGGTGTGTTTGTAACAGTTACCCAAAGTGTGTTCAAAAAGGCTCTGAAAGGCCTCTCTTTCAGCTTTCGCTGTGACTGTGCTGCACGCTCCATGCAGACCTGGGGATTTTTTTTTTTTGCTGGGCTTGCAGTTGCTTAGCTCTCATAATGTTCAGTGCCTTTTTTTTTAAGTGCAGCAAATTCAGATTCTAAGCAACACATTTCCAGGCATTAAATTCAATATACATCATTAACCATGTGTGGTGTAACACTTGGCAATTTGTGCATATACAAAGATTTAAACAGGATAGGATTGCAGCTCATGATCTAGTTACCAATGTTGTACTTTAAGCACCATGGTGTCCTTGTTGCTGACCTTTGAAGACACTGTACAAACAACATCAACAACATCAGTTTATTAGCAAATCCTTGGGTTTCTACATCATTTAATGTTTTCTTATTTCTGAAGTGACTGAGAAAAAGCATGGGCCATTCGCACAGACATGCCACGTCAAAAAAACCACACAAGTGTCGCTGATATCCAGTAACCAGTTTATGAGTGTTCTACATTCACGAATCATCTCCGGTGTGGCCAGGGGTATGCATCGCTTGCCATGCAAGTGTGCTTGAGCATGGGACTGAAAGATTTGCATAACGCATTCTTTTCAGAATGTCTTTCGCCATATTCATTCTATCATCTACAATTTGTTATCGCCAACACATTTCGGGTTTTGTGTTGGTGAGTGAGAAAGAGCATATTCAATGCCATGGAATGCATTTTAATGAAAAAGGGCTTCAAGGGACCAGGAAACGTGTTTGATGTATCCCGTCGTTTTGTTATGTCAAGACCGCACTATTTGCAGAGTGGTTGTTCTGGCTATCTGGGTTTGGGGAATATGCACTATAGTTACGTGTATGTTGTAGCAAGAAGGAAACACTTCTAAATTTTTTACGCCATTGTCTTTTATGCCCTTTTACACAGAATTCAGTATAGGGAGATTACAAAGAGTGGATGCGTTGCAAATTAGATTGCATTTTCACTTTTTGCAATACTGTTTTAGCTCTTGCTTGACTGAATTGCAATGCAGGATCTCTCAAAAGCATCATGTAGCTGTAGGGGCCCTTAACCACCTTTATTGGAAGTCTCAAATATGCATGCTCTGAAACAAGTAGTATGCCTCTCAGAAATCTATTACAGAAATGATATTGAAAGATGTTCTGGTATGGATGGAGATTCTACGAGCACAGTGCTTGCCTTTTTTATTAATCCTTGTTCAGAAGTCATGTGGCGTTGATGGCAACACGTTAATGGCATTCCGTTTCATTCCTATGAGCTGGTACAGCCTAGATAGAGCATATGACAAGTGGTTTCCTTAGGTAGTGTGCATTTGTCATCAAAAATTTCATATGTGGACTTTTGATAACTACAGCCTGTTTAGCTGACTGCATTCATGAATACACGTACACATAGTAAAAGTAGTAAGAAGTGTATTAATCTAAACATCCTGCCTGCTTGATGTTGAATATTGGCTAATGGCAGCTGTTGAGGGAAACTTGCTCAACATTATAAGGGGATAGCCACTGGTGTCAGCTTCACTATTGGAAGAAGTTGTATGTTAAAAAAGTGAGCACCTAAAATGTGCCAACTTTGCACTCTGCTTGTGAACTCCACACTCCACTGTTAACTATAAAGTTTGGTGGTGGTGTTTATAGCTCTGGCTTCTATCCACGGAATATGCTTTATCATGATACCCGAGGGGTGGTTCAGGGTCCCTTTAATGTTACGAATGAATAGTGTGGTTTTCAATTTCTATAGCTATGGAACTTCATGTGGTTGATATCATTCTGATGCCTTGACACACATGCACAGACATAAGACATGCTTGGAAGGACTTGAAGTGGCAAGCGTAGGATGTGAAATGTGCAAACACCACAGCTCCCGAGGTCGAGGAAAGCGTTGAATGTTCCAGTGCTTAAAAATGAGACTGGTAAATGTGAACACTAGCTACTACCTTGTTTAGAATTTTAACAGAAGGGTGGAATTTGACAGAATATTTTGTTAGATACCACGTTTGCAAGCAATACTGCCTGTTTCACTCAGAGTGGTTGTGAAGGGAGTATTGCTGCGATGCTGGACAACTATATTTACAAATTTGGAGGAATGGTGATGCCATCTGTCACTAGATGGGTAAAAGCCTTATGCAGAGATTATTGTGCCATACTAATACGCAGATGAGGTGAATGAATGATATTGGACCTTCTTACAGAAGTGGGTCATCATTTGCTCCACATACGGCGCTGCCATTCCTACCCCTGAAAAAACATGTAATCTTAATGACTACAGCAGGTAATGTGTAGAATAAAGCCAAATATTTGCTGTGGAAGTTTATCACACAAAACACGCTTCTATCAGAAAACAACTATCTGGAAGCCAAAAAACATGTTTGCAGAGGTTTTGGCTTGTGAAACCAATGCCTGTTGTACTTACTACAGGAAATTCCTAAACAAGGTTTGCTTCTCTAGTGCTGTTCCAGTGATTGCACTAATTATCAGTAACCATCAGGTAATCTAAATGTTCACTGCATGTATTCTATCGGCCATGGTGGTCCTGTGGTTATGATGCTCGACTGCTGACCCTAAGGTCACAAGATTGAATCGTGGTGGTCACGGGGGCTGCAATTTGATGAAAGGGATAGGCTAGAGGGTTGTGTTCTGACTTAGGTTCATGTTGAAGCACATCATGTGGTCAAAATTTTCGGAGTACTATGGCCTCCCTCATCGGATAATGGTTTTGAGACACAAAACCTTAAGCGTTACTATTATGCATGTCTTCTAGTGTTCTACAGTGATTATGCTACCACAGTTTTTAATATTGGCGCGCAACTGTACACATGTCATTCTGATGTGAATGAAGAAACAAAGTGGTGCCAGTTCTAATCATAATACATAATGCTACCGATATCAAGAACCAGAATGTAAAAAATAAAGGGAAGGTAAAATCTGAATTTCCTTGAAAGCTAACAAAGTATAGAAATGAAGACGTTAAATATACGCCAACAAGAATGCTATTGTTTGGTAGCACTTGGTCAGCGCCTCCTTTATTTTTCCTACAATGCGAGTGCAAATGCGCGCTCTTCAACGGAGCCGTCGGTCTGCCTTAGTTCACGGAGTGGTAGTGATGCGACGCCACATGGTGGGCAGGGCTGCTTGCGTAACACGTGTGTCCGAGCGCATTCCAACAGAGATGCACGAGATGTGTCTTCCTCTCCAATATTTTATATCTGTCAGATTTGTTAGTTCGCGCTCTTTTTCTTTGTGGCTCGAAGCAGTGCTGCCGCCTCCTCACAGCGCTAATGATGCAATAGCGTTACAGTGACATGTCCCCTTTGATTGCCCGCACAGCGTCATGAACAGTGACACGCTATCTCAAAACACTGTATCTCTCAGAGCCAGCGAGACTGCAAATATTGTGAACATGAAAAATGCAAGACGCTGGCCTACAGATCTGTACACAACTGAACAAAAAATTACTTTATATTATTTCTGTAGTGAGGCATCATGTGACGGGTTCTCTTCTCCATGACTGCAATGCACACGCGAAGGCTGGGTGATGGGTGAGAGCAGAAAAGGGCTAGAGGTAAGGGTGGTGGATGGCTGGATCAGGCACATCTAGCTGGCACTGATAAAATAGAGGCGCTGACTCGGCATTGATGAAGAACGGCTATTTGGGTTAGTTGGTTTGAATTCATGGTAATAAGGGCTGCAGCGCGAGCTTCAAAGGCGCTAGAAGAAATAGACGAAAGGCGAGACAAAGAAAGCAAAGAGGACAACACGAGCGCTGTGTTGTCCTCTTTGCTTTCTTTGTCTCGCCTTTCGTTTATTTCTTCCAGCACCTTCGTGCTCGCGTTGCAGCCCTTATTCCCTCTGCATTGATGCTTTTTTCGGTATAAATAAATACCGTGAAGTTTGACGTTTTCGTACATAAAAAAACTTTTTGCCAACTTCTGCTTGCGTATTCTAGCCAGGCTTTTCACAAAAGTTTCATTTTGTGTCTTGGCCAACCTGCATAACAGTTTTCTTTGTTTATTCTAGCCAAGCTGATAGGACAATTGGGCTATCGTCACTCCATAGTTCTCTTGCAAGACTTGTTGGTCAACAAAGTATAGTTGAAACTTAGCAGCAGCACTACGATGGGTTGTAGATAACCGAATGACTTCTGAGTAATTCTGGATGAAATTAGCAAGCACTGCATCCAAATGTTTGTTCGTACAAAACCCACTGCCAAATGCTGTCTTTCTGTGAAGTTGCACTGCAAATGAGGGTGAATTGCGCAGTAAAACAGTATACTTAAATTCCCGAACTGTGCAGCATTTAATATGTGCATTGTCAAATTGATATTTTTTTATCAGACTGTGAAGTAAGCCTGGACTCTTGCTGCTTTTCTGCAAGTATTGTTTGTTGGCTTTGAATACAGAAGTATTGGATCTATGTGAAGAAAACGCCCCAGAAAACGCCTCATGTTGTACACATAGCTAAATTATGCATTGTGTTGCAAAGTTAGCAATTGCTTTCCTGTGTATCCGAAAAAAAAAAAATAGAGATGCAGTTATGTTTTTGCCCCTTAATGAATGTGTCATCCAACATCTGTTTGTCAAGCTTAGTTTCTCATTATTTGTCACAGAACCTCGTAGGTTTGGGTGTAAGCTTGACGGCACATCGCTTCCAAGCCTATTGTGTGTATTTCTTGGCGCTAACATCCAAGCAAAATGTCGATACGATAGTGCAAAAAATCAGTGCCGCTTGATCTGCCTTTTGTGGTTCTGGATTCTATCAGATAATATGAATGTTTTTGTGGTCTCGCCAACTTGACAACCAAGAAGTGCCACAGAATAGAAGAATGTAACAGCACACTTGGTTTTGGACCAAGTGTTACTAGATTTATTAAGTGTTAGTGCTGGCTTTTCCTTCATGGCATTGCACTAATATGGTAGTGCCAAATCATGTTCCTTTTCGTTTCAGGAGACTAGTGCAAACACAATTTTCTGCTTATTTGTGCTGAAAGAGAGCACCTGGCCTAGTGACAAACTGTGCAGTGTGATGTTTTTTATTATTTGTCTTAACTGTAATTCTGGTATTACATAATTAATTGTTTTAAATCAATGTTGACATAACTCGGAAGTTAGACAATTGTGCAAACAGAAAGCTGCATCATGAAAACTTAAACCATTAAGCATGTGTGCTTGCACTTAAAGGTCATGTTTTGCTAAGGCACAAAGATGCATGTTACAGGAACCACTGTTTTTCAGCTGCTGCTGTACAAGTTTGCAGCTAAGGCCAAAACACACGCCATGCCACCTTCCTGAATTTACATAACTTTTTATCGGTACTAGATGCCTAGGCTTTGTACTTTTCTAAAAAACAAAAAATTGTTGTTGTGCCTAGGGTAGTGAAAACACAGTTCAATCCAAAGTGTTTGCACCTCGCGCTTGGGAAGAGTGACTGTCTTCTCAAACAAAGCATCTAGTCATGTGTTTTTGACTTTCACATAGCACTGGACGAGCAGTCTATTGTTGATGACAATATCATCTACAAGCAGACACTGTGTAGTGTGAATGCACCTGGTTCGAAAGGCATTTGTGACATGTTTTAGGCCCTCGGAGGAACTTTTTGCACCTTTTCTACACATGTATTCTGCCTCATGCTCTGGGGTTGCGTTCCAACAGTCCGGATGCACAGCTATACCTGATGGCTGGAACACGCTGGTTTTCAGAACAAATGGGCATCCTTTTGGCAATCAGGAAGCAACCCTAAAACCAAGAAACCAAGTGTCTCGATCCTTTGCTCTGCCTTGCTAATGTTCACACAAAAACTCATTCACAAGTGTCTGTAGCACTGCATACGCTTTTTATACTAATTCCTTCAAAGAAAGCTCCTCTTCTAGTGTGTTGCCTACTTGAATTTTGTACGCTCTGTGCAGGATGTCGTAGCGGTCTGGTATACCCAGTAAATGCGCTTCCGTGTGAGAGAAAGGGGCGCCTTTGGGATCTCTCTGTGATCCGCCCAATGCCACATGGCCACCATATGTGGGGAATGTTCAGTATTCTAAAGGTGCCACTGATATCTGTTGCCTGCAAGAAACTTCAATGGAACGAGCTCTTCTATGTCACCTTGCACACACCAAAGCACAGTATTACTGTGGCAATAGTGCATGATGCCATGATGTTACTACTTATATCTGTGCTTCTATTAAACTATAAACTGAGAAATAAAGCCAGAAAAGAAGAAAACTTGGTTGGACTTTTCTAGTCATGTGATTTTCTGGAATGTTCATGTGAATGTGGCTGGCCATTACATCTGTGGTAAACTGTGTGCTTTCTGTCCATTTGTGTCCTACTGCTGACCACCACCAACTTAATACTACTTTTTGCATATCATATTCACACTTGGGATCATCTTCACGTGTATTTGTTAAACATGATCTTTGCACTATACCTGAGATGTTATAAGGGGAAGAAGTGATTTGTTATTTCTGAATGAGATTGATTACTAGGTTGTTGGATCAGATTTTTTACTCGCATGTTCTAGCTGGAGATCAAAAGGTTTCTTTTAAAAAACTTTGTTGCTATGTTAATGTAAAAAAAATGTGTTGATATCACTGTAAGGTTTTAGGTTTGAGAATTTAACATTTACTGGTCACTGCATTCTAAAACAAAGCTTTTGTATTCATATTTAGGTGTATATATTGACTATTGTGAAGAAAAAAAATTACATGCTTGTTTTCTATTTACAGTATGTGTTTGCTGTCTGTACAAGGGATTCCCAAATAAATTATTTATTCAATTTGTATATGAAGTGTCGTGAATCATTTCCTGCTGCTTCTGAAAATCAAGGTGAGAATTTTTTTTTTGGGGGGGGGGGAGTAAATCCTAAGCATCGTTTAGCCGAAGTTACAGCTATTAAAAATATTAATATCTAGTCCCAAAATCAGTCGTTATAATAGCAGGCCAGGGGAACATAAGTGCAATCGCGAAGCCAGCTTCAGTAACCGATTTTGCGACTCGTTTATGGTAAGACAAAGTAATACCTTGTGATTATGCTGAAGCGCCGCTTAAGTCAGTCGCACAGTTCGTGCACCGCTGCAGCTCGGTGTCGCAAAGGCGCTTTCGGTATCTCGATGGCACTTGGCTATCTTCCGCAGGCAGCGCAAATTTGAAAGTGCCCTGTGTGACGCCGAAAGAATTAAACTTGCAGCCGACCGAGTGCGGCAGGTCGGTCGCTTTGATTTCACACAGCCAGAAACAACATTCTAGTTGCAGCGGCTCTATAGTAACTTTGTCTTGAGCAGCAATAAAGGAGCTCGCGAACAGGCGGGCTGATGCTCGAACTAACCACGGCTGCCCTGGCGATCAGCTGATGCGCGAGTTATCACCTGAGGAAGCCCCGAATGGTGTACTAGGTTAATGCAGGCGCACAGAATCGATTCGCTTAATATTAACGACTAATGAACTAGCACACAGTCGACAGAGATTTTTTTAGAGAGCTCGTTATTCAATCAAGCGGAGAAGCGCAAGAAATCGCGCTAAGTACGAGGGACCATTCTATCAAACAACCCGAAAGAAGCAAAATAAAGGCATTAACAGCTTATTTCAGATAACGTGGCTGGAATAAAGAGGTAAGCAACCAAATTGCAGAATTCAAGGCATTTAATACGCATTTGCATACTCCAGTTTCGGAAAGAACAAGAAACAAAGTCGCAGCAAGCGAATCAAAATGCGAACAGCCGATTTGCCGCACGCAGAGCACTATGGGAGACCAGCCATTTGCGTCCCAGAATGCATCGCTCAACGCCTGTGTTCGGACGGTCTTCGGAAGCTGCTCGGCAATCTCCGGAGCGCGTTCGGGATTTCATTACTGCGAGCAGGTAAAAGTGAGCCAATGGCGCTGTAGAGTTTGTGTCACGTGAAAAAATGTGACCAATCACGAGCTTTTATTTCCTTGGCAATGTTTGCTCGGCAATCTTCGTTGTTTTCTCTGACAAGCGTAGAAAAACTTTTCATCAACAGCCGCCATATTGGATGAATAGGAGCCCAAATTTTCAGGAACTGTGTTCTGAATTTTGGCTTCTTTTTTCGTCTAGGCTGTCGTTTTTGGGACGACTGGTCACCTCCGTTCTTCATGGAGTAACTCCGGTAAGGGATTGGGAAGCCATCCTCGTGTGATTGCGGCTCCGGACGGCTCGATGCTCGGGACTGCTTGCCTGGGCAGTCGCGGAGCGTTGAAGTTTTGATGGGGTAGTGCGATGCCGTAGAACGCGATCATGAAGAGACTGTCCCTGTGCCTTGACCATGAAGAAGAAAATCGGACTGTGCTACCATATATTTGTGCGTGTGTTGGACCATCAGATCTTCTAAAAGTGTATTGGTATGTCGAAGGTTTAAATTCTTGATAATCTTCCCCATTCTTGAGCGCATAGGGCATCAGTGGTTTAGGCTTATCAATATGGCTGACCATCTTGTGGATGGGCCGCCGAATAAGCGGCAGAAGTTGGCAGATACTGGCCTGTCGTCGGACAGTGCAGGTGAGTGCACCGTTCCGTTTCTTTTTTATGCCTTAACTGTCTCGGTGATAATTTCTGTGGTTGGAGCTGTGTCTAACGCCGGGATGTTGTATAGATGCACTTGCTCGCCTGTCGCTCGGCAGACCCATGTTTTGGATCGCGCCTCCCAGTTTTCTGGTTCCGCTAGCGCTTGTCGACAGAATAACGGCACTATACCGTGTTTGTCGTTGTTCATGTACGGTGTCGCCGCTGTGATGCTTTCAACTTGTCGTGTGATTCTGAACGTCGTGCGCCAGTAATGCTGTCCGTAGCTTTACTTCCCCGTGCGCACGGCAAGTCGTGTTCGTTTTCGGATGCTTGCGATTTCGTCCGAACCATGATTAGATATTGTGTTGCACACCCGTGTTTGAAGCCGAAACTGTGACCCGGGCGAGTGGTTATCACTTTAGCGGAGGATCTGTAGAAATGTACAAGTTTGCCGATGCCGCTTCAGGTTGACCGCCCGCTAACCCTAATTGCGTTTAGAAAGTGCTTGAAACGTATCGTTTATGCGCGAAAATACTTCGTTTCTGGCGCTATGTATTAACGATGAGCCCGTGAGTGTAGATTGCCTTCGTGCCATGGCCGAAAGAGAGGCATTAACAGTGTTTACAATTCGCCGAGGCGCATTCACCCGCGCCCTGCGCTCACGGCGGGGAATGTTGCTTGGATCGGTTCCCCGACGGCGCCGCACACTTGTTCGCACTCGGGACGTTTCCGTGCCGCGTAGCGTGCATGTTCCGGCGATTTCCAAATAACGGTTTATTTGCCGCATTTCTCACGTGCCGCCTCGTCCTGGGCGCAGTTTCGGGCGGCCCGATACCCGCGTCAGATGCCTTGGCGTCTTCTCTTCCTGCTGCCGCCACACCGAACTCGACCTCTTTGGGCGGGATCGCGGCGTGGTGCCACGGGAGATGCGAGTAGTGCATTGCCACTGGGACATTTGTTGCATAGTTTTCGTCATTCTCGCACCTAAGTTGGTTAGTGTATTCCCCAAGTTGGGTAGGTTTATTGATAAACGTCCGCGGGAATGGTCCGCCGGAATGCGCCGCGAAAAGACCGCCGATGTCTCGGTCTGACACAGATTCAGGTTGCCGGCCATTTCGTACCTGTCATGATTGGGTCTGCCGAAGCGTTAGATCGAGCTAGTGTAAACTGTACGGCTGCTGTTCGCTGGGTTCCTTTCGTGGGAGCCAATGGCAGCCAGCGCCGCTTGTTGCTTACTAGACACTGTTCGCGAAACTCCCGGCCGTTTTAAGTCTGATCGGGATGAATTGTTTTACAGCTCCGTGCCAATGTTTTGCTGTGTTTTGGTCGCTGTTTCGCGACACCGTCATCTTTGTAGCAGTTCAGTAGCTGACGCTTGAAGTGTTGTAGCCGAAAACCGTGCCACGAAAACTTGCTTCAAAATTTGTGTGATGACAGAAAATTTTGGTATGTATTAGAGGTTGCCGTTCAGCGTGGCTCGATTGGCTGTTGTTAATGCGGTGAAAACTACCTGTTGCAGTCATCGGGTATACATACACGGCACACGGTGCATTAAAAAATACAGCCTTTCCATCCTGAATTCACCATGGCAGTGTACACCTAATGTGTTTACTACATCAGAAACGCATTGTGTATTCCCAAGCCCTCCTATTCTATAAAGGCACTGAAGTACACGAAGGAGGAACTGATGTAGTGCTTCTTTGTATTTGAATTCAAGCTGGCACTTTTCTTCTGTCAGTGCCTATTCACAGTTGCTGTTGTGTGTAGTGTAATTTCTGCAGTTCACGCTAAAGCATGATACACAATTTGCAATGTATGTAGTTCGTGTTGCTGTATGGTGACTCATGCATCCAGTATTGTTGCTGAAACATTGCTGAAACATGCATGCATTGCTGAAACCATTGCTGAAACATGCATGCACACTGCAGTCCTAAATCAAGTAGGAAAGGTCAACAGTCACAAACTGCCGTCATGTACATTAACACTAGCTTTTCATGTCTCTAATGGCCAAGTACAGGGGCACTCAGGAATTGATATGGGGTGTTTAATAAACATGTGCATTATGCTTTTCATATGAATTTCGCTTATTACTTAGAGTAATGGCTATGTCAAGGCTACAGCTTTTGCAATTGTTTTGTTGAGCTAGATACAAGCACTCCACTACCATTTGCCAGTGTTTCAGCTACTCTGACTTGGTAATAAGCATTTTGGGGCATATCTTTAGTACTGTTACTACTGCCTAGCAAATGATTTAGTATTGTAACTGAGACTTTGAAACACGTTTTACATGTCCAAGTAGATTCTGAATCACAAGACAGCCTCTGTAGTTGTACTGGAGATGGAAGTGTAGGAAAATGTCAGAATTGTTACTGCGTGCATTAGACCAGTTGCACATTCTGATCATAGGCACGAAACCAACTGAAAATAATCTTGCGGCTGATGTCTGCATGTGTGTATGAGTGCAGTCAGCACTTTTGAACAGCCACAACAACAATGATGTTCATCTCGTTCCTTCGTTTTGATTATTTGTAATTTGTGCAACTATATGTGGAGTACACAGAAAGTTAATGAGAAAGGCCACAGGTTTTATTCTGATTTGCATAATTGTTTATCAAAACCATCATTAGGGATTACCTCATCATGGTGATAGGAACATTTGTAAGAATGCATATTACAAAAACACATTTGTTTTACTGGCATAAAAAAGTGAACATTGCTTGTGCTATGCTTGTGTAGCTTCTACATGAACAGAAGGGTCAGATCTGCAGGCATCGATGGCTACACAATTAATGTTGTAATAATTAAATGTTTTCATTTAGTGCACTCCATGTAGTGGATGAATTGCAACGTGCAGTTTCGCATTGCTCAAAGCCTCAACACCACTTATGTAGTGCAACCGTTTGTAGTTAGATGTGGATGAGTGCCTTATTGCAACCTTTTGTTGTTTTTGCTTGTGGGGGCAGATTTCAGCCGGCTGTGGGACCTGGAGAATGAGCTGCCGGAAGAGCTCATGGGTTCAGGAGGAGGCCCACCACTGGGTGACTTAAGTGGTGGCCCCACCCAATCGACGGGTGCTGCCCAGCAAAATGGCACAGGCGGTGAGGAGGCAACTGGTCCTCGGCATCAACAATTGTCGCAGCTGCTCCAAAGCAACACCAACCACGGCAGTCCAAAAGAGCTGGGTGGTGGCCCTAAGAGGATCGGTGGGCCTATGCTCAATGGACCTATGGGGCCAATGGGACAGGCGAGGCCGCCCACGTCTCTAGGAGGCCTGCTCGGACCAAACTCCCCGCATGGAGGTCCGTCTGGAATGGTCGCAGCCCCACCTGGCATGAAGGTGGGTGCCTTGTTCTGATCTAGGTAGCTAACAAAGGTTTTCACGGCGATGTCACAGCTTCAGTTTACAGCTACTGTGCTCTGACAAAACAGCAAACAAAGACAGCCTTGCATGCGAGCGGGGTTACCGGTGAACCTTAAAAACATTGAATACCGAAGGTTACTGGGGCTTGTTACCCTCGAGGTGTTGGTAATATGATCTAGGGATCCTTCACTTTGTTACCACTTGCTCTTAGAAGCTACTCCTGGTGTAGGCAGAGTGCCCCTTCAACCATTGAAAAATTGTGTAAGCAAAAGAGTTATGCTAGTATAGCTAATTATTTTGACACAGCTGTTGCTTGTTGACAAGGTTATTCAATTTCATATATTGCTTACACAGTTGAATGCAGCTGTATAAAATTATTCACTATACAAACAGCTCTAGCAACTTGCTGGAAATCCTGCGCTTGAGTACAGCCCTGTAGGTATTGAACTTTCGTTCACCTTGTCATCTGATATATCAAATGCTGTGCTGTGCTCTGGCCCTGCAAGTCAACTTCACACTAGTGCATACGTGGCCACTTCTTGCATTGCTCCAAATATTTATGCCAATGAAATGACACTGCTTTGACAGATGTCAAGCAGGATATTGAACGTGAAAACCATGAATGAAATGTAAGTGAGGTGTGTCTTTGCCGCAGCACACCCGTGTAGTGCAGTGAATACCATAAGCGGAGAGATCCAACTACCGCTGTGTGGTGAAGCACTCTACCTTTGCCTGTTTGTTATCTTGGGAAAAAGAAAAAAAAAACTTCATGCTGGGCCAGAAACCATCTTAGTTGCATGCATATATTCTATTAGACGTTGTGGAAGAAAAATATACACCGAAGTGTGAGTAAGGATCTTAGGCCACATTGGAAAGAAAGAAATGCTAAATTAACGATTTCATGGTACTCTTTGACATGCGGGGTTATGAGGTAAGCTCTGTAAAATGGTATTGCATTTAGAATTATTGATATATATATTGAATTTTTTAATCTCGTTTGACTTGGTGTATTTGTGCTTGACTGTACATGTGTGTGGCTGACCATGTTGCATTTTTCAGATGAAGGTCGTATGTTGACTAAATTCAGAAACTTAAAAAAGTCTTCTGGAGTATGTCAAGCTTGTGTTACCATGAATTTCAGGGGCCAGGTGGAGCCATGGGCCAAGCATCCTTCCACGGAGGTTATGGCCAAGTGATGTCAATGGGCCAGTTGAGTCAATCTCAGCAGAGGCCCATGGGAGCCAACCTAGGAGCGGCGTTAGGCATGCCCCCGCGCTACTCAAGTGTAGATTCTTCGCAACTGCAAAACGTGAGCTGCTTGTTATTTTGGTGTTCTTAAATTTCAAGCCATGTGAATATGTTGTGCTTCGGCTTGAACACTTAATGCGTGTGTCCTGTTATTCAAGAGTACAACTTCTTATTTTTGCACCGAGCTGAGCCAAAACCATAGAATTTGCTAAAATTGTGCTATGCAGCGGCAATATGAAATTGTTGATTGTTTAAGGGGGGATGCGCAGATCAAATCGCGAAATTCTTGAAAAAAGAATTTCGGATAAGGGCAGATTTGGATTCTGCATGACCATTTCTATCATGTCTAAAACTGTTTCCGCCGAAAACAATCTCAAAACAAGCTTGAAAAATGTTTTTCTCACTGCGGATCGTGAAAAGCTAGCTGAAATCAGCACGAAAATGGTCCTTTTTCGAGCGGGATAACGCCACGCTTTCGCCGCCGCTCACGGAAAGTTTGGTGTCACTGGAAAGCTTGCTTCACCGCCGTACTTCTCCCGGTGGAACCACGTGTCTACGTGCGAAGATAAACACATTAACAGAAAAAAATGCGAAGGCATCCGCGATGCCTTAGACGCGCACCGATTGGTCGCTTCTGTCACGTGGTACTGAGCGTGCTCTGTGAGTGGTTGCTGGGACACGCTCGCTTGTGCTGGTCGTCTGCTTCGGGCTCGCCTGCTGTGCACACACTGGCGCACGATAGCTTTTGAATCTGCTACTGTTGTACGGCCGCCGATACTCTTCTGTAAAGCGAGACGTAGCGCACGCAATGGATCGTCACGCGAGCCCGAAGCGCGGGACAAAGTACGCGTATGGGAAGTGTAAACGCAATTCCCTGTTCGGAAAACGAAGCGGTCAACAGCAATTGATTCAGACGAACCGAGGACCGCGTCGCCACCAAGCCCCGTGCCGTCGAACACTGACACTTGCTTGATGCCGCTGCCCGGCAGTGAGACCTATTACAGGAAGCCGTCAACTAGCCGCGACATTGCGGCGGGGTTCCAGCGCGGCAGACATCTCGTTTCCGTGGTGGCGAATGACAACATCGTTCCAGCGCTTCGGAATGACGACGAGTTGATGGTCGGTAGTGAGGCCTATGACCTGGGGCCGTCAAGTAGCCGCGGCATTGCGTTGTGTGCGAACGCGAGAGAAGTTTTGATCTCGCGGCAGCGGACGACGACGTTATGCCAGCTGTCCAAGATGCCGTGGATCGTTTTCTTCTGTGGTAGCGCACCGTTTAAGTACATTTGGAACCTCATTTCGTGTCCTTGGAAGCCGCCGATAAGCAAGCCAGCAGTGTCTGCGATGCGCTTTGCTAAGTGTCGGCAACGCAGCGCAAATTCAGGTTCGCGCAGCAGACGAACCAAACATCGGCACCAAAAGATGACGAGTTCACCCTAGTTCAGGTAGGTTCTTTGTAGAATAAAAACTGTCATAAAAATTTTTGCAGAATGTCACGTCAATTTTCTCAATGGCTGAAACATGGGCTTCTACTATGTTTTGTTGTCACTTAAGGCTTTGGAAGCTAGGTAGTACAGCGATGCATAAAAAAATTCATAATTCCAGAACTACTAGAGATAGCTAAACGAAACTTTGTCGTTTATCATTCAAAGCAGTGTCCAATAAGCATGCCAAATTTCGTTCCTCTACAACAAAAACTACAGAATTTCGCCTTCGATCCCCACCTGCCTCCTTATATTGTGTCACGCTATGCCGATGATAAGGTAGTGCTCTCTGAGATTCTTATATCCAGGAGAACATTGAAAAAAAAAAAAAAACTAGAAAAAAAGTCGAGGGGGGAGGGGGTTAGCTGTCCGCTATGTTTACGAACGGATAAGACATCTTGATTCACCTTCAGCTATGCTACAGGTGGCTGAATTAGAGCCACTATATGAAAGAAAGAACGGTACTTTTGAATTCTTATCTTCACTTTGCACTAAAAATCGCTATATAACAAAGTTGAGTCTTGCTCGAAAATAAGTTCATCATATCCAAAAAGTTGTTATAAAGGTTTATAATTTACTAACACTGTAGCTATTGCAAGACTATTTTTCATTTACTTTGTTATAGCCGGTATTTCGGTATATGTGGGTTCGTTATATCGTGTACATTGGTAAGCTGGGAACAAACCCTGTTAATTACCGTATTTTCCGATTGTAAGACGACCCTTTTTTTCAAATTTGACAATCCAATGTTGGGGGGTCGTCTTAGAATCGAAATCGAACCATATGTATTGTCATCTCGAATAGTTTCCCGCTCAACCCAAAGCGCATAGTTTTCCGCGTGCTTATACAAAAGCTTTTCTTTTTTTAGCATCTACTGCGCGCATTACGAGTGCCTTTATGACGAGCGCACGGCTCTTGAGGGAGCACCGGTAATCGATGGAAGAGCCGCCGTAGGGGGGGTATTGGTAGTTGACGGAAGAGCTGCTCTTTGTGATACAATTTTCTAAGCGGGCGCGTCGCCGCGTGCTCCTGTCTCTTGTGTCCACGACCGGCTTTCTCGAGTCACTTCTGTCTGACATGAGTGCCGTGACATGAGGACGAAAGTTCGGAATCGGTGAATGTGTGGTGCGGAAGTGGCGGCTTCAGCGCAAGGAAATTTTCTCGTGCGACTCCAAGCGCCGTGGCTTTCGCGGGCCGAAGTCTGGCCGCTTTCTGGAACTAGAGGCGAAGCTTGCGGCCTACGCGAGTTTTTTTTTTTTTTTTTTGAGATGCGATTTTGGGGGGGTCGTCTTACATTCGAGTCGTCTTACAATCGTGTAAATACGGTAATTGTGGAAGCACATAAGGCGAGCCTCACTTTACAAGCACAGCCATTGCATCAATCCTTATTCTCAAGAACTAATTTATAGAGGTGTGTGAATAGCAAAATTTGAGGTGGGAAGCAAATTCGTATATGTCTAAAATATTTTTGGAACATTTTTTGAACATATTGAAGTGATATTGTAGAAATAAAAGGTTGGAGAGTAATCTGAAGTATATTCTTAGGACATAGCAACATAGAAGGGCTTCCTTTGGGAGGGATGATGAAGTGCTGGAAGGGTGGTGTTTCAACCTATACTTCAAATGTAGGCCGATAGAAACAAAGAAGGCAGCGTTCACAAAGAAAAAACATTTATTGAACACGAACATGAAATAAAGCAGTTGATTCATGATGCAAATATCTTGAGAAACATACAGCCGCTAGTCCTGTCGTGTATGTTTCCTTGTCGTTTTTTTCGCGCTGCTGCTGTGCTTGCCGATGCCGGGCTCATTCTGAGTTGTCACTGCTTCCCTTCACGCTGGCTTCTTTGTCGCTGTCTTCAAACAGTGCTCAGTCCTTGGTGCCATCAAGGGCATTGGATATGCTGCCCTTCTTAAGGGGGCAGAGTGGTTTTAGACATTTTCTTGTTTATTTCTTCAGTGATCTTGATCAGGATTATGCAGTTTGTTCTGCTGAATTCAAATATTTAATTAGTTTTCTTGTAATCCATCTTGTTGCTGAGATAACTTAAGTTCACCCCCTATTGTTTAAGGCTGCCATAGAAAAAAAAGTACTTAAGATATGCCAACATAGACTAATGACTATAGATTGAAATTATGGAAGAGTTTTTTGTTTTTAGGCCTTTCGTGGTTATTTTACAGCACAATGGACTATCCATTTTTAAAAGCAGTTGAAATTGTGTTACAATTTTGATGAGTAATAATTAAAAAGGCTTGGGCTCTAAATTCTGCTCCCATACTTTCATTCTACTCGCAAACAGGTTTCCATTGCAAAAAGAATTATTGTTGTACCAGCCCTAGTCGCAGAGATAATGAGGCCTCTAAATTGAACTGTCGTAAATTTACTTTATTGATAAAAATGGAAAAAGCTGAAAACACACAGCTTCTTCAAAAAGCAACAATCATGGTGCGCATGTTTTGCAGTCCTCATAAATGTGCTCATAAATTCGTAGCAGAGCTTCTAACACAGGTGCCGGCAAATCATAAAGAAGCCTTGAAGTCGGTTTTTCATTTCTTCGCACATTCTTTAACTAAACAATTTGAAACTCTGGATGCTACAAATCTTTGATGTTTGATTTTTGGACTTTCTTCTCAATTTTCAGGTGCAAAACAGCATTAAACTAGGTCCCACTTCTGCCATATTTATCATCTCCATGTCAGAACCACTGTTTTTTTAGCCAATACTAGGGGTGTGCGAATATACAAATTTTCAATATTTTCCTAATAGTTTTCTTAATATTTGATTCGATTTTTTATGGAATTTTCGTTATTCAAACTATTCGAATTTCTCAAAGACATACAGTCAATGCCCAATTAAGTCATCCTGTAGACTTTAAAAAAAAAAAAAATGTTTCACCTCATTGCACTGTCGTATTGCGGCAAAGCTGTCTTTCAGGCTCTGCTATGGTCGCAGATGTATTGACTCAAGAAAACGCTGGTTCCAACGTGGCGATGATAGATGTTTCAAAAGTGGTGTTTTAATTTATGCTGTTTTGGGCAGGAAGGTTTAAGAATTGCAAGCTGAAGATTTTAGCATTCAAAATCAGATGTGTTTACCTTATATACTCGTGTATAGACTGCACTTTTTTTTTTCAAAATTATTGTTTGGTGCGGACCTTATACGAATCACGCTGATGACAGCTGAAAGGTCTGTACCGTTTTCACAACAGTAGCAGACTGAAAGAGTCACGAATGACTAGCCAGGATTGTTTCTTTATTAAGATTCCATATCGCTCTCACGACTTTATCACCGGAAACACTCACCTCGGCGTCGGCATCGTCCCAGAGAAGATCATCCTCAGTGCCACTCATGCAGTCTGAAATTTCGGTTCTTTGAAGCTTCTCGTGACAACTTCAAATGAAATGGCACGCCATGCACTCAAATGCACTCACAAACTTGTTGGAGTGATGCCCGTTTCAGCCGTCCCATCAGCGTCTTCTCATGATTGCCCCCCGGCAATCATTCCGAATAGCAGCGGTGAAATTTCGCTTTATATGGGTGGTTAATGCACACGTCGAGTGACTGCAACATACTTGTCAGTCCTCCATGAATAACGGCCAAGTCTGTATAAGTCGTGGCGAGTGTTCTTGACGCGTTCTGTCAAGTGGCCCCTAAAACTGTCCAGAACGAGGAGGGTGTTCCGCTGTAGCAGGCCTCTAGGTCTGTTTGCCCAGACAGTCTTCACCCAGTCGACGACAACTTCCTCGCACATCCAATCATTTTCTTGGGCACGCACAATAATGCCCTGAGAAACTTTTTTTCGGGAGAGTCTTCTTCTTGAACACGACGTAGGGCGGAAGTTTCCTGCCGTCACGCACAGCATCACAGTGCACCTTTGATGTTCTGCGCCGGTCGTACGCACAGTCAACGTTTCGCGCCTTTCAAGTTCATTGTGGCACTCTCTGGCGCATCGAACGACACAGGTGTCTGGTTCGCATTGCCAATTTGGGAAAGGTCATATTCGTGCTCTCTCCGAAGACCATTCATGAAGCGATGGAATTTTATCACTTTACTTGTGTACTTGCTAGGCAGCTTTTGACAAAGCGTCATTCGACGGAGGATGGAGAGCTGGTTGCGGCTCATAAACCGCATAGCCCATCCCCGACTTGCCTTGAATTGTGTCTCGGGGATTTCCATGTGGCGAGCGATGTTTAGGGCTTTCTCGCGTATTGTATCGGTCGATACGGCGTAGTTGTCCCTTTGATTATCGAGGATATATTTGAGAAGTTCGTCCTCCAGTTCTGGATATTTGCACTTCTTTCCGCAAAAACCTTTTCGGCTCCGGTTGAAAACAGCGAGGGTATCTTTCTGCTTCATTCAACAACGCACGTGCTTCCCATCTACATCGTACTTGCGTCCAGCTTCGTGCTTGCCGTGCTCCTCGGCATATTCAATCACTTGCAGTTTAAATCACTGGCTCAAAGACACAGATTCGACGAAAACGTGTTGACTCGGTGTAAACGATGGGCCACACAAAGTTAAAATGGCGCCGCCCTGTCCATCACCTGGAGGTCCATCACCAACACAAGGGCGGAAGTGGAAAAACTGGAAGTGCCATCTGGCCGCAATCGAATCAACTGCACCTTTATAGTGGGACTTCTTGAATTTCTTTTAGATTTTTTTTCGAAATTTCTCTCTCCAAAGTAGGGGTGCGTTCCTTACACGAGGGCGGCCCTTACACGAGTTTATATACTGTCTACGAGGCACATTTAAAACTGTACACGAAAGGAGCACACCCTAATATGCCACATCGATTCGGCTTCCTCAAAAATTGAAAGGGGTGGAAAGGCTGAGGTAATAGTATCTTTGCTTTTCATGTGTAAAATGTTGTCGGCCACTCTTTCCTTGCACGAAATCATGTACAGTCGAACCTCGATATACAAACGTGAGTATAACGAAATATTGGCTATGTCAAACTTCATCCAAAATTCATAAGAAACTGCATGTCTTTTGGCATTTTTATAGTGAACTAATTCAAACGCACAATGGATGTATTGAATTTCCTGCGCTGCAGTATGGACGCTTTGGGAGCATGCGTTTGGCTTCTCTGCAATACAGCGGGAGCTCGCTACGATTTGCTTTCACATTAGTGATGCGATCTTGTATTGTTCCGAATTCGGACGGAGGCGTTCTCTTTCATCCATTCGTACGTGATTGGCTCATTTGAGCCGTGACGAATGCTGTCACGTTCTATGCCACGTGTGCCATGGTGTCACGTGTTTGTTTTCATCCTTTTTTATTTTAACATAGACGAAGGGCTGGTGGGAGAGACCGTCTGAGACGAAAAAGTTGAATTGAAATGGCTGCGAAGTGGCATGAATTGGATTGAAATGTAAGCGTCTTGCACCTTTTCAGTATCTAGGCACTTTGAGAAAGAACATGGGGTCTTTTCTCTGCGATGGTTTTTCGTCTCGCCTGTGCGGCTGCTGCAGCGGAGCAAGGGCGACAAAGTGAGGTAAATGATGCATTTGAATAGTTGACCGAAAAAGAGTTGAGACCATTTTTCGTCTGTCGATATGAACAATGCGTAGCTTGTGCGATGAACTTAACCCTACCATTGGATGCCAGTGGCCTGGAAGTATATACCACTGTCAAAAAACAAACGCCCAGACCAGTCGACGGTCACTCACGTTTGTGCCTTTTTGATGAAGGCAGCGTTGCAGCGGGCCCCATGTATTGTGGCTCAGTCCCTCCTCCGTTCTCTGTCTTGTTGTCTGTCTGTCCGTTGTTGTAAATGAAGGTTTGATGCCATTTCACTGCTGCCTCCACTGTTAAAAATGTGGATTGATGGCATCCCACCGCTGTTTGGAATTCGGGTTTGATGGCATCCCACCGCTGTCACCACTGTTGGGATTTCCCTGTGCCGCGATGGTAGCGGTAGCCGAGAGCGGCGTCTAACGGACTTCGCTGAAACCTGCAACACGTAGGAACGTTTATTGTAGCAGGTTATAGTTTGTATGTACAAAGCCGGCCAGCACGATGAAGTCGGCTGGGGCAAAAATTTCTCAAACATAGGGCCGGCACGTAACGTTTTTGCTCCTTTCTCTGAGACCCCCGGTGCTCGGCGGAGGAGGCGCAGCTTTGCCCAGAACTGCACAGTGGCTCGCCGCCGTCTGCGTGTCGGAACTGCCTCGTTCTTGTGGGAAGAAGCGCTCCAGATCAAGGACCATGCTTACGGCATAACACCGTGTCTGTTGTCGTAGACAGACGTACGGATGGACTGACAGACAGACGGGCGGGAGATTCACGGTTTACCGATGAAACCTTTCAAGCTTTGCCCCACTCATCATTATTCACTTGTGAATATGCTGTGAATTTTTTTTGGCAGACCCTTCATGGTTTAGCGCGTCACTTAGCTCCTGCCACAGCCGTCGGCAACGGTGAAGCTGTGCCCCAGCTCTATGGCTTTCGGTGTGAGCTGGGGTGCTCCTCCATGAAGGCGAGCACCATCGCGTGCTGAGCCTCGGAAACACGAATGAGACACTCTTTTGGGCTACCGGTTGAGGTGCCCTCCGCCATGCTTTTACTCCACTAAGCCAACGGCTTCAGAAGTTGCGCCGTTTGAATTTTAATAGTGGTAAGAACATGAGTAGAAAAATTGCTTAAAACAGGGTTGTACCTAGCATCACCAGTAAATGTCCCTATATGGCAGTGCTGCGTAGCGTCATTTCAAGAACAATACCTGAAAAAAAATATGTTTCAATTGCGCCGCATCCTATATTCTACATTCGAAAATTGGCACACACACATTTTAATAGTGAGAAATAATAGTTAAACATTCCTCAACATGTGAGAAACACTTCTCAACTTGCTATAGGATCCCAAGCCGACATAAAAATTGTGACGTAGGCCTCCAATTCCCTTATTTGCCATTTGCTTCCTCTTGTCTACGCGACCAATGCGGACTGCCCACTTTGTGACGTAATGGAAGGAATGCCTCCATTCTTATTCGGAACACGTACAAGATCGCACCACCGATGTGCCTTCGCAGCACAGCAGCATAGACGGCAATACACCAGTGATAGCTTTGCTTTCACGAACGGACAATCGTTTCCGAGATAAGTAATTGCATTCTCAAAGGATGCGGTTGTTTACTGTGGGTTTAGTGATCTAATAAGTCTGATGTGGCATTAGAATGAAGTGGCCTTGACAATCGATGGCACTTCGCATGTCGCCACTTCAGGCTTGCGGTCCTTTTGTGCTTGTTTGTGTGTGGTGTTTCTGCCATTTGCACGTTTTTGTGGTACATTGCAGTGTTGTGGGTCATGACCATGTTGAAATACAGGATGTAATGGACTGCCTTGCCTTGACGAATGTGACGAAACTGGGGATAATTTGACAAGTCGAAAAAGGAGAAACAAATTCGACTGTTGCTGAAGTTTTCAAAATACCATGCAGCACATTGAGCATAGCCCTGAAGAAAAAAAAAAAAGATATTTTGGAGAAAGACAGCGAAAAGCATGTGAACACATGGTGAATTCATTCCGTGCCATTCGAATATGGTCGAAGAATGTCTTCAAAAATGGACCGTCGATGTAAGGGCTCGGAATATTTTGGTGTCCTGGCCGACGCTGTGCAGCAAAAGGCAAGGGTCTTAGCGTTCACCCTTGATGCCAAAGATTGTAGTGCCATTGCGGGATGGCTGCAATCATTTAAAAGCTGCTACGGCATCGTCGGAAAAACCGTCTTGGGTGTGAGGGTTTGTGAACGCCACAGGGATAGACAAATAGCTCAAAGAAGAGTGGCCTCAGATTTTTGCCAGCTATGAACCAAGAGATATTTTTAATGCTTGAAACGGGCCTCTTCTGGTCAATGCTGCCGCGGCAAACTCTGGACACCTGCGGGCAGAAATGTCACGGTGGCAAGTTACCGTATTTACTCGGTTCTATCACGCCCTCGATTGTAAGGCGCACCCAGTTTCCACGGTAAAAAAAAAGTAAAACATCAATTGTAACGCACACCCATTTTTCGGGGTGGAAGAGAAAAGAAAAAAAAAATAGTCTGTAGGAGTCTACCTTCGCATATTGAGAACAAGTATCTGGGTTTTATTGCACTGAAGTTTCGAAAGATAAAACACAAAGTCAAACAGCCGGCCGTGCAGCTAAAACTGTGACCACTGCGGCGGCGTTCCGAGTTGCATAATCGGTCAGTCCTCGTCGCTGTTGGACAGCCCATTATCGCTGTAAACGGCCCAAAGCATTGCATTCTCGGTACTGTCCATGGCATTCGAGATGCCACATTTTTTGAATGCCTTGATGACCATGGCTGATGGTCGTTTAGGACAAACTCGGAAAACTGAAGCTTTTCTTCGTACTCCTCCGGCAACTTCTGGCATATGCCCGGTCACCTTCGTAGGGAAAAGCCTTTCCTCTTCATATAGTTTGTTAGCCAGCACCTGCTCGCTTTGAACCCGCTCTGTGTTAGCCCTTTTTCTAAGGCTAACTGCATAGCTCGCACATGGGCCGATGTGCTGCTCATTGCTCGAGCACATACTAGGCGTTGCGGAAACCGACCCTGCTGTGGTCCACTGAAGCTTTTATGTGAAGCTTTGCTGTCGACAATCTTTTGCTTTGTTTCCGCCAGTCCCGCACGCACATTTCGGGAACTCTGAACAACCGTGATGTGTCCTGATTTTCGTACGTTTCTGCACACACGATGACTTTGCTTTTAAAAGCGGCTTCGTGGTGCACTCGTTGAGTTTTTGGAGTCGGCCCTTCCATGCCGTCAATGTGAATAAACTACAAGATGACGAACTAATCAGCACACGTACGAAGTGCCGCACATGGGAAACACAATGGCAGTAATGGCCAACACACGTAGAAGGCGACCATTTTTCAAATGCCAATGGCAATAGAATGACTGTATTCGTTAAATTTATTTTAGTACATTATCCTAACGTGCAAAAAAAAGGTGCGTGTTAGATTCAAGTAAATACGCTAAGCAAAGTCTATATCACCATCATTCTTGGTGCAAACATGGATGGTTCGACAAAGCTTCATCCACATGTGATTGACACATTTCCGCTGCATGAGGAACTACCGTGAGCTTTTAGTCACCTATACTTTGAACAAAAAATCGTGGATGACACGCGAGCTGTTCGTAAAGTGGTTGCGGGACTGGGATGGGGAGTTTGGAGATTAGTGCAGGAAAGGGTGCCTCCTTGTCGACAACTGCTTGGCACACTACACAGATGTTCAGTTAACCAACATCGAGCTCAAGCTCCTGCCTCCAAACACCACCTCGAAGCGCCAGCTCCTTTATCAAGGCATCATCCGGGCTGTTAAGGTCTTTATCAAAGCATCATCCGGGCTGTTAAGGTGTTTATTAGCTGGCAATTTACAATCATATGCTATGGCAACAGTCATGGCCATGCACGGACTCACAGCACGAGCAGCATCCTTTTTAGGTCACCCCACTAAAAGGTACCTGAGAGTTCGACCCATTTCAGAGTTCGGAGGCTTCGCTACAGTGCTATTAAATCGATCTACGAGCGAAGGTTCATTGAGCAGCTGCTCATTTGACTTTGTATGAATAAGGAGCGAGAAATTGTCTAGTTAAGTGCAATACAGATGCTTCAAGCCGCTTGGGAGAGCGTGAAGAAAGAGAATCACTCGCTGTTTTCAGCATGCTGGCCTCACTGTTGGCGCTGAGTAAGTTGGAGAGCCTACTGAAGAGCCCGCTAAAGATAGTGTTGAGAACTCTGAAATGGTTGACAAAATGAAATGTGGAGCTATTTCTCGCGGTTGGTAGCCCATGTGTCAGACACATTAACACTGGATAACTTCGATGGCGACAACAAGGCGTCAGAAGCAGTTGCCAAACTCACTGATGTGGAAATTGCTGTGGAGGTGACACGCTAGCAGCCTGGTAATGAAGCTGCGAAAATTGAAGCTGCCGACTTCGAAAACATTGCGCCCCCACTTTCTATAGATGTCGCTGGTTATGCTTTGGCATCGCTAGTGTAGCGACGGGCGACGGACTTAAGTTTGTCATTTCTTGACACTATCATTATACGGCATGCAGTCAGCGGAGCAAAACAAACTATGCTGCATAGGTTTTTTTGCCCCATTAAATGTCTTTTGTTCAGGTAATACCCCTTCACACGGCAAATCTAATGTCATTTACAGCGAATGCCATTCATTCGTAACGTCGTTTGTTTATTTTCACATGGTTAAACTAATGCCATTTGATGAAAATACATTTCCCATTGAATAAATTCCTAAAACACATTCTCATTCCATTTCAGACCGAATTAGTAGTCTTGACCTCAGGGACTTTTAGTAACTTGCGTCTACATAACTTTTATAATTTGTAAATACCTTTTTTACTAAATGAACTCAATGCTGGTTTGATGACATGATGGCACACGTGAAAGTTTCTAAAAAAAAAGGCTACTCTCAACTACAGCGGCTGGATGCCGGTCATGTTTCATTTTTGCTCTGTTGTCGTTGCTGCCTGCATTGTGAATGTTGATCGTCCGTTTGCACGTGTTGTGGAGATCATGGCCGTGACTGCACGAAATCGCTTTGGCTGCCTGCATTGTGGATGTTGATCGCCCGTTTGCACGTGTTGTGGAGATCATGGCCGTGACTGCACGAAATTGCTGTTGCCGTCTCGTTTCTGCAGCCGGGAAGTCGGTCATGCTCGCCAATTCAGTTCACTGTACTCATGCCCGGTAATATCGACAGCCAGGAAGGTTTTAGAGTGTGTTGTGGAGCTGTGGCAAGTTGTGTTAAATGGCCGTGTTTGTATTCTAGGAGCACCTTTTTACCCATAAAAATTATTTTTTTTGTGTGTGAATACACGCATGTTAAGTGCAAGTTTTAGTATATATTTATTGCTCCCAAAATCTAGGGCTGTGTAGGGCTATGGTCATGGCCATCATTTCAAAAGGACATTTGTTTTCGTCGTGTGACAGCATTCAGGTAAAAGGACATTAGGTCGTCGTCATGTGCTCCGAAGAAGGAGCGAAGGGTGTCGAGCGCATCCAAAACAACCCGCGGGTTGGGTTTCTTCGCATGCATCTCTTCTTGGTCCTCGGTGTCGTCAGCTTCGCGCACGCTATCGATAATGACCTTGTCGGTCACTTTCTCGTAAACGACTATGTCGTCATCGGCACGAACGCAACGGTGAGTTCATCTGGGAGCCACACACAACACGACTCGCGGCGCTCACGTGTGTGAGGCTACAGAAGTGAGGAAGTGACAGAAGCAATGCAGGATGGGATTGTGTCGCCCTTAATGGTGTTGCTGCAAGGCTGTTCAACATGATGATGATATTGTTGCCGTTCTTTTTCGCGATCAACGGAGAATCCGCTTTCGGCGTCAAGCTTTTCTCAGGAGCCATTGTAACTTCATCTCGATTTCGTCACCAGTTCCAGTCTACTCTTCGTCGTTTTGACTGATTCCAACTGTTGGTGTTACTTCGGCCTATTGAGCTCGTCCGACGGTGCCATCTACACTCCAGCATGATCATTTGCCATCGCCTTCTGCAGTGTGGCCAGGCATGTTGCCGCAAACAGACCCCATCGCTGATTTAAGTAAACAAAAATGGCGGTACCCACGCTAGCACGGCAAAAGCAAACGTTTACAAATTTTGAGTGCACATAACACGCATACGAGCATATTTTCGACAGTTAACCTTTGGCAGTAGGGTAAAATAAGGCCGGCACAGTGCTAGAAAATTCGTTAATGCGGGATCACTGTCCAAAAACATTTCGTTGCCGCGAGATACGTAATACATGGGCTTCTATGATCGTTCTCCGGGGATACGGAAATACTTCGTTGCCGCGGGAATTTCGTGCTCGTGGGGTTTCGTTATTGACGGTTTCGTCTGTATTGCACATCACATTGCGGAAAAGAGTTCGGAACATTCGTATTCTCGTTTTGTGACATGCTGCCAGACAGTGGGGGCGATCGGCGGCTTGAACGCAGCTCCAGGGAGTGGAGCGAGGTGGGAGAGGACCGAAAATCCACTTCCACCATGTATGACGTCTGGGTTGAGACAGCGTTTATTCAGCCAAGGGCTCAGCAGCGAACAGGCAGTCTGAGACCAAGCGCGTACACACCCGATGATGATTGTGGTGACACCCAGTGATGATGAGGACAGGGCCCCAGACGGATGATGATGATTATGATGATGCATATATGACAAACGCATAACGAACGCCCACAGTATTTTGGTTCATAATACACAATAGAATTTGGCTGGGGGTTTTCATGAATTCATACTGTATCAAGATTTGTACTCGCTGGTTTTGTGTCACAGATGTTCTATTGTCGTATCGTGATCGTGATTTGACTTTAGTGGCAAACTGATACAACTGCGCAACTATCATTCATTATTTTGATTGTGTGTCTATGAATTAAATGTTCATTCACTTTTCAAATAGGTTATTCTATCCGATAAGCTTGCTTGTGAAAGCTTTGCCAACATTCCAGTACGCATGAACTGTTGCTTGGTGTTAACTCTTGGTGCCACTGGGGGTTTGCTCTGCTTGTGCAGCAACACGGGCAGCCGCCCCCTCAGCAGGCGCAGCAGCTGGCTGGTCCTCCTATGGGGCAGGCAGCTCCACCCCCGGGTGTGGCGCCCTCCCAGCAGCCGCCGCCTCCCCATCCCGGTGGAGGTGGACCCCCACTTGGTGCACCTCCGTCGGCAGCAACACCTTCAACAGCTGATCCTGAGAAGCGCAAGCTTATTCAGCAGCAGCTTGTGCTCCTGCTGCATGCGCATAAGTGCCAGCGGAGGGAATCCCAGGCAGCTAATGGAGAGGTGTGTACGATAATACATTTTCTATCTTCATACAATTTCGTGGTATGTCGTGGGCAGCGTTTGTTAGGCATGCAGCATTTGGAGGAGCAAGGCTAATGCACCGGATGCTTACTGTGCTTTCAGTGGGGCTCTTCAATTTTCAGGCCTCTTGCAGCCAGAGCTAGCCAGAGGTGAGTCAGCTAGTTCCGCTATAGACAGGAAATAACGTCGTGGTCACGTGTGTGGGGAACCTGAGACAACCCGAAGCTGCCTGAAAATCGCAAAATCGAATGCTGGGACAGCCAGTGCAAACGTAAACATACTCTACCGTCGTGGCAGCAAACGAAACAATGTGCCGCGTCTCCGTCATTTTCTTTCTGCAGTGTCTGCTTGAAATACGTAGCTAGCTCGCCAAAAAGCTGAAATATCCTAGAGCGTACGCATTTGGGGTACGACTTCATATGCTCGCACGATCACTCGCTGCGTCAGCGAACAAAACTGCCAGCTGGCGCACGCCTCCTTGAGATTGATGCAAAGTGAGCTGCTGCGACACTGACTGCTTAACAAGCTCAGGTCTCTTTAGTACATGTATTTGGCATTCTGCACAACATTACGCCCAAATCACGTGACAGTGATTGTGTCCCCAAAAGAGCTCGAGGATATATATCTGCTCGGCTATCGCGTAGTATGCGTCGCAAACACGCGTTGACCAACATAAGTTTTTGTCTAAAGTTTAGACATGCACAGGTATTAGTACCACGAATGCGTGTGATATATATAATAAATTTACGCATGACACTCTTTTGACTCGCTTTTGGAACTTGCCTGGGCCTGTTTTTCAGTCCTAAGTGGTACTTGACAAATGTCATGTATATCAGCTTTGCTTTGACCTCATAGTACATACTGTGCAGCATTATCACGAAGAGGTGAAAGAAGACAAAGCCAACGATGAAATGGGTAACGAAAGGATGTATGCATTTCTGAATTCATTCTCCTTTTTTTTTTTCTCGTGTCGTATCGCAAATCATGCCACATATGCTGGCCAATAGATTGAAGTGGGTTCGCGCACTGCTCGCGACCAGCAAGCATCACCAACAGTCGCGATCTAGGGTCTTTTATGACCATCAGAGATCAATCGAGTAGTCAGTACAAAGGTTCAAAGAGGTTCACGCATGCAAACATATGACAGAGCGAGCTAGTTTGACCACAATTGTCTTCGCTAAGAGCACAGAAAGGCTCGACAAACAATTAACAAGGTCTCGACTACTCCAAAAAAAATAATAACTCCAAAGTTGTCTCTATGCATGCGTTCGAACTTGTAGTACATAACTTTTGAGGCATGTGCACGACGCAGTCAGCAGGCAACAGTTTGCCCCGTTGTTCACAGGAGGAAGCTTCTCGGGAAATATAACAAAAGCAATGAATAGTAGCTTCAAACACTCACCACCACTTGTAATTGCCTCATCTTGCAAGGCGGAACAGGATTTAGAAGATAACACCATGTGTAATGACAAGCGAAGGCGCAGTCCTCAAGCGCCCACATTGCAATTTGTCGAGTCGTTACAAATATGGCGCCGAGCCCGTATTGTACCTTTTCGACGTCTGCTAGCCCGAAACCTGCCCAAAACCTTCCAGAGAGCTTCCACGACTAAATTGCCTTGGAAGTATCTGGCGACACACGGGAAGCCCGAGGGTCGCCAGAACTGTCCAACCCGAGAAAAGCGAACGCCAACTAGAAGTGCGCCGCGGCGGGCATGTGGCAGCCGAGAAAAACGAGCGCGCTCTGGCTGGCTCTGCCAGCCAGCGGGTAGCCAGAAGGGGAAAATTCAATGAAGAGCCCCAGTGTAAGTTGCTGGAGTCGGAGATATCTGAACTGCAAGTGGTACTTCATCATAACGCATCATTATAATAGCAAAGTTGTTTAAGTTGTCAGTAAGTTATTCTCGGTCCGAAAAATTATCACCAATGAGCGCGCATTCTCGTTTCTTTACAGTGAAGCTGTTTTATTGGTTGGTAATTTGTGCTCCATCATGCTGAACAGCTCAGGTGTCAGTGTCACAACCAGAAAAGGACCATGTGAAAAAGAGAAAGGAACAAATGGAAAGAGAGAGAATACGTCTGAAAAAACACAGAAAAAATAGAGATAAATAAAGATCAAAAGACAGGAAAACATGGAGAGAAAGAGATATAAAAGGAATAAAAACACTGAAAGATAAAAAGGCAGAGAAACATTGATAGAAAAAAGAGAAACATAGAAAGGGAAGGTGACAAACCGAAAAAAAAAGTGCAGAAAGATGAAACAAGGTAAGAGCGAGAAAGCAAAAGCATTAGACTTACCATGAAATAGAAAAAAAAAAATACTTAAAGAGATGCAAGGAATAGAGAAGAACTGAGGTTAGGAAAACAAAATATAAGAAATGGAAAAAAAAAAGAAAAGGCACAAGGAAGCTCTTCTTTCAGGCTCAGCAGCATCACTAGTGCTAAGCTGTTGTAATACTTCTTCTATTGCCACACATGTGCAAGATATGCTGATCTGTGTGCATTTCTGAGAGTTGGGGCATGTGGCCGCTGGTGTGAGTATTGAAGAAGAACGGCTATTTGGGCTAGTTGGTTTGAATTCATGGTAATAAGGGCTGCAGCGCGAGCACGAAGTTGCTAGAAGAAATAGACGAAAAGCGAGACAAAAAAAAGCAAAGAGGACAACACGAGCGCTGACTACCAACTGAATTTTATTATTCGCAGCAGACATGATAATATATACAACAGGCAACCTTTTAACAGCACACGTGAGCGACGTGACATATTCTGGGGAATGGTCTGATAAAAATAAGGTAGAATGATAAAATGCCTAACCCTTATCTAAAAGCGCAAACTCTTTGTCATGCAAGGCCACCGAAGGTTGGCTCATGCATCCGTCACCATGTTTTCTAATAAAATACGCTTCGTGTTGTCCTCTTTGCTTTCTTTGTCTCGCCTTTCGTCTATTTCTTCTAGCACCTTCGTGCTCGCGCTTCAGCCCTTATTACCATGGTGTTAGTATCTGTTTAAATTTACAAATGCTGAAAAGATAACATTCTATGATTTATATTGTAGACAAAAATGACAGCAGGTAGCAAAACATTAAGGGGGGACTTGGCACCAAAAAAAAAAAAGTAAATTTCTGGATCAATATTGATGAAACTTGGCTAGTGTATACAGTCGAACTCCGCTACAACGAACGCCGCTTCAACGAACTTTCTGCTACAACGAAAAATTCACGATTCCCCGTCAGCAGTAAATAGGACCCAATGCATAATAAATATTGTCGCCACAACGAACATTGTTTTCTTCTAGCTTCCCGCTTCAACGAAATTTCACGATGCAATTCCAGGCTTAGATTGCTGATTGCTATGCAATACTGATTGCTATGCAGTAAACCCAATCTTTAACATTTCAATTCATTTTCAAAGCCTGAAAGTGCGTCAACGAAGTCTAAAATACGCGTTGGCACCACGAGAAACCGCAGGTATACCGCCGCTGTTCAACAAGCATGGGCGCCGCCATTGCTCGATAGTGATGGCAATGAGACTGCCCTGCTTTTGCCACTAGCCTATTTTGAGCCGCAGACGAATCAAAGCTGAATTCAATCGCTCAGTTCATGGTTTCCTTCACGCAGCTGCTGGGTGCAACCGCGAAACGATGCCTTTTTTGATTCTGATGCTTATGTTCATGCTTGGCCAGTGTGATATCCAATCAGAGCGGCTGTTCGTCTGCATTATCAACAAAATGAGCTAGCTGCGAGTGATGGATGTAAGAACGGCATAGAATAATGCAAAAGTTGCCGCTACACGATACCCTGCCTTTATCTCGGCGTTGTCGGATACTTTTGGCGGTGGACAGCTGCTGGTGTTAATGCAACTGTTTGGTTCGGCAATTTTAGGCGTGTTTCATTCAGCGTGCTCTCTTGATTAAAAAAAAAATCTTGCTTCCCAAAAGGCCTATAAAATAATTTGTATTTTAAAAACTACACTTTCTACAAAAAAAATGTATGTTTAAAATTAGCACACATATATACATAAGTTAAACATAAGTTAAACAAGTTTTATCAAAATTAATCAAGAAGTAAACATTTTTTTAAGAGCAGTGCCTTACGTTAACTGATACGCACAGCGTTCTGAACTTCACGCCACATAGTGCGAGGCCGCCATTGTATGGTAGAGGGCTCCACTCCACTTCCTATTTTGCTGGCTGAAGAGCACAGCTGCAATCTAATTGTCTGGATTGTTTCTTTTAGTTGTTTATTTTTTGTTTTGCATTTTAGTGTTATGGTGAGCCACAGTTCGTGTTATCAAAAGTACAGAGCTCGTCGCAACCAGTAAGGGGGGGGGGGGCGATAAATATCTTTTTTGTTTGTTGAGTTAGTTTAATGAAATTCGGGCAGGAATACTGAGAGTGTTCGGAGTTAACGACTACAATTTAAAAAAAAAAAAGGAGCTTGTTGCACCCTGGCAAAGTCATTCAAAAACAGAAAAAAAAATCTGTACCCAATTATGGTTCCAATGGCGGCCTGTCCGGATCCAGAGATTCTCAGCACCCTCTGCTGCGTTGCAGATCTGACCGCCGCCGTGGTCAGTTGCTTCGCAGCTGCTGGGGACTGAGGGCGGTGAGTTATTTGACGTATGCATGTGGGAGGTACCATAATTGGAACCTGAACGTATGCATGTGGGAGGTACCGCCATTGGAACCTGAACTTGGCAACGTTTAACGCTAGAACCTTATCTAGTGAGGGAAGTCTAGCTCTTCTACTATTCGAGGAGCTAGGGGGTGTTGAATGGGATATAATAGGGCTCAGTGAGGTTAGGTGGACAGATGAAGCTTATACCATGCTACAGAATGGGCACGTCCTTTGCTATCGGGGCTTGGCTGACAGAAGAGAACTGGGAGTTGGGTTCCTAATTCACAGAAACATAGCTGGCAACATAGAGGAGTACCATAGCATTAATGAAAGGGTGGTAGGTATCGTAATTAAACACAATAAGAGATGCAAGATGAAGGTGATACAGGCTTACGTGCCTACATCTAGCCATGATGACGCTTCAGTTGAAAGCTTCTATGAAGACGTGGAATCGGCAATGATTAAGGTAAAAACACAGTGTACTATACTGATGGGAGACTTTAATGCAAAGGTAGAGAAGAAGCAGGCTGGAGACCAGGCAGTACGAGATTATGGCATCGGTACTAGAAACGCCAAAGGAGAGGTACTTGTAGAATTCGCAGAACGCAATAATTTATGGATTTTCAATACCTTCTACCGAGAACGAGGAAACCACAAGTGGACATAGAGGAGCCCTCATGGTAAAAATAAGAACGAAATAGACCTTATAATGAGTGCACACCCAGGCATCGTGCAGGATGTGGAAGTGGTTGGCAAGGTACGATGCAGTGACCATAGAATGGTACGGTCTCGAATTTGCCTAGACTTGAAGAAAAAACGACAGAAACTGATACGCAAGAAGCCAATCAATGAGCTAGCACTGAGAGGGAAAGTACAGGAATTCAAAGTCTCGCTTCAGAACAGGTACTCGGCTCTTAGGAAACCAACCTTAGCGTAGATGTCTCCTGACGGGGAGGGAACCAGAATCTTGGAAGATTGCTAACATCATCTTAATCTATAAGAAAGGAGATGACAAGGACTGCAAGAATTACAGGCCTATCAGCTTGCTGTCTCTAGTATACAAACTATTTACAAAGCTAATTGCTAACAGAGTAAAGAAAACAATAGAATTCAATCAACCAAAGGAACAAGAAGGATTTCGAAGAGGCTACTCAACAATCGACCACATTCATACTATCAATCAGGTAATAGAGAAATGCTCAGAATATAACCAACCACTATACATAGCCTTCATAGATTACGAGAAGGCGTTTGATTCAGTAGAAATATCAGCCGTCATGCAGACACTGCGAAATCAGGTCGTCGATGAAGTATATATAAACATCCTGGAGTGCTACCATAGTGCTTCATAAAGAAAGCAACAGAATACCAATCAACAAGGGTGTAAGGCAGGGGGACACAATCTCCCCAATGCTATTTACCGTGTGCTTACAGGAGGTTTTCAGAAGCCTAGAATGGGAACAGTTAGGGATAAGAGTTAATGGAGAATACCTTAGTAACCTGCCTTTCGCTGATGACATTGCATTGCTGAGTCACTAAGGGGACGAATTGCAACTCATGATTACGGAGTTAGAAAAGTAGAGCAGAAAGGTGGGTCTTAAAATTATTCTGCAGAAAACAAAAGTAATGTACAACAACCTCGGAAAAGAGCAGCGCTTCGAGATAGGTAATAGTGCACTTCAAGTTGTAAAAGACTATGTCTACTTAGGGCAGGTAATAACGGCAGAGCCAAACCACGAGATTGAAGTAACTAGAAGAATAAGAATGGGGTGGAGCACATTTAACAAGCACTCGCAAATTATGACAGGTAGATTGCTACTATCCCTCAAGAGGAAGGTCAATAACAGCTGTATCTTGCCGGTACTTAGCTACGGAGCAGAAACTTGGAGACTTACAAAGAGGGTTCAGCTTAAATTGAGCACGACGCAGCGAGCAATGGAAAGAAAAATGGTAAGTGTAACCTTAAGAGACAAGAAGAGACCAGAGTGGATTAGGGAACAAACGGGGGCTAAGGATATCATAACAGAAATCAAGAGGAAATGGACATGGGCCGGGCATGTAGCGCGTAGACAGGATAACCGCTGGTCGTTAAGGGTAACTGACTGGATTTCCAGACAAGACAAGTGGGTCAGGGGGAGACAGAAGGTTAGGTGGGCAGATCAGATTAAGAAGTTTGCGGGTATAAATTGGCAGCAGCAAACACAGGACTGGGTTAACTGGCGGAACATGAGAGAGGCCTTTGTCCTGCAGTGGACGTAGTCAGGCTGATGATGGTGATGATGACACTATTTGATGAGCAGTCGTTGAGATTTGGCTTTCTTCAGCACCACTACTACAAAAAAAATTCATTCTGAGAAAATAAGCCCAGAAAGTTCAACACTAGCGTTTTATTCAGAAAACTTCAGCAGAAAAGCTAGAAGTGTTTTTGCGCACTCTTTTAGTCTTTCGCCGTGTCTACGTTTTCTGTTGATGCTGTTTGTAATTTATTTTTAGGCGTAAAGCATCGAAGTGTCGGTTCCGGCGATCTTGGAAACACTCGGTGTCACGCTTGATAGCACCGGTTCGGAGCACGTACGGAGTCCGGCGATTTCGGAAACACTCAGTGCATTTGTGGCTCCAGCCACACTTGATGCGTCGGATTCTCGACTGGGGACAGCTGACAGCATGGTGCCATCACTGCAAACGTCTATGCAGTCTGAACTCGCTGCAGAATAGCTGAATGTCGATGCTCGTACAAACCGCATAGCATGCACAGAGAAGCTCTGCACTGTCTTCTGCGTTGTTACCAACATCACACACCACAAAGACAAGGAACACAGAACTAGTGCAAAAAGAAGTAAAGAAGAGAAAATTATTTAAAATATAGCGCAAGGCAAAGCGTGACTCAGCAGGTGCTGGTCGAGGCGAATGGAGCAGAGTGCAGCGGGGCCAGCGTGCGCTTTCTTCAGCGAGATATTTAAGCACTGCTATAGCCAACGAAGGCTCCGCATTGCTTTGCAGAAAACGGCAATAGCGTCTCAGCCGTGCCCCCGACGCCATTTTGCAAGACTGCCAACAAGAGAGAAATAATGCATGCTCAAAACAACACCAAGACGGTGCGGGACGACCGCACGGTCTGGGAATGGCACGCACATAGTTGATAATTACAGAATGGGTTGTTTATGAGACATAAAACCGAAAAATATGGTGTCTCAAATTTTGAGTTTTTTGCAACAGTGTGAGTGTAGAGACATCGCAGCTCACAAGCACACAGTGAGTGAAGGTCGTGAAACTGCCCGCGTCAATCAATGATTCCTTCCTGCAAATACGAAACAAGTCTATCGACATGCACGTAATTTTCTAACGACAGTGACAGGATTTGCTGCCACAAAGGGCCCTCTATCGTTGCGTCGCAAATCTGTCACAGGTTGCTGGAAAACCAGAAAAAAAAAGCTTGTTGCGCAGAAAAGAGTGAAAATTTCCATAAAATGCCCCTGATCGTCGCTTCGGTTGCAATTCGCTCTTCTTTATATGGGCATACTTTATCGAACAAAAGATATAGGCTACTTCTTTTGTAGTCATTTCTCATGTGTAATGTAAGGCAGCGGCCGTATTTTGTCGTTAATCTTGTTATTGGCGGTTTGTTTTGATGTTTCAGTTGTAGCATATTTCAATGCCAGCGTTGTCATTGTGCAGCGGCCGTATTTTGTCGTTAATCTTGTTACCGGCTGTTCATTTTGATGTTTCATTCGTAGCGTGCTGCAATGCCAGCGTTGTCATTCTGCGAGTTTGCAAGATGCGTTGCAGCGTACGTTTCCAGGCACCCGTCGAGATGACAGTCATGGCAGCTGGATATCACATCAGATACTACTGTCCTGGTTAAACTTGCCGTTAAATAAAAAATTGCAGGGAGGGTGGGGGAAAGCTACGAAACGTGTTTATGGAGTGCATGGGAATGGCTGTTGAAGATAGTGCCATAAGCCATCGAAAATATGTGAAGTGCAATAAAAAAAGCTGTTTTCAAGCATTGTCTGCGTATGTTAATTGCAAAAGGTTAAGTTGCCTAACTTTTTTTTGCATTACTGCATTTTTTGCTCATCCCAAAAAGTTTTTGTAAAAAAGTTTTTGTAAAATTTACCCTACATAATAAGCGCATCCCCAACTATGCATCAAATTTTTAGAAAAAAAAAGTGTTTTCATTATGCGAGTATATGTGTTAAATATGACCATGCCTCTTGTGTGCCATGTTGTTGTTGTTGTGAATATATAAAAACCAACTCAAATATATTCAAATGTTGTAACCCTGTGTCTGTTTTGTAATGCGACTTTGTTTCATTGCTTCACCTGCCTGTCTTTCTATTGAAAGTATTTGGTTATAGTTTCAAGGAAGACTGAACAGTAGGCTTGTGCGAATATTTCAAGCAGTAGAATATTCGAACGAATATTACAGTATTCGAATTCACTTACATTTGAATTTAAGGTATTGAAAATTTCGAAGTATACAAAATGAACGGATAGATATATATTAGTTTGCGTATAAATACAGTTATAAACACAGTTTGTAAAGAAGGTTTCACTGCTTTGGAAAGGTGCTAAGCGGTGAAAACACCTAACCAGGGGAACTCTACGCTACTGCGAAGCCCCACTTCAAGGCTAAATGAACATATTACCCTCACATCGATTCATCATTTTTAAAGTCTAAAAGCGTGTTATACCGCCTATATGCTCCGACTATAGTTGATTTTAAAGCACAACCTATTTTACAGGCTATCGCTTTCATTCTACAGGAACTCAAATTGTGCTATTATTCAAAGTTTTTTTCTACTTTGAACAAGAAAAAAAAATACATAGGTTTTGTTTCACATTTTTATATAATATTCTGGAGTTTGGTTAAGTCATGACAAATATGCCCTTTTTTATCTAGAGTATGTGATATATGCTATTTGAATTCGATTCAAAATCATTTGAATAAAATCACTGTTCACTTCAAATTTGCTTTGAACATAAAATTCACTATTTGCATAGGTCTACTGAATAGTATTAGTTTCAGAGTACGGTTAGCTTTTTGCTTTGTTCATTATTTTACCACAGTGTCCGCATAGATATTGGCGCTTCGTGTTCTGCAGAGAGTCGAGTAAGATTAAACACCATGGTGTTCCTAAAAGTTAGCGCATAAGACAATGACTGTTAAAGGTGTAACTTTCTGCCGATGTGTGTGACAACACCATGTTAACATTACTGTTGGTCAACCTATTTTGTCATAGTTTTAATTAAAATTGGAATAAATGTTTGAATGAAGTTTGGTGGACTTGATTTACAATAGAAACTAACTAGCGACACTAGTTCCAGCGGGACAAACTACAAATCAGGGACACTGTGGCATGGTTACGACATTACCTGTGATGCTATAGATTTGCCAAACTGTGCCAAGAGTTAAAATCTCCTACAACCTGGTACATTTCAGCAAAAATTTAATAATTCGCGCTCAGCATGTGCCAAGATGTCATTATGCGGTGTATCGGAGAAAAAGAAAAAAAAGATGCCAGGTGTTTCAGAGAGATTCTTTTGTTACCGTTCCTGCTCAACTTGGAACATATAACGGATTGTGGAAAAATTTCTGAAAGTTGTCCTTATGCATTGCCGTAAAGCTAGCTTAGCTGCATAAATGTAAAGCACTGCTATGAAACCTTCTTTGCAATCCAGAATTTGCACTTTTTTTTACATTTTTTTAAACGTGTTGCAGGGCTAGGGGTGAAATGTCCTGCTTAAAATATTCAAATGTTTTTGTTTAAGAGGGCAGGACAGAAAAGTTTATGGTATGAATTATGACATGACGGCACACGGGCCACGACTCCTTCTGTGGGATTAGTCATCGTGTTGCCAATCCAGACTACGCAAATAAATTTTCTTTGTGGAATGTGTTATGGTTTTCTTTTTTTCTACTAGTGGTGGTTAGCCTACATTTGAGCCGACTTACAATTATGTAAGTACAGTAAATTGAGAACAGTAGCAGCTGAACGAAAAGTGATGTCATATTTGAAGTCTGCACAAAAAAATATTAGAATGGCAGACTTTTTGAACAAGAAAGAAAAAAAAGCCTTGAGTATTCTCACCTCTTGAAATGATGAAAAAAAAGCATGAACAATAAAAGAGAAATGATAAAAAAAAGTTCCGTGTTGACATGATAGAAAGCAAGGTTTTTTCACTGAATCCTAGAGGTAAAAAGCTTTTTTAATCTGCCATATTGCTCCTAAACCTGTTAAGAATACAGGTGCGACTGTGTGTAACATGTTTGTTATTGACTTCTGCTGCAGCTTTTGCAAATGATCTGTTGTACCATGGTTCAATTCTCAAGATTGCAAGCACCATTGCACAGGGCATGCTTCCTTGTACTGTGCAGGTTCGCCAGTGCTCATTACCCCACTGCCGGACAATGAAGAACGTGTTGAACCACATGACCAACTGCCAGGCGGGAAAGGCCTGTCCCGTGCCCCACTGTGCTTCCTCACGGCAGATCATCTCTCATTGGAAAAACTGCACACGCAATGACTGCCCCGTGTGCCTGCCCCTGAAGCAGGCCTCGGATCGGCGGCAGCAGCAAGCTGGTGCTGCAGTGCCGCCTGGCCAAACGGGACAGGGCCCTGCACCAGCTGACATGCAGCGGGCATACGCTGCCCTGGGCCTTCCTTACAATGCAGCGGGTGGGGCCTCGGTTGGCCAGCTGGTAAACCGGGGGCAGCCAGTTGCCCAGAGTAAGTGGGGGTTTCCTGCCGCTGTTTTCATTGTACCCGATTGCTGTTGGAAACATTTACTCACTTCTCATTCTAAAGAGGTGTCCTAAATTAAAGAAAGCACTAAAAGAATTTTACACCTTTTAAAATTTAAAAATGACGAATTGATGTGAGGGTAACCTTGAAGTGGGGCTTCGCAGTACTGTGGAGTTCCCCTGGTTAGGTGGACATGGCTTGTGGAGACTGAAAAATTGCGAAAAAACTTTTTTTTTTTATTGCGGTTTTGAAATATACAGCTACTAGTGCGGTTATACTGTGAATTTCATGCCTCTTATATCATTATTTTAGCCGCTAAGACTAGGCTTGTGCAAATATTCGAATGCTTCGAATATTCTAACGAATAGTAGGGTATTCGAATTCGCTTCGATTCGAATTTAAATTATTGAATATTTTGAAGTATTCGCAAGGAACGAATAAATGTATACAATTCCAAATGTACCGCCTGTAAAGGTGGTTTCACTGCGGTGTAGGGGTACTAAAACGTGAAAGCACCTATTTAGGAGAAATTCGCTTTGCCGTGAAGCCCTTTCTTAAATTTAAAGGGGCCCTGAAACATTTTTTGAGCATTTTAAGAAAACGCTGCCGATTGGTAGTTTAGGCTACCGAAAACATGCAAGCCAAACATCATAGTGCAGCACGCGGTGTGCTGTATTCATAACAAAGTCTCAAAGTCAGCGGAAAATTGCTTCCAGCACTTTCGTTGGGACAAGAAGAGAGAATTCACTTGCAGCGTGCGACAAATCTTAGCAGCTCCGCGCGTACTGAAAAAATTCTTTTTGGCCGGTGAATTCATCAAGCAATAAGCTTCTTCAGTGAATCCATTCTATGGCTCCTTGAAAAAGTGTCGCACGGCCCCTTTAAATAGAAATAGTACCCTCAAATCAATTCATTTTATTAAGCTTAAAAGCTTGTTATGACGGCGCATAAGGCCAAACTCCATAAGCGCGAAAATGCACGCGACAGCGACGAGCGACGCTATGAGCGACGAAACAGGGCGGTCGCGCGACGTGTCGCGTACTCATTTTCGCGCGATCGCTCGGTTCTCCAGATTTGGAAACCGTCGCTCATCGCCCGGAAGTGCTGGGCTCAAGCAGCCAATAGAAAAAAACCGGAAAAGGATATACATCAGTGACGTACTGCCGGTTGTTTCCACGTGATTTTCAGCGTGCTCTCACAACTGTCACAACATGGCCAACGGTGATGAGCGCAACGCTTACAATGAGCGCCTCATTGATGTAATCGAACGAGAACGGCCGCTATGGGATCTACGCGACCGAAATTATAAGTCCCGCGCCGTCACTGACGCGGCTTGGCGGCACGTTGCAACAGTGACAACAACGCAGACAAAGACTACACAGGTATGCTTCGCCGATGCGCCAAGGATCCACTGCACGTGACCCTGCCCAAGTCACGTGGGCGCAACAAAAAATAACGCAATGTTTATTACGCATGTGCATATAAAAAAGTGCTGCAAGGCAATAATAAACACTTTCCGTTCCATTACACAACAATATATCTTATTTTTAAATTGGAAACCGCTCGCTACGCGGTTTTCTTGGTGCGAGTTGACGGCCTCATGCCAGCAACAGTGGAATTCGCTCGCCGAAGCCGTCGCGTGAATGAGGTTTGACTGCGCTAGCAACTGATCGCGCGACGCCGATCTACATCGCGTCGCTCGTCGCTGTCGCGTGCATTTTCGCGCTTATGGAGTTTGGCCCATATGCTTTGAGTATAATAAACTTAAAAATGTTACATATTGTAAGGGTTATGACTCGCATCCTGCCAAGGTCAAATCCTGCTACTACTTGAAGTTTTTCAGCTTCTTTTGAACGGAAAAAGAAAATGGCATTTGCCCTATTTCAATTTTTAAAGAAAGTTGTGCAGGTTAGTTAAGTCATAATAAATATGTATGTTTTTCTTCATATGTCATATGTACTATTCGAATTTGATTTGAAATTATTCGACCAAAATCACTATTCGTTTCGAATTCGCTTCGAGCCTAAAGTTCACTATTCGCACAAGCTTAGCTAAGACCCTTTATACTGCGCCTATTAACTAAATCTGAGCCTGAACTGATGTTGAAATTGCAAATTTTCTGCGACACGCCCTGCCCTTTCATGTGTGCCAATGCAGCCATCTTGATCTCTTTTGAGAGCCATCTTTTGCCTTCAAATGTCCGCCAGAAAGGGCCCGATTCAGCCATTGGCAGCTTGAAAATGCGCGGCAAAAAGAGGTAACAGAGCGCTCTCCTATTCGCTACATCGCACATGTGATTTGAGCTTGCCTCCCTATTGATGGAGTCTGCTGGCTATCGTCTGCTCCACGTCAAGTCTAAGCAGCTGTGGCAGATGCAGTGCTCAAGTTCAAAACAGGCAATGAAAGGGCATCGGAAAACATGAAAGAGCTGAGCCTAAACACCAGCTGGCAAAACTGCAGCCTGAAAAGCATCGAGGGTGCACGACGGCCTGAGCCAAGAAGCCACAAGCAACTGAAAACATGCCCCATTGCTAAAAAAGCTCCACACAGGGGCTCATAGTGAAAAAACTATATGCGCGGTGCATACTGAGCTTTTTGAAGTGCAGTTATGTAAAGAAATGAGTTTTGTTTGTTTTTCTCAGTTTTCTCAAAACATGCTTTCTGGTCACTTCACTAGTTTGTCAGGTTGACATCTTATGATCTAGAACAGCTAGTGTAATTATTTTTTTTGTTAACATAAAGCCCAATCTGTGTATTACAAAGTGATGAGAGCAGAATTTTCATTTGTAGCTCATATAAATTTAACAGTTATTGGATTTCTTTGTATGTCATGGCTATAACATAACTCCCGAACTTTCATCATTTGCAGAATCACTAGTTCTTCTTTGAATTTAAATCTGCTTGCAGCATTGCACTTATTGCACTGTCTAGCAATGCAATAATACTCTATTCTCGATAACACTTTCTTTCCTATACTCTTCAAAAACGATAGAGTGGCAGCATTGTGTATCTTCTGAAATAATTGACCTACAATAAACATTTTTGCATGTTTAAAAGCAGCAAGAAAATCTGCATGTATATTTTCATCATGTTTGGTGTAAAAATTCAGCAAATATCTCCACGCACCATGTCCTCCTTAGCAGTGCCTGATCATGGGTCGCTATAACCATGATGTGTTGTTATTAGTGGCCAGATATTAGTCTGCAAAGGGTTAAAAGACACAGTTGCGTTAGTGCATAGTCTATGTATATTACCATATTGAGTGATGGCTCCTAAAAAGATTCTTGATAAGACTGAAAAAAGAAAAAAAAACAGAAGTATCTTGATGTTTGTATCAGTTTGCCATGATGTAGTAGATTTTGTGTGCGTTAGTGTTTTCATCAGTAACAATTTCTACTGGAGCTTGTTGAACAATTACGGGTGCAGCCATAAGTTAAGCATATGTGTGATATAAAAAAGCATGCTGGCAAGATGGAAAAAAGTCTGCGTTAGTGTTTTCATCAGTAAGAATTTCTACTGGAGCTTGTTGAACAATTACGGGTGCGGCCATAAGTTAAGCATATGTGTGATATAAAAAAGCATGCTGGCAAGATGGAAAAAAGTCTGACTCGCTTATCTTTCTGGGTGATGTTCAAACCGATTTCTGAAGCTTTCAGATGCGGTGAAATTGCGAGAACCAGATCTGTTGAGATAATAATCTGCTGCTTTCATTCTCAAAAGTATAGGAATTTGGCTTAATCAGTTTGTCCTATTTGTGCAGTGAACGACCTGCAAGTGCCACCTGGGCCTAGCCATTGCAGTCCTCAGGATATGCTGACAGGGCCAAGCCCAAATTCTGTAGCTCCATCTCAGGGGACTCCTCCTGCCGTGGTGTCCTCCATGGCTGCCCAAGCACCTCAGAGGCCTCCCCTGGGACCTGCCCCTCAAGGTGGCTGCTGTTCATACCTATGACATTAGGCTGTGTCTGTGGGGCTGTTTGTCACTGGCTGATAGGGCTGTGTTGCAGGGGCTGTGATGCATGGTATGGCATAGGGTGGGTCACTTGGTGGTAGTTATGGGGAGGCGCTGGTCTTAAAAATTCTTCTTTTTATTTTAAGTATTTAGAGCTGAAAATTTTGTGATTTGCATTTCTTACAACTGAAAACAAATGTGCAATTAGTTTTCAGCTGTCACTTCCAGATTTTAAAACTTTGACTGTTCCATAAACTTACATTCTGCCCCCTGTTTAGACAGCTTTCTCACAAAAGATTGCTGCAAATTGGATATGCCAGTGTTCTGTAAAGAACAGAGTGTGCAAGGAAACCATAATTTTATTTTAGCTTCATTGGTTCAAGAGTTGTGGCCTTACAAGTAGACTCGTCAGAATGCTAAAACTGTTGCTTAAATATATCGCTAATTAAATCACTGTTCCTAATGAAACTATAATAATATTTTGGTCTTGTTGTACTCATCAATGTATGAGCTTTCAAATGCTGCAACAATTATCAAATTCCAACCACTAGATCAAAAGATACTGTGCGCAATGGCCTCAGACTTGATGAAAAGGAGTTTAGGGGAGGTGGAGGAGCATATATATTAAACAGGCAATGGTGTAAATCAGTGCAGTAGTGATGCTAGAAGCCACGAGGAGTGCAGTCATCATTCTTCGAGTGCTTTTTTTCATTGCATACCAGATGTTTCCACGGTTTGCATAGTTTATCATCAGATCGGCATACAGCGTTTTGACGTTGCTTGTGCAGTCGTCAGTAACGTGCGCGTTAGCCTCCTTCAAAACAGGAATCATTCCCACTTTCACGTAATTTTTATATGTCTTTGCATCTTCGTGAAGCATTCAGGGTGAAAAAAAGAATGCAATTCAGCGCAGTTTGTCTATTTGCTGTCCCGCGCTAACCGCGATCAGGTGGATCTCGAACGGGTCGTGCCCCGCATCCCCCCACCTCTTGCTCTCGGCGAGCTCCGTTCAAATTTCAGTTCCCCGCACTCATCACACGTCAGCACAAGTTCCGTGGCGATGCCCTATTGCCAATTTTTTCTTGGAAATGCTGCCAGGCCCGCCAGACACACCGCACTTCATACACTGAAGCAGCTTACGACGTTGAATGGCGTTCCAGTAGTCACGGTCGCTTCCGAGTTTCAAAAAACAGACCGCTTGCATCATGAGGCTGACGTCGATGAAAGGTCCCTTTGAATGTCACTCGCACTACACGGAAGGGCCACCAGGGGAGTACCGACGCACAGATCTCGCATTTGATTGTTTGCCCCGCCTATCGCGTCCGTGATCGTGGGAGCTGCGTTCGTTATAGCGCTGGCGCAGCCAGCTTTTTCTGTGCTCTCAGCGGCAGAAGGTTTCGCTGATAAGATGCTGCATGCTCTCGGGCCCCGTTTTCGCTTCTTTTTTAATGCATGAGCAGTATGGAACTTTCGATGACTGCCTGCCATCGCACCGATCGCACAGCCGTCGCTAAGGCCTCGTCACAAAATGGCGGATTGCATACCGCTGTCTAGCAGACGAATCCATTAGCATCCAATAGGGAACTGGGAACTGCCCAACATGATAGAAACGCACCAATTATGCGCGAGTATTTGTTTTTTTTATTCGCGATAGCTGTGTTGTTGCTAGATGAAAAGCATTCTTTCGCTAGGAACAGACAAAAGAAGAATACGGCTTTCAAATGAGACCAAAATGGCCACGCTACTTCGCGTGGTTCTCAGGTGCCGCGGCGTCGAATACCGTGTACAGTCGAACCCAGTTTAGGAAGTCTTTATTAGGAGATGGTGCATGCACCTAATTATAACATTATTATAATATGAGAGTGCATGCATTTATTATTAACTGTAAGCAGTAGGCCTGTGTGAATATAAATTTAAGGTTCAATGCGAATTGTGATTTCAAATCTAAATTGAGTAGTACATATATGTCGTAGTATAAAGAAAAATAAACACTTTTGTCATGACCTAAATTACCTGTACATTATTGTCTTTAAAATGAAACAAAGCCTGTGCAAGTGCCATTTTTTTTATTGTGTTACAGAGGAAGTGAAAACAACATTTAAGGGTAGAGTTGGCAATCAAAAAAGCTTTTTTGTTCTTTGACCTAGAGTAAGGAAATTTGGCAGGCATATTGAAGTGTCTGGAATGGCTATATATGAAGTTTCGTTGCGATAACTCAAGTAGTTTTCAAATACAGCCGTGCCCACACATAATGGCCCCACTTAAAACGAACTTTCGCTTAAAATGAACAATATCTACGTGACCGTGAAAGTATACATTGGTTCAATGGCACAAAATCGCACTTACAACGAACGGCTCCGAGCGCCTCTGATCGGTTACAGCGAACGAAGTCAGCGGTCTGCTGACTTCCCGGGAAACCAATTTCGACCACCGATCAAGCTTCCGTGAGGTGCCCATACATTCCTATTGTTAAACGCCGACCCTGCCTTCGCACCCCTCTAGTTGCTGCTCTCCCCAACCGCTTTTGCTACGCACCCCTCCGTTCTTTGTCCCCCCGCCACTCGGAGCTTTCCGCATCGTCAGACGAGGCCCATGTTTTCACACTGCCACCGATCTTTCGAAGACCGGTCGGCCATCTATCCTGTTTTTGATCGCTGGTACTGTGGTTGATGTCGCTAGCCTGGAGTGAGCAGACCATTTGCCAACATCGTTGGCCACTGACTGTATCCGATAGTCTGCATCTAGTGCACGTGCGTATGTACCCCACAGACTCTGAGAATTTGCGATTAGTTTCGTATTTAGGACTTGTTCTCGCTCATTTTGCACTCGGATCAGCATGCCTTCCGCGCGTGCGTGTGGAAGCGCGAAAACGGCTGTTAATTTGCGTGGAATGAATCACGAAATATCAAAGTTCGTGAGGCCATGCAAACCCGCCGGCGCAACAAGACGATTTTTTTTTTAATCACGGCCGCCGATTCTTCCAACGCCGCCGCACGCACCGAACGAGGCGGCCATGCTTTGACTTCTGCGCGCGCTGGCACTCATTGTCAAGTTTTTCTACGTCCAAGTTTCACGGACATTTCAAGCAAGCTACCCAACCTGCCTCCTTCCCGTATGTATTGGTTTTCAAGGTCGCCCGCCCGCCGCATCCTGCCCTCTCTTTATTGCACGGAGGAAGGAATCTTTCATTCCCCCGTGCTTTATCGCAACTCCTTGCCCTTCTTTCGCAAGTCTGCTCTCCTCTCTTGATCACAACCCCTTTGCCCGTCTCCATAGCTCCGCAACGCCCGTCACGCTGGCTCGAATTAGTTTCGTTTTCCGACTGAAACGCGCCCAGAACTGTTCCACGCGTGTGCACATCTTGCTCGCTCTTGATGTGTGTGTGTGTGGTCATGATGGCCGATGGGAGGACTAGCACACTTTTTCGTGCTGCTCAACAAAACGTCGAAAGTGTGACTGCTTCGCTTGAGCATAATCCGCGTGTTAGATGCCGCGTTGTGGAGCGCTTGCTCATAGCTGTTGACCACCTGGCTGCCAACTTGCCACTTCAGGCGTTCCGGTATTCAGCTGTGGAGATGGTGAATATTTTGTGGGCGGCGGTGACAGTTACATGTGCGCGAAACTGTTTTCGCAAGGCAGACTTCGTCGACGTCGGGCCCCAATGTCGGTCCTGAAGCTTCCGAACAGGACCACTGTGGCAGCGATTTGTGGCAGTGGGTGGGACATCTGTTGCGATAGTTTAATCACGGCTGATGGTGATGCAGACGCCGCAGAACCATGCACGGATTGTGAATTGTGAATTAAGGGCATTGTGAATGAAGTACGCGTCGAGAGTGATTTGAAGGAATCTGATTGCGAGAACGACGAAACTTTGGAGCCAGTGCTTCATGCAGCTTACGCCACAGGCCTCGGCGAAGAGCATGCTGCCATTTAAAATAAACTCGAGACCGCCCTTATCGCTTCTGCTCTTCAAAACACGTGCGTCACAAACTTTTTTGGGCAAAACTCTGTGTTTTCATTCGCAAATTTTTTAAAAGCTGTGTTTCATATACTAAGAACTTCAGGATACAGCGAACGGATGCCGCGTCAGGCTCAGGTTAATTCTTGTTTAGGTGTGCAGGCTCGACCGTACACCTAAACAGGAATTTTCACGGCTCAGCCCCCTTCACTGCAGTGAAACCACCTTCACAGGGGGTTACAATTTTAAATTTGAATTGAAGCTAATTTGAATACAGCAATATTTGATTGAATATTTGAAGCATTTGAGTATTCGCACAAGCCTAGTTTTCTGGCCTGATATGCACATTCTACATGAAGGCATAAGTGGGCAGTGAATATAAACAAACACATTATTTTGCTGTACATTGTGGTGACACTGTTTTTTTCTTTATACAGGTGGGCCTCAATCATCATTTGTTAGTGGGCCTACATCACCAGCAGCAGCAATGGCTGCTGCCAAATTGATGAAGGCTGTTCAGCAGCAACAACAGCAGCAGCAACAGCAGCAAGGCGGCCCTGGGGCCGTGTCCATAGTTCCCCCAAACCAAGTGGCACCCGCTGGGGGTGCGCCAGGTGGTGTCAGCCTAGCGCAGCCAACTGGGGGAGTCGCTAAGGACTGGCACCAGTCAGTCACCCGGGACCTTAGGCATCACCTGGTGCTCAAAATGTGAGTGTATGCCTGCCTGCTCACTTTCATTGACAACTACGAACTACAACTACGGGTACTAATTAAAAATAACGTGCCTTTTTTTTTCACTTTTCAATTGCACATTTGCCTAATGCTGGTGTCTTCCTTCTATGAGCAGTCTTCCAGCTTTTGTGGCGCTCATCTTTTGCAATGTGGCTTGTGCATGCACTTCTTTTTGTCTATGCGATATTTTTATGGCTGTTTAGCTTGGCTCGTGATGCAGGTGCCTTGATCATTGCATTGTTGAGTGTGCCTCTTGTGTTGAGAAAGCTGGCACTTTAGTTTTATGCACTGGGGAATATGTTGTGGGAAATAGTAAAAGTACGCCAGGATATGACAGCGTGTACATTTTGTGCATCATCGTTGTGTGAGGAAGCAATGCAGTTTTCATTGTAGCATGAGGGAAGTGGCTGGCAAGTTTGCATTGTTTACAGGCTTTTCTGTGAATTTGATGCACAGAAAATGAGATGTTGTCCAATATGATGTAAATGTTCGCAACAGTTGGTACCTCTGCTGCTGCAGTATTTCACTGTTTTGTTTGTCGTTCTTGCAGAGTGCAAGCCATTTTTCCCACCCCCGAGCCAGCTACATTGCAGGACCGGAGGATGAACAAGCTAGTCGCATATGCCAAGATGGTCGAGGGAGACATGTACGAGATGGCCAACAGCAGGGTATGGCATGCCTCTCTACACTGTCTGGTTTACTTTAATGTGGTCAAGTTTTATACCATGTGGTACTCTATATAATGGCATGCATTTTTAGAACACACTCAAACCTCAATATAACAAACTTTCATCTTACACGATAATTTGTTTTAAAAGTTTATTTTTAACACTATATTTTTTTGTAATGCTATTCTTTATTTTTTTTGTTATAACCGATTTTTCGTTATATCTGGTTTAGTTACGACGAGGTTTGAGTGTAACTCATTTTCTTAAGGGATGGAATTTCACCTTTTGGGAAGTGCTTTCCACGCATATTGCATATTCTCATCTAAGGGTTGGCATCTGTTTGCTTAATTTTGGCCGTATTTTTAATTTATATTCCTTATGCATAATAAAAGTTAGCTATGTATCTGATGAAATGCTGGGATTTGTTTGCGGAAGAAGTGGGGTTTTTACGATTTACACGCAATAAAAGCTAGCTATATAAGTGATAAAATGGTGGAATGTGCTTGCTGAAGACATGGGTCTTTACAATAGAATTGGATTCTCTGCAGGAGGAGTACTACCACCTTCTAGCAGAAAAGATATACAAGATCCAAAAAGAGCTCGAAGACAAGCGGCGCAAAAGCAAAGAGCAGTTGCAACTTCAGATGCAACAGCAGCAGCAGCAGCAACAACAGCAGCAGCAACAGCAACAACAACAACAACAGCAGCAGCAACAACAGCAGCAACAGCAGATGCATGCTGGCACCCCTCCCATGGGAGTCCCACCAAACACCCTGGCTCCTGGGGCGGCTGTGCCAGGCCGAGGGCCAGCACCTGGTAAGTCCTGTGGCTCTCCAGTATTTCTCATTAGTGCATGGCATTTCTTAATAGTATTCTAACAAAAAAAAAAAATTGGTTCCAAATCTGCATGTTACACCTCAAATGTCGTCGAAAGACGATAGTATTGCGTCTGGAGAGATTGAATAAAACGTTTATTTGATGTTCTGCGCAAGAAAATCGGTGAATGGTATACTGCAGGCGCTGCGTTAAAGTGCCTCGAGCGTTAAGCCGAGGCGAACGAGCACATCGAGGCATGTTAGACACAAGTGCCATCTGGCAGTTATCTGAAAAAACGAAGCGTGCAGCCTGCGGAGAAAGATGCACGCCAGTCTCAAAGGTGATAAGGTGTAGAAAGCAAAGCGATGGGCAGGTGCCACCCACGTGACGTCGTAGCAAAGCGTTGGAAATACCTTTTTGAGCATCGCGTTGCACTGTCCGCGCAGTGCGATTAAGGGGGGAGGCTACCATAGGATACCAACTTTTTTGTTTATTGAGATATCTTAATCAAATTTTCAGAATAGACTTATAGCAAAAGCATTAGAAGAACTACAAAATTTCATCAAGTTATGTTCACTGGTTTTCAAGTTACAGCAGAATATCAGGGTAGTGCACATGGTTCTCTTATTCCTGGCCGGGAGAACTTTCAAAAGGTGCTGGAACTGTGAAATTAACTATGATGATTCCCAGATTGATACTCCAGGGGGTAACAGAGCCCTTTTTTTGAGTTTCCTTGCTGAAAAGTTTTAGCAGACCATCAAACTTTGTGTTCGTGATTAGGATATTATCAATCAAATTTTGATTAAATATAATAAATAACACACACAATATATTGAAAAAATGGGCTTGTCACCCCCTCAGAAATTTATTCATGTACATAATAAAAAAAGACTTATGGAAATCCAATGAGTGGTTCCAGAGATATGGCTGGAATAAGCAGCCTCACTAGCCAAAAAAGTCATTTTGAGAAAACGACGTTTGAAAGTTTTGAGCACATAGGCAGTTCTAAAATGAACCTGCAGCGTAACTGGCGTTGTTGATCCGCCGCCTCTTTCTCCTCGCACATCAGGAAACTTGTTAGAAAATGCACAGTTGACGACGCGATCGCACTCGAGGCCGATGAAAGAGAAGATGCGGAAGCCACTGTCGATGAGCACGAGACACCAGGCGCACTTGTAACGACAAATTCTTGCACCGGCGGAGCAGGAGTCCTGTTGCTAGGCGCGTCGATGCGACCACTCTCTTGCGTAGATGAAGCAGAAGCTGCCCCACAGGTACCGTCGGCGCGATCACCGTCGGCGCACGTGCGAGCGGAGAGCCTCGCCGCGCGGACAAGCTTCATAGCTCGCTTCCTTGCACCGAACGATTGTAGCGTCTTCTTTTTCGTTGGGCGCATCGTGAGCGAACACAACAACGGTCTCGTATAGACGGTTGAAAATCGTCTCGTAAAGACGGTTGAAAATCGTTTCGAAGACAGTTGAAACGTGGAGAGTATGCGAACGGCTGCAACGATACACGGAAGCGAGCGGAACACAAAGACGCCGGACGGAGGAGCAGCAGACGAGCGGCCGCATCGGCCGCATTATGCGCAAGAGCGCTACGTCATCGCGCGCAGCAGCCAATGGCAGTCGCGGGCTCCCCCGCGTCCTTGGGGAGCGCGCGCTTCGCCCAATCCCAGCTGCGCGCCTCAGCCGCGGGAAACTTGAAAGCTCTCGCGAGCCCTCCAATCATGAGCGGCTTGCTCCTCTCCTGCGCTGCCGCTGGCGACGCAGGTGGGGGGGAAAGAAAGAACAAGAATTCAGAAACAAAACAACACCAAAATGGCGGCGCTCCGTCGAGCGGTCGAGAAACTGCGATCACGCCAAGTTGGGGTATTTTGAGCGCTCGCGCGCCGCTCGAGGGCTGCCGCGACATGTTCTAAACTTTATTTCAAATGGTTTCGCGACGAATTAGACGTTGATATTTACAGAAAAGGTAGTTTATGACACATACTGCCCGAATATGTGGTTTGCCAAAAATCGACTTTTTCGCGATTTTTCGGTTTTCAAAGGCCGCGTCCCTCCTTAAACGCTACATTCCTTGGAGTTACTTGTGTGGGCCTCTTCTACTATAAAGGCAGACATACAAAACATTGAAACGCTGTTGTGGCGCCTCAGATATGCGCAATAATTGCTTTTTAATTGACAATCGCACAACTATGGCCGCTAAACCCTGAGCAATATTGGTGGGCGCTGCGACTGGGGTTGGCCGTTTGGTGCCGTTTGAGGTATCGTTAGGGCGGACAAACAGACGAATGTACAGATAGACAGACAGACAGACCAAAATTTTTCCTTCGAAGGTCCCCAAGAAAGACTATCGTCTTTAAAATTTTGCTTCAGTCAAATCAAATTCTGTGCGTACTTGGCACTTGTCTTAGCTTCTTTGTCGTCGTGCTTAAATGTTAGTTTTTTTTTTAATGCTTTATGCGAAAAAGTTCTTTACATGCTCTTCAGAAAGTGACGACCTATTTGCTAAGGAAAGGGCGGCTAGCTTGTCTAAGTGTTACCAGCATTTTCACTGACTAAAGGTACAGGCGTACCCTGCTATAGTTATCACATAGTGAAAGTGTGAACAATGTTGTATCCATTGACTTCTCTTTTTAAAAGACCTTGTTTGAACAGTAGTGAAATGAAGAAACCTTAGATTTATTAATTTTGTTACCTTAAAGGTCCTGGTTGGGATATTACATGAGGGAGTGGAAGGCTAATAATGTAATGGTAGTTATGATGGGGCGGTTTCGATGAGCCGCTTGAATGCTTGTGTGCCAATAATGGTGGCGACTTGGTTGGCAAGTCATTTCAGTCTCGGGCTGTGCGCAGGAAAAACGATTGGTGAAGGGTGATGGTATGGGCTTGCACTGGATAGATGCCGTTACAGTGACTGTGGCGGGAAATGCGATGGGCTCTTCTGATGTATGGGTTATCTGAAGGTAAAGAACGGAAGAATTGATGATAAAGGTTAAGACATGCAATTTTGCGGTGTTTACTCAGATCGGATAAGTTAATCTTTGCTTTTAGTGCCACAAAAATCGCATGTGCATACTCTAGCTTTGGCCAGGCAAAGGTGTCAAGGGCTACTTTTAATAGAAGGAGGAGCGAGAGAAAGGTTACAGCGTAAGTTCTGTATTTACTCGAATGTAACGCAAGCACGATTGTAGCATGAGGGGTGACTTTTCAGTGCCGAAAAAAAAAAAACACGAATGTAACGCGTGTAAAGGGGGGGAAAAAAGTACCTTTATTTGCTGCACATTGTAGTGGCAAACACATCCCAGTTTCTAAATATAAAGTGAGTTTTGTTCATTCGTCGCTTTCATCGCCAGTGGGCGAGCCCTCTTTGTCACTTTCTTCCTCCCATCCACTGTGCCATCCATATAGTTCGATATACAGCACTTTTTAAACGGGCGAACTATCATGTCGTGCGGCAGCTCGTACCAAGCGGCGGACACCCACTCGGCAATCTTCGCGGCGCTAGGTCGCTTTAGCCTACCCATAGGTGTCAAAGCCCGATCTTCTCGCATCCATTCTCCGTACAGCTGCCGCATTCTATCCTTAAATGGTTTGTTCAGGCAGACGTCTAATGGCTGCAGCACGGACGTCACACCTCCGGGAATAATAGCGAGCTGCGTCTGAGTTTCCCGCATCAGCTTCTTCACTTCGGCCGTCAGGTGAACGCGAAATGAGTCGAGAACTAGGATGAAGACGGGGGGTGGGGGGGTTGGGGGGTGGAGGAGCCCACCTGGCCGTAGGCACCACACAGTCTTGACCCAGTCAAGCATAAGCGGAGTGTCCATCCAACCTTTTTCTTGGCAGCGAACAATCACATCCCTGAGGAACAGCTCCTTCGGGATGGTTTTGCGCCGGAAAATGATGTATGGCAGCAACTTGCGCCCATCCCCCAAGCAGGCTAGCATCACGGTTAGCCGCATCTTCTCGTTGCCTGTTGTCCTTATGCGAACTTGGGGGGCACATGTTTCGCTGACAGTCCTTGACATAGGCATGACCAAGAAAACGGGAGTCTGGTCCGTGTTGCCAATGTGCCCCAACGGCATTTGCGACGAGCGGCGCAGGTCGAGCACATAGCGCTGAAACTCCACTAGCTTCGCTTCGCAATCTGCTGGTAGCTTCTGCCTTATCGACGTTGTTCGTCGGAGGGAAAATCCATTTCTTCGCATGAACTTTTGTGCCCATCCACGTGAAACCTTAAAGTTCTCCCGCAGGATCGCCATCTCTCGAGCGACTTCTCGGGCTTTCCACTGAATCAGCTTAACGTTGACCCCCAATAGGCGATTTCGCTGCTCAGTCACGAACTCCGCCACTTTTTTTTCGAGTTCTGTGTGACGGCCACAACGAGGTCCACGGAAGCCTTTTCGGCCGTGCTTACTCTTGAAGAGCGCTTCACGCTGGAGCCTCCACCCACGGATAGTAGATTCCGCCACATCTAGCCGTCGAGCCGCGGCTGAGTTCCCGATTTCCTCAGCCATCAGTATTGCACTTCTCTTAAAGCGGGCATCGTACCGAACTCGTCGCGCTGCCATTTGCTCGAGCCGAAGTCGCGGAAGCACAAAGGAAATGAACCGCCCGCAAAACACGTCGCGAACAATAGGATTGGATTGGATTCGATGTTGCCAGCGTGCATATGTTACCAGCACAAGGTTGAAAGATCGCTAGGTTTGCCGTAGCCATTTTAAGGAGCCAGTGGGGCGGCACCGCCAAGGCACGATTTGAGGTGCTTCGATTATAACGCGGACCCCCAAATCACTTCAGAGAGATTTTGAAAAATCTCGCGTTACATTCGAGTAAATACGGTACCCTAGAGTATGATTAGCAGAATTTATGATGTGGCAATATGACAGGTCTAAGTTAGGTAATGCGAGATGTTCACACCAAGGCATTTAAACAAATCAACTGTAGGAATCTGGTCGTTATTGATTGATATTGTACAGTAGACTCGTGATAACTCTAATTCATACTTTCAGATAATTCAAACAAAATTCAATTTTTAGTTGGCCCTCTGTTCTTTCAGTGTGTTTCCCTTAATTCAACTCCATCATTCGGTTAAGTGATACTTTTTGGGTTATATACCAGAAAATATTTGCTGCTTTACCACTACTATTTAAAAATGTACACGCTTAATATAATAATAAGTTTAAAAATGAAAAATAAGTGCCTCGGGCTTTGAGAGTAAACAAATGTTCGAAACCAAGCACGTGCGTGGCAAACCCCGATGCTTCTCAACTTGTATAGAGAGCTTTGTGCTGAAGGCACACACAGTAGACTCTCAGTAAACGAGGCCTGAAGAAGCCGAAAAAATATATTCGATTTAGCAGGAGTTCATTTACTGAGAGGTGAACATATGGGCAGAATACAAGCCCGAAACCAAGCATTGCAGAGGCAATAGTTTTGTTCACGATTTCTTTAAAAAGTTCTGATCAGCAGTAAATGGCTAATAAACTTGTAGACCTTACACCTCTGCTTTTTGTTCATTGCATGCAGTTAGGGTTTAAAATGCCTAAAAAGTCTTTAATCTGATAAAGATCAGTGCCTAATTATAATGTGTGGTCATATGACCTCACCCACAGTCATATGACTGAGAACTTCTGATAATTCAAACAAAATTCAAAGGTCCCTGCAAGTATTTTTCCTCTCTCTGCAAATTTTCACCTACGAGGAAGTGGTAATTTTTTTTTTATATTTCTTTCTGACTGCCCAGAGTCTTGGTGCTAGCACTATGCAGAACCTGCAAGAATGGAGACCCTACTTCGAGACTTCCTTATGTTTGCCAGCAACTGTGTCTAAAGCTCTACTACCAATTTATCAGTGCCTTTATGAGCATTGCAAAGTATGTGAACCACGGTGTTTTTTGAAGAAACTGGGTGCTATCAGTTTTTTCCATTTTTCTCAAGAAAGTAAATTTACGACTGTTCCATTTTGAGGTATCAACATCTCTGCAGCTAGGGCTGGTATAACATTAATCCTTTTTGCAATAGAAACCAGTACAGTTAAACCCCTTTGTAAGAGGCATGCATGCTCCAGGCATCAATTCTTGTCTGTTATTTGAGATGGCTCTTATGAGCAGGGGACTTTTTATGCACTTTCCTATCTCTCTTGTTTTATTGTATGCATACTGGTGTCTCTTATACCCATTTGTATGTTATATCAGTGTCTCTTATAAAGGGGTTCGACTGTACATGTATAGAATGCAAGTATGGGAGCAGAATTTAGAGCACAAGTCTTTTTAATTAATTATTTATCAAAACTGTGGTACAATTTCAACTGCTTTTGAAAATGGAAAGTTCATTTTGATGTAAAATATCCAAGAAAGGCAAAAAAAAAACTCTTGCATACTTTGAATCTTGCATACTTGCATACTTTGAAGTAAATGTTGCCACATCCTAAATATCATTTTAATTGGTTTTATATGGTGGCCTTAAACAATAGGAGGTGAACTTAATTTATCTCAGAAACAAGATGAGTTACAGGAAAAGTTATTACATATTTGAATCAGCAATAAAACAGCATTAGCATGTGTAGTGTGTTCAAGATCACTGAAGAAGTAAAAAAAAAAAATGTCTAAGATGAGTCTGCCCCCTTTAATATGCATTGCAGGGTTAGGTGGAGCTGTCAACTCCCAGATGCAGCCTGGAGCACCTTCTCATCTGACTGGTGCCACTGGAGCATTGGGTGTACCCCAGCGAATGGCACCCCCCAACATTACTGTACCAGGGCCTTTCCCCCCAAACTCCTTAGGGGCTCCCCCAGGGGCGCCGACTGGCTTTGGAGGACCACTGCAGCAGCAGCAGCAGCAACAACAGCAACAGCAGCAGCAGCAGCAGCCACCACAGCAGCAACAACAGCCCCAGCAGCCGCAGGCAGCAGCACCACCAAACTTTGGGGGTGTTGCTGGAGGGGGCAATGCGATGGCCGGATCCCTGGATGGAAGCATGGGTGCACTCAACAGCCAGTTCCCACCGTCACAACAGTTTGAAGCCATGAAACGACACTTGGTAAGTAGCTCTTTGAAAATAAAGCGCTGTGGCAGCACAGAGTGTGTTGCAACAGTAGGGCTGCTGTGGAAAAGAAGTAATTGAGGACTTGCATTCTGAATTCGTGCCCTGTGCCGAAGATGGACTATATTCTGCTGGCTATGCCCACTTTAATACAAGTATTGTGGCTGCCGCTCTTTATGGCCTTATGGGGTTCGTCTTGTGGCTGTTTTCTTGTGTCTTTATCATTTGTGCCGACTTTTTTCTATTGCAACTGTACCACTGGTGCTGGAGCATTCTTTGACCATACAGGGATTGCTCTAAAGTAAATTGAAATTCAGTTCAGCTTTTGAAGGTCCCCATTCTGGATATTTTACATGAAAAGTGGAGTTTTACATGAAATATTCAATCAATATAAACATACTCAATTACGTACACTCAAACCTTGTTGTAACGTAACGGGATATAACATAATGGATATAACGAAGTAAATGAAATCGCCTTTGAAAACTCCATTGAGAACCATGCATTTTAAACCTCACTGTAACGAAGTAAAGTCGATAGTAAATGGTTATAACGAACTAAATTAGTTTATAAAATAGTCTATTAAAAAAAAGACGACCGTAGTGTGTTAAGTATATCGTTTTCTGCGGAGTTTGACGCTCGTTCGGTGCGGCTCTTTCAAAACTCCCGCGCCGACCTTACAGCCCCGCTCCGCGCGGCCAGGAGAGCCGTCCTCCTCATACAGCCAGCGGAGAGGATTGAGAAAGCGCTCAGCGGGTCACATGACCGAGAAGCGGTGCCGCAGGGCAAAGCGATTTTCCTCTTACAATGGCAACAACTGCAGAGACAGCAACGACTGCGTCTCCGCTGCTACCATAGCTGCTATCCTCTGCACCAAAAAAGGACTCTCCGCGACAGCTTTTTCTTTTCCCTCTCTTCGTGCCCGGTCTTGAAAGGAGAAGGGTTTCTACAAGCAGAGACAGAAAAGGGAGAAGCGTAAAACAGGCGCGTCGCAAATCGGCATTTGAGAGAGAGCAAACAATCTGCCCCAGTCTTTTCTTTTCTTTTCCTTCTTCACTCGCAGTGTTGAGAGGTGCCGCCGCGGGATTGGGCATGGTCATTTTCAGAGCGCAGTATATTCGAATTAACCGTCGCAAGTGCTTGCGCATTCAAATTACAGGGCGTTTTCGCCCATTGGAATGCACATAGCTTTGACGGTACCTCAGCGTGAGTTCGAATTACCCGAAAGTTCGAATTAATGAGATTCGACTGAACTTATTTTCCGTGGGACGCGTGGCCGCGTAGCTGTACATCGGGTCGCAAGGCGGTTTCCTTCTTTTCATGCTCCTAGATGTGCGCCCATCTGAGCACACATTGCCACAAACTGGTATAATCGATATAACGAAATAATGGATATAACAAAATAATTGTGGCTCCCCTTCAACTTCGTTATAGCGAGGTTTGAGTGTATATACCCGAATGTAGGCCTAGGCTGATTTTAAGCTCACCCCCGAAAGTCTGAAGCTTAAGGGGGGGGGGGGGGGGAGACTTACCTTGACTGTAAGCCAAACAAAACAGCAAAGACAGCGTTTACAAAGAGAAAACACTAAAGCAGTCGGTTCATGATGCAAATAACTCTAGAAACAAACAGTTGCTAGTCCTGTTGGGTGTTTTTCTTTGTCGTTGGTTTTATTTCCATCATAAAGAAACCGCGCTTGCAGATGCTGCCCTCATTCCGAGTCATCATCTCAGGCTTCCTTGTCGCTGTCTTCAAAGATTGCGAAATTCTGGGTGCCATCAAGCGCATTGGTTATGCCGCACTTCTTAAGGGGGGACACTGTATTTGAGACGAAATGCCAGATATTTTCTTGTGTTTATAAAGAAAATTCATAGTGCGATTGAGTTATTGAGATATTCTAAAATTAATTACCTATTGTTTGCCCGTATAATGACACAAGAAATTTGTATTGCAGAGCTACTATTGGCACATGCCTGTGTACTAATGAACATAAGCTACACAACGGTAGGAGTGCTTTTTTTTTATTTGATAATTTTAGCAAGGTTTGTCGCACCTTGCATTTTAGTGGTGCAGACACACCCACTTTATGCTCCAATTTCTGGCAAAAATTTAATTTTTTGAAGGTCTCAATAAAAAATTCGCACCTACCATTGTGTAAACTAAAGTACAGCTACATGTCACAACAAAAATGACAGTCCTTGCTGCTTTGAAGGCAGAGATATCTTTTAGACAAGTTTGCAACTGCAGCAAAATTTGAATACTGAGAAATCATGCAAAACACAAGAAGTCCATTTTGCGCAGACAGTAGCATGGAAAAGCTGTTTATTTACAATGATTTGCTAATTCAGCTTTCTCAGTATGCACCAGGCATGTAGTCCCTCTGCTTTGGGTCACCTAAATGGCGAATTTTTAATGCCCGCTGCATGTTTTCTGCACACTTGCGAGCTGATGTGGTCGCCGTGTGCTCGTCTGCAGACTAGGCCGCTTATCAGTTCGGTGACGCCTATGTGCGACGAATGTGCGCGCGTAATCGGCAATCAGTAGTATAGTAATGCAGTTTGCCGGCTTGTCCAGATTGAGTTGTTGATGTCGCAGACCAAATTCGTGCACTCACTCACCAATTTCAAGGCTGCAAGAGCAGCGATGTGTTAGTTTTCTTTCCACGTAAGATTTCCACATGTTCGAGTGGAGGCCGCGGCGCAATATGTTCATCGGTGCGGACGCGTAATTACGAGCACTCTACCTGTTGCCAGTAGCCTTCATTGTGCAAGCGGCGAGCACGTTCACCGTGAGCGGATTGATTTTTTGTTGTTCGCCGACGCACGGTGAACTCCACTCTGATGACCCGTCACGCAGTTCACGTCAGACAAGGGAAACCGGCGGCATCGGCACAGGTTCCCCCCTTTTGACATGAACGAGAAGAGAAGTGAAACTACGAGAGATAGCAAAGATTGCTATCTCTCGTAGCTTCACTTCTGCCTTTTAACTTGCCTTCCTGTCACTGCTGAATCTTCAAAACATTGCCGCTTTCAGCGATGTTGTCGACAACCGACGGGCTCGTACGCGAGTTAGGCCTAGACCGGTGACTCGGCGACCCCCGTTGAACGCCGCGAGTTTGCTATCCTCCCTGTCCTGAGTGATAGCTGCGCTCTTTCTGAAGTTCAAAGCGAATGATCGTTCACCACACCCGCTTCACAAATTAGTGAGGCGAGGAACTTTTTTACTGCGGCAGGCAGTCGACAGCACCATGACAAAATGGCTCATGTCCATGCGTGTCACGATGAAGAAGCAGACGCCGGAAACGCCACTTGGCCAATGGGGTGCATAGGTTTTGTCACATGCCCCAAGCAGCCAATAGGATCGCGCGGTGGTGCTTCTCGATGACGCGTTTTTGCTGTAAAACCAATGAGAAAGGCGAGTTACTGGTGGGGGAAAATCCAAAGTGAAGAATGACCCCTCCAAACGAGACGAAGATGACCACGATAGCTTGTGTGTAATGGCAACGGTTCAGGGTGGAAAAAGCGCGACTAAAGCGTCGATATGTGCTCAGATTCATCTCACAGGGGTGTTATAAATTGATTTTGTGCCAGAAATAACGACGCGAGAAGCTTGAAACTTCTCAGATAAGTGCAAAAATAGTTGCAGATTCCGAAAATGTCAACTTCTAAACGTTTTTTTTCGCGATTTTCGGCCTTTTAAAGGGCCAATCACCAGGACCCATACCGAATTTTAGTTAGACAGTGGAAGTTGTTAAGTGTTCGATGAGGAATGTTTTGCCGCAAAAATTTTTCGAATCGGTTCATTACGAGCGGAGAAAACAGCTATTTTGAAGCGGCGCGAAACGAGGGTGAGAGGAGACGAGCTCGACACCCTTGCCGCTCCTCCGCGCAGCCTTTGCAAGCCAAACCTCTTCCCCACCCTCTCCTGCATCCGACCAAGAGGTGACGTTTGCATGACGTGCCCGAACAAGTCCAGCCCCCGTGCACGCGAGCGGCGTTGCTTTGTTGACCAGTGTAATTTTGTGGTCTTCTGCCTGTTTCTGCGGGATTGTTTGGAAACGCTGGCTTAGACGCAGTAGAGTAGATGAGTGCGCGAACGCGTAGGAGCGTTTCATGGCGGTCGTCAGCTCGATTCGCTGACTACGGGAACCCGAACGCATGTGAAACGCTGGCACATTAGCCCCGCATCTCGTAGCATTGCACGGTAAAAAATGTAAGAAAAACGTGCACAATTTTTTATTGCGTCTCATTATTTATTTCAAGTTTTATTCATCTCTTAAACCAACAAATACATAAATTACACATGTTGTGTTAAATAATTTTTGCCATGTCACGTGGTATACTGTTGACAACGTCAGACCACAGTCGTCTGCGTAGAGGACCAACGTGACCGCAGTGCTGTGTACGCCCACGTCATGCCCTCATTCTCTACGCGTGCGCCGGTAGAGTGGAGGGCGAGCAGCTTTCATCTGAAAATTTGACCCATTTCCGCGGCGCGTAGCGTTGCAAATTTTGACAGACGTGATCGTGAACGCCTCGTCTACGCATTGCGCTTTGTCAGCTCAAAATTGTCAAACCTGGTGAGTGGCCCTTTAAGACCCGTGTCCCTCCTTAAAAGAGCGCACAATCGGAGTTCCCGTGTTGTCGTACCACGCTGCAGCCCCTCTAGCGACGCACATTTTTTTTTTCGTCCTCTCCAAAGTCCCGCCCGGCTTGAATGATAGACGGTGACTCCGCGGCTAGGACTATATTCATTTTATAGGCGCGGCACTATAATGACTTGGCCTTGTAGGTGCAATTGAGCTGTGTCTCGCACAGACCACTCGAAGCGCGACTCAAAATGACAAACGACTCGCTTCACCACTTGCCACAAAGATCAATATGATGGCCTCACGTGTGTACCAGGTGTTGGCTTGGCTACTAACGGCTATAATACTGTCTAGGTTGCGCTAGTTGTGCACCACTTTTTTAGATGAAAAATGGCGCGTTTTTTTAATAAAGACTATCGGCCTGGATTCGAATAAATACGGTATGCATTCTTCAAAAGATCATGAAGTGATGGGGACAATGTTGTACGGTGGGCCATTCCAGCCTGAAGCAGTGAATGTAGTGGTGTGCGGTAGCGGGCAGGCAGCCTGGAAGTGGATGACTGGTGCGATAGAACATGCATGCTATAGCTGTGGGTTGTGGTGCTTGGTTTACAGAATGGAAAATTTCTGACCGAGGCGTCTCCCTGCAGATAGCTAAATAGCTAAATGGACTGCGTTGAGCCGTGATATTGATGAGGCTATTTTTGCTCTGCAAAACGATTATTGAGAAATGTCAACATGAACAAATGAATCTTTTTTTTTTAATTTCGGCTGGTAAGCAGGATTGAAAGTGATTCAACATATGCTGCAAAAGCATTAACATTTAGCAACTTTATTTTGCAATTTTCTTCAGTCTTTTGCCACTGATTGAAAGAAAAATTTTTTTTTTTTGGAACAAGTTGCAATAGATCTCCAATGAATTGAAGCTTACACAATTCGCGTATGGTATAAATCTATCATATTCCTAAGCCCTCGGGCCTGTTTGCTGCCAAGGTTCAAGTGATGACATTAACATGTAGAGAACCAGCCAGTGTACAATGCCATTAAAGAAAATGCAAAATGTGTTTTCTTTCTAAGTGTTGTAGATATATGAGTGGTATTTTTTTTTTCTGTATTACAGTATGAATGGACTTCATATATGCATTCTGACAGTGCTGTAAAGACAGTAGTAAGAATTTTGCTATTGCAATAGCAGAGGCCGAGTGAAATTTGATAGCACTGCATGTCAGCTGGCCTTACAGGGCTAGAAACAATTGTGAGCTTAGGGATGTCTAAAAGAGAGAAAGAGTTAATGTGTAATGTTGTTACCAGCTCTACGTGCGTGTTGGGAATGAAAAAATCCCAGTTTGCAACTTCAGGGTAGTCCCCTACCTGAAGCCGACATTTGGTCATGTTATTACAGATTCAGCAGCAAGCACAGCAACTCATGAATCAAACAAGTCAAGTGCAACTAGGTGGTGCAGCAGGCTCTGCAGCATCTGCACAGGTGACGTACTTTGAATTGTGTTTTGTAGAATAGATCTTTTTTGTATGAAACTGCTAGTCGCGTCCATTCTCTGTGCCATGTATACATATAAAGAGACCTTGCTGCTAACGCCAGCATTAGTCTTGATCACGGAGCCCGTTACTGGTCCGAAAATGTCACTTGTCAGTGCATGTTAATGTTTAATTATTCGTTGAGTACGAAGGAACCCCGATTATATGACTTAAGAAAACCACTCAAAGCTACTGTATAATCAGGCACTGTAGAACCTACACATGGAAGATTTTCTTCGGAAACCAAAGAATGGGTTTTTGCACTTGTCCTTTTCTTTGTAGTTTATCTGGCTGTGCTAATGTTTCATGCCTGTTGCGTCCTTGCAGATGTCTCAGATGCTACAGTCGCAGCTCAACTCAACACCAGTGAGCCAGTCTCAGGGGCATCTGCAACAGCCCCAGCAGCCGCAGCAACAACCACAGCAGCAGCAGCTGGCTCCCCAGCAGACACCACCTGGCAGCACGGCGGGCCTTATGCAGCAGTCGTCCATTCTGGGCCAGGCTTCGACACCACAGCCGCAGGGCCCACCCAGCCAGCACCCTCCGCGAGCTTCGTCTGTGCCCTCGAGCTTAGGCGGCTCGCAACCACCGACACCATTGGGGGCTCCGGTGCCAGCACCACTGCCACCACCATCCCAGCAACTGCCGGACCAGATCCTTGCCACCGAGGACCCAGAAGAGTCTTCTAGGGGCCCCGACCCTGACCTCTCGCTCACCCTGTCTACACCTGAAGGTTCGGCTGCTACCACACCAGCACAGGGCAAGAAGTCAATCGAGAACTTTGACAGCAGTTCAGGGTGAGCAATTCGTCGCGCTGCACTTGTTGCTTTGATGGACTGCTCCATTTCACACAAAAAAATTCCATGATACAAAGGCTCCTGCAGTTTTTTCATTAGTGTTTGCATGCATAAAATGGATGACCAGGGAGAACATAAATGAAAGATTAATTTAGGAAGTCTTTATTAGGAGATGGTGAATGCACCTAATTATAACATCATTATACTATGAGAGTGCATGCATTTATTATTAACTGTAAGCAGCAGGCCTGTGTGAATGGTGATTTTAAGGTTCGAAGTGAATTGTGATTTCAAGTCTAAATTGAATAGTACATATATGTCGTAGTATAAAGAAAAATAACCACTTTTGTCATGACCTAAACTACCTGCACATTATTGTCTTTAAAATGAAACAAGGCCTGTGCAAGTGCCATTTTTTTTTATTGTGTTACAGAGGAAGTGAAAACAACTTTTATGGAAGAGTTGGCAATCAAAAAAGCTTTTTTGTTCTTTGACCTAGAGTAATGAAATTTGGCAGGCATATTAAGAGTGTCTGGAATAGCTATATATGAAGTTTTGTTGCGATAACTCAAGTAGTTTTCAAATACAGCTGAGCCCACACATAATGGCCCCACTTAAAACGAATTTTCGCTTTAAATGAACAATATCCGCGTGACCGTGAAAATATACATTGGTTCAATGGCACAAAATCGCACTTACAGCGAACGGCTCCGAGTGCCGCTGGTCGGTTACAGCGAACGGAGTCAGCGGTCTGCCGACTTCCCGGGAAACCAATTTCGACCACTGATCAAGCTTCCGCGAAGTGCCCATTCCTATCGTTAACCGCCGACCCTGCCTTCGCACCCCTTAAGTTACCGCTCTCCCCAACCGCTTTTGTTACGCACCCCTCCGTTCTTGTCCCCCCGCCACTCGGAGCTGTCCCCCCGCCACTCGGAGCTTTCCGCATCGCCAGACGAGGCCCATGTTTTCACACTGCCACCGATCTTTCGAAGACCAATCGGCCATCTATCCTGTTTTTGATCACTGGTACTGTCTTTGATGTCACCAGCCTGGAGTGAGCAGACCATTTGCCAACATCGTTGGCCACTGACTGTATCCGATAGTCTGCGTCTAGTGCACGTGCGTACGCTAGCCCACAGACTCTGATAATTTGCGATTAGTTTCGTGTTTAGGACTTGTTCTCGCTCACTTTGCACTCGGCTCAGCATGCCTTCCGCGCGCGTGCAGAAGCGCGAAAACGGCTGTTAATTTGCTCTCCTCCACTGCTGGCGCGGAAACATTGCTTGGGCCTCCGAGATCAATGTTCTATGATGAAACTAAATCGTAATCATTTAGGGCACCGCTCTGCTAAAAACTATGAAATACTACTGCGAAATATACATACCACATTTACAACATCGTCGGAGACTTCAGCCTCGTCATCAGAAAGGTCAGCATCGGACATGTTTCCGTCAGCAATTGCCAAAAAAATTCGCTCTGCTGCAGAACTATTGGCCTCGCATCGAGTCTTTCCATGCTTTTCGATAGCTGAAAAGAGATAATTGCGACCAAAAATGAACAACATGCCAATGACACAAGCGCACTAACTTCCCGCGACCATGCTAAAAAAGTACAAGTTAAGTCACGGTGTGACCGTTTGTTCACGCACATCTGAACAGCGTGAAAAGTGAAAACTAAAAGACCTCGGAATGAAAAACTGGCTGGTTTTCATTTAACTGACTCTTTCTGCACATGAAACAGGCGTTTTTAGGCTGTTAAAATGGTTTATGCTGCCGTAAAGGAGAACTTTGGACGGCAACTCACCGGTGCTTCCATAAAACGTGGTGGCGTCCATCTTGAAAAGATCTTTACGAGTGCTGTTTCGCCGCTCCACATCTAGTTGGCGCTACATTTCAACTCTGTGTGTTTCGAAAATTAGCTGCACCACTCTGCAGCATGAATTTGTTTCGGTTTCGTTTTCGAAAATGAAGAAGAAAGTCGCGTCTCCATATGGAGACTTGGTGACTTGGTGACTGAAAGGGTTATGTGCATTACACAGAAACTACGTTGAATTACATACAGAATTTCACGCTCTGAAAGACGCCAATCGTTTGATACCACGGGCACGCACCCGGTATAAAGGCCTCCCAGTCGAACTGCAAACCAACATTCGAGCGCCACACGATATGCATCCCCTCCCGTAGAGTGCAGCCACGGCACAGTTTCGTTGATTCTGTACCAAACCGCACACCACCACTACTGAAACACATTTAGCGCCGGTTAGGCCTAGCGTGCCGTTCAATACGTTGTCCCAGGAAATTTGTCCAAGACATGAAGTTCGGCGTTGAAAAGCCAAGACGTGAAAATCTGGCGTCGAAAAGTTAGCACTTAAGCACTGAACCAAGAACAGCATGCGTGATACGAAGTTGGAGTTCGTGGCCGGGAGATCAACAACGACGAAAACCCGCCAAACTTAGGTGAGACCACTCTGGGTCAGCAAAGGTGAAAGCTTGCATCATAAAACCGTAAATGTTTGTACATTTACGAAAGAGGTAGCTAACACGATATCTATAGCAAACTGGATAACGACGACTTACGCCTTTCCCGTTTATAGAAACTGGATCGCACGTGCCCTGTTGAGCTGTCCGCGGCCGGAGCCATGCTAGCGTACACTGCACGCTAGTGTACACAGTAGCCACGTTGGCGCCGGTGCAAAGGCAGCAAGCCCGCGCAGCAAGCCGGGGTCTTTTTTACTTTTCTTCCCTCCGCTTCTTGTTCGTTCACTCCGCATCCCCTCCGTAGCGACCACGTCACTTGCTCCCCAGCGGCGCACCCAGCGTACCCTTTAAGACACGCATTTTTTACCATGTTTTACAAAGATTTTTCGGCAACCGCATTATAAACGTTCTTTCATCTTGGGGGACTGCACAATTAGTGGTATGCATATACATGGGGTTTTATGAGAGGGTAAACAGGAGTCGAAAAAGACTGCATTGTAACCGATTCTGTGCACTATAAGTGGTCTACACTGTAGTTTTCTAAATTCCATGGCTGCTAACCAGCACATAGTGTGGCTAGGTCTTGATGTTCTATGCGTGCGTGGCCTTGTCTGTGATTCGTTAATGCCTTTATATATGTTGCTGCGATGCATACTTGCCATGGCAATTTCATGAAGTAGTGGCCACTAATTAATTTATGGTGACAACTGCACTTTGCTTATTATTCTATATATACTTTTTTAATTGAATTACAGTGATGTGGCAATGTACGTGTGCATATAAATGCTCGTTAACTAAAATTTCAGTAATTTAATAATTATTCGAGTTAGCACTATTCACAAACTACTTTGCAAAGCAGCAAGTCTCACTAGTCAGTATTTTACTTTCTTCACTTACTTGTAGGCTAGTGCTTTTTTTGACAAGTGAACGGTTACTATTTAGTTTGTGAATAAGTGGGCCTTTTTTTCTGAGAGTGCATGTTGAAAGGAATGTTCTTTTAATGTAGTTTGAGCTTTTAATAGTGTGCTAAAATGACGATTTAGCCCATCGTCACGTAGGGATTCAAGGAGGCGCCGCCTTAAGTTACGTGGGATCGCCTGCTTCGGCTAAATACCTGAACCAATGCTATCAAAAGTCTATTCTATCTTTCTCTCCGTGTGGTTCATCTTGTACAACAGTTTGCCGCACACACAGTTCGTTGTGTACGAACGTGTGCTGGGCTGACCTACAGACCTTTGCGATAGAGTTTCAGGCCAAGGGCACTCGTTCAATTCCTCCAAGCTTTGTCGCCATTCCATTCCGGTGGCGCGAAAATGTAGAATGATTCCCAAGTCATTCCAATTCCGGAGTGGCGACCTAAAACAATGATTTCAAGACATTGCATTCGAACAGTTTCACTAATACGCTAAGACTATCAGCTATTCGTCGTCAAAACGTATTTGAAAACGCCAAGATCAAGGCGTGGTATAATGAAGTGGTCACTTTTATGCCCTACTATATGCTATTCTTATCGTCCACTAGTCGGGCCTGGCTGTTTTTGCAAATAATGGGGACGAACCGTCGTCGCTCTGACCAGCGATCACACTGGTCGAGCAAAAAAAAAGGATGAAAAGCATTAGCAATTGGATAAGGTATCGTTTTGCAGTTGCACTCAGTAGCAGTTTAAACAACTGAGCTTCAGCTTTGAATTGTCTATGGCTATGAAGCAAACCAGTGGTAAAAGTAGGGCAGTCTCATTGCCATCGTTACGAAACAATGGCGGCCCTCGTGCTTGGTAAGCATAGGCGGTTTCTAGTGTTGCCAACATGCGATTTGGACTTTGTAGACCCATTTTTATGTTATAAAATTGCATAAAAATGTTCAAGATTGTGTTAACTACAGAGCAATAAATATCTGAGCCTGGAATTGCATCGCCGAATTTCGTTGAAGTGAAACGGTTGAAGAAAAAGTGTTTGTTGTGGTGAAAATATTTGTGCATTGACTCCTATAGACTGCTAACAAGGAACTGAGGTTTTCGTTTCACTGGAAATTTTGTTCAAGTGGCATTCGTTGTGGTGGGGGTCTACTGTATGTTCTGTAATGATGAAAAGTGGCAATGGAGCTTCGGCATTGCGCTCGGCCAATGTGAAGCAGAAAAAGACGAAGGGCAATAAGAACAGCTGGCCTGCAGCAATGTCGCTCTCTCTTGTCTGTCTTTTCTACATGACAATGGCACAGTCGTTGAAAGGCTTTGGTAAATTCCTGCATCAGCACGACTTCTTGAGAAACGCCGTGCCACTTCCTCGCTAATGAGTTCCCGCCAGGCGACCCTTTTTTTTCTTTTTTTTGGGGGGGGAAGGGGGGGGGTAAGGGGGTTAGTATTCATGACCGGCGTGCATGAAGAATGAATTCAGTCAGGCTCAGGAGTGCATAGTAGACGGGACACAATCTCAACACCTAAAATAAAAATACAAGAAGCATAACACACTGCAGTGCGAAAGTGCAGACATCCAAGCGCGAACATCCCTTTAATGGCAGACTGCGTTTCTGTCACAAGTTAAAGTAATGTTTGGTGAGCTTTGTACATCGTTAAGCAATGAACGGCATATTTATTGCGACTGTACAGCAGTGAACGCATTTTATTCGCCGACAATCGGCTCACAGCGCTCAGAAAACGCGCTGTTGCATGCATTTTCATGCGCGCTGCCAGCCGCCTGTCTACACTAGCACGGTGACGGTGCTGCCTCCTATAGCCCGGTCTTGAGGCGAATACTGCTGTGGGCATCATCACAGTATTCAAGTTTTTTTACAGTCTTTCGTTTTTTTTTGGTTCGATCTGGTATGTTTTCGAGAGATAATTACTGTTTTCTACGAAATTCTGCTATTTCTCTAAAACAAGGAACGCGTCTGCTTGTGAATAAAGTGAAAATAATCTCCTTTGCATAGAAATGCAGTGAAAGTAATTTTCATGCTTTACAAACACACACGGCGTGTATAGGTGCTACACAGTACAACATGAATTGTTGCAGTAATAATATCTGGTACAAGCGTACATTGCCTTCGGGTGTCATAACATGCGATTATCGTAATGGCTTGGTTGCTTAAAGCCGGTCACCCACTACAAGAGGCACACACGTTACTGCGCCTATTCTCTTATGGCCACTTATTGGTTGCATAGAAAGTTCATGCACTAAGAGTTTAAAGTACGCATTTGGTACAGGATATCGTTATCGCAATAAACTTTTAAAGGTGAATCTTAGGGGTTTTCCAATTTTTAAACTCATCGGGATCTCGGGGTGGTTCTAAGAAAAGGTGATCGCTGTCATTTCTGTAGACGCTTTTGCAGCCTGGTGCAAAACAAGAAAACACTGTTTATCAGCGTCCCTTGTTACAAGTTAGAACTTTTTCATAAGAGACGACAGTTGACTAAATAATGGCGCGAAGAAGCTAGCCAGTGTCGAAAAGGTGATGTCTTGTCTGAGCGGCAACACGCGCGCCACGCGGCGCAGCATGTGCAGCAAAATGGAACAGCAGCGCCATTAGTTCACGTGTCAGCCGCTGGTGCCGGTGCGTGCGCAGAGCTGGGAAACTGATCTGGTTCTAGTAACGTGGCTCCCAACCGCCACCCTTCCTACCAGCATACCTCACTTCATGTAGAGAAGCCCAGGATCCTGATTTAAGTAAACCTATATTGTGTCATGGGAATGTAGTAGAAAGTGGTTCATTTTATCATTCGGTGAGCACTAAAGCTTCATGGTGCAGTGATAAAAGTCTGTAAAATCTGTGACTTATTTGGTTACGTTGAAACATTATTACATTGAATTTTAACCTTTTGCATAGAGTACAGTAGTCTCTTGTTTAGCTATTGCCCCCATCATCAACTCCGTCTCTGCACTTTCTTTACCACACTATTTCTTTACCTAACGCTGAGTAACAGGTCATAAAATTGATTCGGGTTGACCTCTCACCTTTTCTCCCATAAACATATCTCTCTCTTTCCCCGTCAGGAGGAAAGAGGAAACACGTGCTAAATTTAAGAGTTTATTTTTCACTCGCTATAGAGATTTTTTTAATGATATTTTAATAATATTGTTGAATTGAATGCCAGCATTTTAATAGTTCTTTTTTAAGTATTTGTGGGAACTCTCTTTAAATGGAAATCTCTTGAACAAATTGCTGGTTAAGGGGAGACGCGGGTCGAAAAGTCGCGTTTTTTTTCCAAATTTCACCTTTTCTGTTTTTTGTTGCTTTATCATCTTTATACATTATATTTTGACATCTGAAAATATCACAGCGAAATAAGCATCAGAAGTCAGTGAAAAACGCGTCTGAGTGAGCGGCAGTGACGCGCGGCATCACGAAATTTACACAAAACGGGCTGCTGTTCGCGTGCTCGCGGGAGAAGGGCCGTCCGGCAGCTCGAGGTCGCACTGGCGCTGCAAAGGCGAAAGGGGGACACCCTCAGTAACCCGAGCGGCGCCGGGGCACGAAGGCCTTGAGGTCTAGGCCCGCGTGACATTAGGACTTCTAGTGTAACGTGAGATAGGGTGAACCCCACGCCCTGCGCGGCCGGAGGGAATCCCGCATGCTGGAACCCAATAAAGTTTATTCTCTCTCTCTCGCGGGGCCGCGAAGAGAGCTGTCCGCCATATTGCGGCCGCTGGCTCGTGTAGAGTTGTCCTTACTCTCCACGATCCCGGTTCTTGAAGTCTCGTACGTTCACGAAAAATCTAAAAAAAAAGCAACAAAAACAGTCTTTTCCCGCCGTTTCAAACCGCGCGCCACTAACGCAGGGCCGCCATTGGCTGACAGCACCCGTGTTTTCTTGCCGTAGTTCGCTTCACTGTTTTCCGGAGTTATTTTTCGCTGTTTTCGTGCGATGGCAAGCCCGAAAAAGGCCGTTGCCGACCATCGGAAATACAGAAGTAAGAACAAGTTCAGAGGGAAGCGGCGGAGGACGTACAAGAAAGCCACCGCCAACGAAAATGTCCGCGACGGGCCAGCGGCCGGTAGGCCTAACATCGACCACGGCAACGTCGACCATGGCAACTGCGACGACGAGATCAACGCTGCAGTGAATTTTGTGAGTGCATCGCAGAAAAAGATCGCGTTATTCGAAAACGACGTCAGGCCGAATGCCGATCGTGCCGAAAGCGTAGTGCTGTGCGAGTTGGGTGCATTGACGGCCGTCGTCGCAGGCGCGGCATGCCCCGTTTGTCACGAGAGTAAACTCGCAGTTCGGGCACCGAATAAAAAGCGGAAAGGCCTTTCGGCGTTTCTGGAGCTACACTGCGAGAATGCGGAGTGCTCGGAGAGCATCCTTTCGTCCGCGTACTCGTCGAAGCAGGTCGCGTCAGATGGCGGCCGCGGTGCAAGCAGAAGCTACGACAGCGGGAGTTCGCGTGACGCCTTTGCCGTGAACCTGAAAGTGGTGCTTGCAGCGCGTGCCGTCGGTATCGGGCATGAGCAACTTTCACGATTTTGTGCAGTAGTTGGATTGCCAAGCCCTATGCACCATAAGACCTTCCATGCTATCGGCAAAAAGATTCACAGTGCGGCAGTGAAGGCTGTCTGTGAAAACATGCAAAGGGCACGCAGCGTCACCAAAGAGGTGGCTGGTAACAGTGACGTGCCAGTCATGTTTGACGGCACATGGCAAAAAAGAGGCCACAAAAGCCACAATGGTGTGGGAACTGTAGTGTCCTTGGACACTGGTTTGTGCCTGGACTATGAAGTGCTTTCCAACTTCTGCCTGGCGTGCAGTTTGCATAACGACATGGGAGGCGATGAAGAAACATGGCAGGCGTTTCATCATCCCGTTTGTGAGAAGAATTGCGACTGTTCTTCGCATGCCATGGAGGCCGAAGCTGCAGTGCGCATTTGGCAGAGGACTGTGGACTATGAGACACCCCTGCGGTTCACCATCTTCCTAAGCGATGGAGACAGCAAGGCCTACAACGGGGTCTGTGATGCCAACGTGTACCCTGACACTCCAATTGAAAAAGAGGAGTGCACCAACCACGTGGCGAAACGTCTGGGCACCGGCCTGCGGAAGCTGCCAACGCCACTTCCACGAGGGGAGAAGCTGAAGGAGACCACCATCCAGAAGCTTCAAACTTACTTTCAGGTGGCCATTGTGAACAATCGGGGAAATGTCCACAAGATGTACACTGCCATATGGGCCTCATGTTTGCACTCGTGCTCAACAGACGGTGCTGGAAGTCACAAGTTCTGTCCTGCAGGCCCAGACTCGTGGTGCAAGCACCGACGTGCTGAGGCGCAGGGCCAGCCTGCACCGTGCCACACCCCCCTCCTGACCAAGGCCCAGGGTTTGGCAGTCCTCCCAATCTACAAGCGTCTCACAGATGCGAAGCTGCTTGCCCGGTGCCTCCACGGCAAGACACAGAACGCGGCCGAGTCCCTGAACAGCAAAATATGGCTGCTGTGTCCAAAGACCCGGTTTGCTTCCCGGACTGCTGTGGAAACAGCCACAGCCATTGCAGTCCTGTGGTTCAACCGGGGCCACGCGAGCTTTGAAAAGGTGCTGGAAGAGCTTGGGGTGCTTCCTTCGGAGGCCCTGGTTACCCTCAGCGACCGCCGAGACAGCATGCGCATGCACAAGATGAATGTGCGTCAGACCGCTGAGGCGAGGGCACACCGTCGCAGTGCAGCCAAGAGGGCCCGGGTGGAAGAGTCCTGCCGCACCAGCCGGGAAGGGAAAACCTACGGTGCTGGAGAGTTTTAGACAACTGATATTCCCTCTGGACATGTGTGTATGTGTTCAGCACAAGTTTCGTGCTACTGCGTTTTTCATTTTTGTAAATACAGACTTTCAAACTTTCAAACGCGTTTTTCTCATTTCGCAATTTTGGCCAATTTGCATTTTTTGCGGGAAGTGTTTCGGGCACTTAGAATGGTCATACAACGACGAAATTTGGCACACACATTGAGGAGAGTGCGTAGGGTGCCGATATCTACTTGAATCAGCACAACCTATCAGCTGTAAATATCTATTAATAAATTTAATGGTGGTCGAGTGGGAAAAAAAGGGTACTTTGCTACACAGATGTTTTTTTCATAGTTTCAAAGTTGGAGCACAATTTCTAGCTAGATATCGGCACTCTATGGCTAATAGGGAGCAAAAGGAGCCATTGAACAACTCTCTGCATGAACATTTAGTATGCGCGAAAGTTCCCGGAAAACTTATCAAGTTTCACCATTACTTGAAACACAACTCCCAAACTATTGCACTTATGTAAAAACTGATTACAGATTTGGAATCAGGAGGAAAAACTGCATCAGTGGTCCAATTTCTGAAGCTCTAAGTTGAATAACAAAAAAAAAGTGCTTTCGAGGAGCGTCTCCCCTTAAATGGAACAACTTCCTTTAGCGTGATTTTTATTATATTTGAATTCTGCACCGCTGTTCATCTCCCAGTAAACTTAACTCCTGTTAAATAGAAACATTTTTTCATGGTCCCATCAGGTTAAATTTAAAAAGAGAGTATTGTATTGTTAAAACTGGTATCGGTGCAAATTTGATTAAATCAACGTCTTCTGTGTCGGTCAGTCACTGCTCAGAGTCACAAATTTGGAATACATTGTTCTTTAGCTGAAGTGCATGGCAAAAATACCTTGCTGCTTCAAGCGAAGATCATTATTACAAAATCTGTTTGTGGCTGGAGCATAGAGAAGTGAGATAAAGCACGTTCACACAAAGGTGCAGTGGAGTGCGAGAGAGACTCAAGTAGCCAGTGTGTTTGAGTTAGATATGGACACCGTGCTCTTGCCTTGCAGGGGACCCAAGTCAATGAAAGATGGAAGCAAGATGGAGGTGGATTGCAAACCAGACCTGCGTTCTATAGGCAAAGGTGAAAATAGGCTGGAAGGTCCCGGTGAGAATGGGCTGCCATCGTTCGGCCCAGTCAAGGAAGAGCCTCTCTCAGTGAAAGAGGAGCATGTGTCCACCCCAGCCAGCAGCATGGGTGGAGGAGACGCACCCACTCCTGCTGCCAAGCCCGACATCAAGCCTGTAATTGCCAAAACGGAGCCTGTCAGCACAGCAGCAGAGTCTTCCTCATCTTCGTCCATGTCTGCTAGCTCACCGCCAAAGCCTAGATCTAATAAAAAAGGTACACCAATTCATTAACTATGTTGCATGCATGAATGTTGTGACGGGCTTATTTTGCCTTCGAGCACATGCCTGTAGGAATAGTAATAGTCAGGTCATTTGGTGTAATTTCATGTATTAAATTGTTATGAATTAAAATTAAATGTAGACACAAGGGTTAAAATGCCTTGGAACCTGAAACAAGATGGAATGATAGCACTATGTTGAATGAGGCTACTACAAAGGAGCCTGAGTTGCTGTGCTGGTGCAGCAGTTTCTGAGCAAACATCATGGGTCTGATAACTTCTGCTCTATCATTTTCAGTTCAGCTGTTTTTTGGCTGTGGGCACAGTAATTGTGGCATGAAAATAAAGCAATTCATCATATGTTCATATTCAATTATTTTCTCTATGAACCGGGACCTGTGCTAACTTGTTTTTTTTTTTTTTTTTGCATTTCAGTATTCAAGCCGGATGAGTTGAGGCAAGCCCTGATGCCAACATTAGAAAAACTGTACAGACAAGACCCGCACTCTCTGCCTTTTCGGCAACCTGTGGACCCTCAGCTACTTCAAATTCCTGTGAGTTGACAGTCTTAATGTGTGACGATTGCTTTTCTCTTTTCACTTAGAGGATTTACCACTAGAAGTGTTGCCGCAAGGCACATTAACCACCATCAATTTTCTGCCTATATTGTTTTGAGTGTAACATTATTCCTGTTGTTAAAAGCCAAACAATGCAAAGCTGCTTGTTACTATTTTCATTATCCCATCCTTCAGTAATTTTTTTGCTGGTTGGTATATTGCCACATTTGGCTGAAATTTATGACTGCCAGCTTTACTACATGACGCATTGATCGAATTTTTTTATTTGTGTAATTCATTTCTGAGACATATTAAACTCTTATGACATTGCTCATTTTCTCTTTCCAGGACTACTTTGACATAGTCAAAAACCCAATGGATCTGTCCACCATCAAACGAAAACTGGATACTGGTCAGTACCAGGACCCCTGGCAATACGTGGACGATGTCTGGCTCATGTTTGACAATGCCTGGCTCTACAACCGCAAGACATCTCGTGTCTATCGCTACTGCACGAAAGTAAGTTGTTTAACCAGTGTCCCGTGAGCAAAGCAATGAAGTACCGATTACCATAATATCTAATGAAGTCCATAATTACAATATATTAATTTCAATAATTGAAACTATTATGCTGATTGTGGAATATCTTGAAACGTAGCTGTTGTGAACCGGAGAGAAACTAAGAAAAAGGAGTAAGCATGTGTTTCCATAACAGAACAGCAGATGGCACAACTCTCGTTGAGTATCTGCGATTCTTGCAAGCTCTGTCTCGGTAAAATAGAAGGGCACCTATTGCAGTTGCTTGTCTGACACGCACCCAGTTTTTGCAGGCTCAAAGTAAAAATGCACGTGAATTTATTGTTACCAGATCTAAAACTATGGCATAGCCCTGTATTGATAAACAATTCACCTTCATATAGTGCAAAATTCAATTCTTGTATACTGTAATAGCTAACTTGGAGTGGTTAAAACTGCTAAAATTTTTTTAATAAGCAGGTTTTCAACATGAGCAATGTTGCGGAAATAGGGCACAAAAAGCTAGTTCGTAAAAAAACTTTGAGTGAACTAGAACATACTCTATTGGCACGACATGCCGGGCTCCGGTATCACCTTTCACACGGATGCCACCACGTGGCGCCACTGCTACTTTTCATGCCAGCTTCGATTGTGTCGTCAGGCCGTCGCGGACTCCTGCTGAGCATGTGGTTACTTCTAACGTGCGTTTGCTCTCTGGTTCATGCGAACATAAAATTACCAGGTTAGTTACTGTGGGAACAACCTGGCAAAAGCGCTGGCACGACATCAGGAACAAGTGGTGGTTTTCTGCGGTGAATGCGCACTTCACTGCCACTTATCACGTGCACTAATCACGCAGGATATATCTTGGTTTGAAATGATGTTCGCACATCGCTGAAGTTTCGATCAGAGGTTTGTATGTCCTCCAGTGGTTGTGCTCCCACTTTCTGCGGAGATTATTGTCCTTGGAAGATGAAAACGCCCGCCGCCTTCGGAGCGCCCGAATAGCCGCTTTGGCACCCCGGAACAAAGCAATGAGGATCCGCTCTCCGCTTTGGCATGTCACTAGCTACATGTTTCTTGGAGCGGGATATCTCACAAAGTACAGACTCCACTGCAGTCTTTGTGAGAAAATGCAGCAGAGTGCACCAACACACTTGCAGTAGAGTAGCTTGTTAGAACTGGCAATCCAATGATTCGGCCTGCAAAATACGCTCATCATCCCACTAGAATGTGGTACGCGTCGCGCAAGAACACTGGTCGAGAAGCGCGCGCACAGACTAGGGGAATAAAAAAGAGCATCTTGTGTACGCCAGGATCTCCCCGTCGCTAGTCTTCTCGTCTATATCACTCGGGATTAAAAATTTTTTCCTACATAAAGGGACAGCATTATGCTTCCCGTTTCTGGTATTGGCCTGAATGTACTTTGAGAAGTGCGCATGGGTAAATGTTACACGGAATAACACGGTACCAGATGTAACACAATACATGGAACGAAAGAAAAACAGCATATATACTTTTCCACGTTTTCTTGGGCTGACACTATTCCTTAGGATAGCCCGTTTTCATGTCGTCCGTGCACCTTGGTCAGTCGCAAATCCAAATGCATATGCTCGCGGCCCAGATTCTGGGTTTCCACAGAAATGTGGGCACAATACTTCCTTGGTATCATAGTTGCTTGCAATCTGGTCACTCTCCGATGAACACAAGCATCACACATCGCCCCGCCGCGGTGGTCTAGTGGCTAAGGCACTCGGCATCTGACCCGCTGTTCGCGGAATCGAATCCCGGCTGCGGCGGCTGCATTTTCGATGGAGGCGGAAATGCTGTAGGCCCGTGTGCTCAGACTTGGGTGCACGTTAAAGAACCCCAGGTAGTCAATTTCCGGAGGCCTCCACTACTGCGCCTCTCATAATCATATGGTGGTTTCGGGTTGTTAAACCCCACATATCAATCAATCAAGCATCACACATAACAACTCCAAATAGCCCAGAGAACGTTGCAACATTCTTTTTTTCTTGTGCTGCTTACAACAGCAAACTCAGCATGGGATGTCCGCTAGCTCGCGAAGATACATCGAAGTCTAGCATTGAAGCGCAGTACTTCTGCAGGGAAACGTTGCTGCGAACTTGCCGCACCCCTTTGTCGGTTGCGTTGTGCGCCACCACAGTGTACAACGCAACCAGCGTCATCGCCCTGTTGACGCAGTAGAGTTTCCAAGCCTTGATGAAGTTTCTTTAAGTGGCGTTAGCTCAACGTGCCAAACTCTCCCATATACTCTCGCAAACTCACTGAGCGACTCCTGGGCTACAAAGGGAACAGGCTGCTGGTGCTCGCTTCGCGCTCATGACGTGAAAAGGCGCAGTGGCAACGCAAGAAATCCTAGCGGTTGTTCGTGTCGTTTTGGGCTGCCGAGACAGCAGCTGCTGGCTGCCGGTTGTGCCACTAGAATTCACTATGTTCTAGTTCACTATAGGTGGGACCAACGCCCTCTCAGACTGAATTGGCTGGATGCTTGGCTCGGCTGGAAGTGACCAATGTTGGCAGCCAAAATTTTAATCTATGGTGGCTTTAGCATGCAGAGAGTAGCGGGCTCAAGTCTATTGTGAGCTTGTGCCAACACTGTAAAAGTACGTTTTATGCACCCAATTTGGTAGAAAAATGCCCTTAATTTGTCCACTGTATTCGATTGTCCGTTGTATCGCTGTCTGTTAAAAGCGAACTTCACTCCATTAATTAGATACACAGACCAAACTTGACCTGTATAATGGTTCGTTTTATCCGAAAGTTTATTATACGTGGGTCCGTTATATGATGTTTGTCAACCCTACCAGAAAAGCCCATTTTTCACACATCCTTTGTGAAAGGTTTAGCTCACTGATGTTGCATAGAATGCTGTCATGACTGAAAACTTGATGCATGAAAACTGCGAAATTGTGCATCAGTAGAGGTGCGATCCAACAGTAAAATTAAAAAAAAGTTGGTGTTTTTTCTTTCTTCATTTTCTGTCTCTAATTTACTTCCCCCCTTTCACGAGGTATTGGTGCACTTGATTTAGCATTTTATTCAGAAGCTGCTATTTTGCCTGTTACACAGCCCTGCGAGCCTCTCATGCATTCATCCTCATTTTTCGTAGGATGTTACCGTATTTACTTGCGTAATCCTCGCACTCGCACAATTCTCGCACCCCCCACATCGCCCAACAAAAATAAGATTTCTTTTTTTCCTCGAGTAATTATTGCACCCCCGAAAACTGCTGCAATAATGTCGTCTGCTCTTTCTAGCCACTGATGATGATAGCGCACGTCATCTGGCGCAATTTGTTAAGCTTCAAGCGTTCTATTGCACAGAGATTCAATCCAACTCAAGCCAAGCCGAAGTGGCCAGTGCGCGTTGATGCGCGTTTTGTATGTTGCGTCGGTAACCTTGTCAAGTTATGAGGCGATACTGAAGGTTACGGCTGCTTTCAAGTTGCAAGTGATAGATAATGCACTAAAAAAACGGCAACAGGGCCGCCGGTAGGCCCTTCAGAGTCTACGAGTTTTGTGTTCGCTACTGGTGATGGCTGCTGAAAGCCACCAAGACACGTTATGCCTGCTGTGTGCCTAAAACTGCGATTGATGGCAAACTTTATTTCTTAAGAAGGAAACTGCGGACAATTCTGTTAAATAGCCATCAGCCCAATACTGACGTCCCACGCTTACCTTTTGAGGGCTCCTGTTGTGCGACGAACGCTACCGCTACGCCCGCAAGCTTTGCGTATGGTATTCTAATTCTCGACTATTTGTTTCCACTTTTGTGTCTCAACTAAATCTTGTCTTGTGTTGAACCTCTGCTTTTATTGTTGAGGTAAGTTTTAATTAGTACTTCTTAAAGCTTGCTGTTAGTTGCTGGTGTGAGAATCCCGATTTGCGGCCGCTTCATTTTCTTTTTCGCTCCGTACGTTTTCGTAGAAAGTTTTCCCCTCGGGATTCTCGCACCCCTCAACTTTTCATCGGTCTTCCGGCAAAAAAAGTGCGAGGATTATGCGAGTAAATACGGTATGAGCATCAGGACTGGTATGTCACTACTTGATGGAGCAGTTTCTGTGTGACTTGCTTTTGTCCGAATCTTACTTCATGGTTACAATTAACTAATGAAGGTTAAAATTTTTTCAGCTTTCAGAGGAGTTTGAGCAGGAAATTGATCCCGTAATGCAGTCCTTGGGGTACTGCTGTGGTCGCAAGTACGTTTACCAGCCTCAGGTACTTTGTTGCTTTGGCAAGCAGCTCTGTACCATCCCTCGAGATGCGAAGTATTGGAGCTACCAGAACCGGTAGGTGCCTACTCTGATACCTAGCCTAGTAGCTTCTGAAAGTATCTTTGAGACAGCGTTAATAAGCTTAGTTTTCACTGAAACCATTTGCAGGTACACCTACTGCCAAAAGTGTTTTGCAGAAATTCCCGGTGATTCTGTTACCCTTGGAGATGATCCTACGCAGCCTCAGACGTAAGCGATTTCGTTGACTGTCCTTTTTTTTTCTTTCTTTCAGTGATTTAGACATTTCTGATTGTGAACAACATAATTAACAATTCTGACAGCATAGATGCACTCGCCAAAGTTCAAAATAGTTTTGTGTGGATTGATGTCAATAATAATTCATCCAGTCTGTTGGTCTAATGACAGACTTTAAACCTTTTTTTTCCTACACTCTATTTCCTGTTGTGCGACTGTTCATCTGTGGGATGCTGCTTTGTTAGTGTATAAAAGGTTTTTGCTGAGGCCTTATTGAGGCCTTATTTTTTATTCTTTGTGCAGAACCATTCGTAAGGACCAGTTTGTTGAAATGAAGAATGACCACTTGGAGCTTGAGCCGTGAGTAGATCCATGCTTCTTGAAAGGCTGTTAGGGATGTTGCTAGCAAAATGTTTACATTTTGGTGTGCCAATTCAGTCTTGGTTTGTGCAAGTTTGACGGAAGAGTCTGATAGTTAACGAGAAATATACATTTTTTAAAACGTACTTCTGCAGATATCGGCATGAAATGAGATAGGAAAAACCCACATGGAAAAGTACAAAATTTCAATAGGGGCATGAGCAATCCTGTGAGATTACTTCTTGTATAAACCACTCCAAATGGCAGTTGACGTACAAGCAGAAATGAACAGGGGTTCGTGTGCTAGCCCTGTTTCTTTCCTTCAACTGCATCCTTGCTGTTTTGCAAGTACTATGCATTGGGAAGAAACACAAATTCTTGCCTTTTGTAAATGTTCATTATAAGATCGATTGTTTCCCATGTGTATAGGTTTGTGGAATGCCTCGACTGTGGCCGCAAGTTGCACCAGGTGTGCGTGCTGCACTTCGACTCCATCTGGCCTGAAGGGTAAGTTGCATCCTGTGGAGCATTGGTCTTTTCCTGGGCAGCTGTTTGTCAAGAGTGTTATAACTGAGGTATCAACAAGATTGGCATGGAATGAACGCACAAGACTGCGCATTCTAAGGAAGTTTGCTGTGCATCTACTTATTACTTGCACATTTAATTGAAGTGTTTTTGCATGGCTCCTTTGGTAGAAAAAACTACCATATTTACCCAATTCCACCGCGCCTTTGATTACAACACACACCTGACTTACAAGACCGAAAAACAAAGATACAGCTATGGGGCAGTTTAAATGTCTGCAACTAAATCTAATGCGCATGCCACTTCAAGGTTTATTTTTTCCCAAAAAGTTGGAATTTGGTAAATACGGTATTAGTGGTCGAAGCGGTTAGATTGACATTTGGCTGTAATGTGATGAAAGTGATGAAGGGAAGGTGAAAAGAAATTAGACTTATGGAGTACTGACACAAAAATTTCTCATCCTGTTTTTTCTGTTGCAATAACCAGCTAACAACCCACAACCCACTTATCGTGGCTGGAAAGCTTGTTTGCTTGAGCACATGACGTCTAATTATTTAGAGAATACTGTGCTGACAACTTGCTGACAACTTGACAACGTGCTGACAACTGTGCTGACAATATGCATGACCTCACAAAAATGTACTGTATCCTCAGCCTTTGTATTCCAGTGTAATTGTGTCTTCCTCTTTCCATTTAAAAAGTCTGCTACAAGAGAGCACTTCAGGGAAGTCAGCACAAACTTGTGGCACTGGTGGCGGGTAGCTGTTCGTATGAAAACCAAAGGCATGTTTCACAAGCGGTGGCGGCATTGTAATTATGTTCAAGGCTGTCTTAGCTTTTGATGTTTAGTTGACTATGCATGTGTGTCCACATAAATCGGTCCCTCAAATTACCTCGCCTTCGAAATTTTGTGTCAATACTTAATTATAAAATATCGGCTTTTGATCAAAAGGAGAATTTGCCGTTTTAGGCTGAAACTGCTTATGAATTATTGAAATTTTTGCCTCGGGATGGCTGCTATTCTTGACATCCCGTAGTGTGTACCAGTCATGCACTGCTGCGTTACCGCCAGTGTTGTGCTGCTGTGTGTTTCTTTGCCTCTGTTTATTCTATCACACCATTTTGAATGCAGGCTTTATTGTGAAGCTGAGACTTATTAATGTAATGTAACATAATATAACACCCCTTTGGGTTTTTTAAAGGGTGCATCTGCAAAAATGGCGAGACTGTTATTTTTCTCCTATATAGTAGATAGGGAAATTTTTTTTTTATGTAAGAGGGGGCAGCATACTTTTATTATTAAAAAAAAGGTTGTATATCAGCTTATAGAGTAATGTTGTATTTTTAATTGTGAGTAAAAGAAATGCGATTCTGCTACACACTATCAGCTGGACTGTTTAAGGGGGGAGGCTACCCTGGAGACCGAACTTTTTATTTTTTAAGATATCTGGATGAAACATTCAAGGGTTGTTCACTACAATAAAACTAGCACAACTGCTAAGTTTCACGAAGCTGTGTTTCTTAGTTCCAGAGTTATTGAGGTTTAACTGGGTGCTTCACATGGGTGCCTGAGGAAGAGTCGTGAGAAATCCCAGGACATAGTAGAAAGCTGAAATTCATTGTGGTCATTCCTTGATAGCTATCCCAGGGCGCTACAAAGCCGTTTTTTTTTTAATTCCCCCCCCCCCAAAATTTTCACGCAACTTTGAATTTGATGTAACCAGTAATGACCAGATTCATCAAAAATTAATTCTTTATTATAAATTAACAGCACCATTTTTCAAAAAAAGGAGCTTGTTACGCCCTTGCAAGGTCATTCAGGAACAGAATAAAAAAACGGCACACAAATCTGATGAACGGTTTTCGAGTTCTTGCTTTCCTCAGCACCACAACTAGCAAAAAAATCCGTTCTGAAAAAACAGGCCGAGAAAGTTCAAAACACGTGTTTTCTTCAAAAAGCTCCAGCACAGTAGCTAGAAGTGTCCTGGCGCACTCTTTTCTTCTTTTGCCTGGCCTCCATCTTCTCTTGGTGTCTTTTAGAATTCTTTTTTAGGCGTAAAGCGTCTTTTTCACGAGCTCGCTGGATGGCCAGATGACCTGGTTAAAGTCCGATGGAGTCCGATATCACTTGGGTTGCTTTGCAGCAGCCGGCATTGCAGCGCAGCACTGCTTCATGCAGTGCTGTTTCTACCGCGATCAAGGATGAGTGTTGTTCCTTCGGCATCAGAGACCACAGAATGGAGTGGAATGATTCTGATGCATTTTGTGTCTTCGCTCCCAGGCAGCGCTGAAGAAGCGACTTTTGTGACAGTCTTTCGTAGATGGGCAGCATTGCTGCAGCGACATAGTCCGGTAGGCTGTGTTTATGTTTCGTCGCTGCACAGTTAAGTCGCACACAGTTCCGTCGCTGCAAGAGCCTACGCAGTCGGCACCCGCAGCAGAATAGCGGAATTTCGATGATCGTACAAGCCGCATAGCACGCCTCCGCGCACTGGACTTCCGCACTGACTTCGGCTTCGTTGCCGGCATCGCCCGCAACAACAAAGACGAAAGGCACAGAACTAGTGCAGAAAGAAAAAAAAAAACGAGAGAAAATGATCGAAAGATAGCACAAGGCGAAGAGCGGCTCGTAAGCAGACGTCTGTCGAGGCGGACAGAGCAGAGAGCAACAACGAAGCAAGCGCGCTGGACGCGCCATTGAGAGGAGCGACCACCCCCGCTGCTGCACAGCAGCCAATGGCGGGCACGCTTTTTCCCGCGAGATATGAATGTGCTGCTCTAGCCAATCAGCGCTCTGCATCGCATCGCGGGAAAACGCCAATAGCGTCTCAACTGTGCTGCCGACGCCATTTTGCCAGGCGGCGAACAAGAGAGAAAGAATTCACGGTCAAAACAACACCAAGATGGCGCGGGACGACCGCATGGTCCAGGAATGGCGCGCGCGCGAAGTTTGGTTTGATTTCGGGATTTGCGCCTGTTTTGGACGCCGCGGCGGCCTCAAAAATAGTATTTTTCTTGCACTTTGCGGTTGAATTAGGTGCTGATAATTACAGAATAGGTAGTTTATGAGACATACAACCCAAAAATGTGGTTTTTCAAGAACCGACTTTTTCGCGATTTTTCAGTTTTCAAGGGCCGCGTCCCCCCTTAAAAGAAGGTGCTGCTAGTGGTTGAAGCCTGTGTGCTCCTTGTTTCCCCATATTTATCCCTCCTGTACGTGCTGACTGACCATTGGACTTGATTTTTCTAAGAATATTGCACGTTTTCATTATAGGTTTACCTGTGATAATTGCCTGAAGCAAAAGGGAAAGAAAAGGAAAGAAAACAAGTTTACTGCAAAGCGTGAGTGCTTCATTCACCGTTATTCTCTGCAACAGTAGCAGCAACAAAAGGGATCAAATAAAGCTGACTTATTGAAGATAGTGATTACGTGATAAGCACAGAAAATGAATGCTTGTGCTAACAGCTTTTATGTACTTCGTTATTAAAAAAAAAAAAACAGACTTAAAACTGGGACTACCAGAACATTTGTGTTACTTTGCTTGCTCTTTCTTTTTTATGGGCATCATTCTGGAAAAGAAGCTTTTTCTTTTCTTAGTCAGAGAAGTACTTGAGAGTTTCAAAAAGACTACAGTAAAATCTACTGCAGTAAAATATCGTTAATTTTACATCGCCTAAATTGGATATTTGGACGTGTTCTCTGGTTCTGGCAAGCCTATATGTTGTTTAATGGCATGACACACATGTAAATTTGGTGATATTTGGCATGACACACTTGTAAATTTGGTGTATTTGGGGATAAACGGCGTTTGCGGACAACCGTGATGATGCCGTCAGCACAAACTGTATGGTAACGACATATCTTGTTAATTTTGGGTAAGCAGGTTTCATGTCAGGACAGGTCTTGAGACATGGTCACATTGTGAATAAAGTCGCGAGTGGGGGGAAATTGTGGCTTTTAAACGGCTCTTATGCTTAGTAAGTATAGAATTTGCGTATTCATCAGGAGAATGAAAGTGCACTGACATAATAGACGTTTGGGTATTGTTTATTTTTTTTTAACCGCTGATAATTTTGACATATATTTTTTTGTTCCCACGACAGCCGAATCGACAAACTTTTATTGTATCGACACCTGTCAGCATTTTCTTTTAATATACTGTTTAATTGTTAGCTGTCTTGTTGTGTCTGAACTTGGTTTTCAAGGCGAACAGGGATTTTTAACAATTGTATGTATGTAGTACATGTGTGTATATTTGTAACAAAGTTTTGGATGATGGCTTTTTCAGGTTTGCCAACATGCAAGCTGGCCAACTTCATAGAAAATAGAGTCAATATCTACTTGAAGAAAAAGGAATCTGGAGCGGGTGAAGTCACAATTAGGGTTGTATCTTGTACAGAGAAACTAGTGGAAGTGAAACCAGGCATGAAGATGAGGTAAGCTCTTGTTTTGACTACTGTGCACAGACATATTAATTTTTTTTTTTAACATCAACCCTTTCCCTGCTGTTAAAAAACTGGGTTATTCCAAGTGAAAATGAGCGCTTATACAGTGTAGCCAGTGCTTCCCCAGTCATTTCTGCATATTGTTCTTCGACCGATCACATGGTGAAAAATGCTTGAAAAGCCTAAATAAAAAAACAAAATGGTTTTGATGCTGTCAGCAGGTGTTTAAACAAACTGTCCTCCCTCTGTGTGCATCCATTGATGGCAGGAATTCTAAAAAGTCACAGCTTTGCCGCAAAGGCGGAACAATAATCACGATAGTGACAAATTGGAAGGTCACACGTCGAATGGCAAGCAAATCAAAACATGCCCCGCGTTTCTTACGCCCAAATGATGCATGAAACGTACTCACAGGTGCAGATGAACATGGATAAATGTTTCAGTTGTTACTTCACTTGTATATCCCAAAAAAGTATGGTTGCTATCGTGCGTCCGGTCTCAGCGAGCCGCAGGGCACGCGTTAACCGCTGCAGTGGCGAGAACACGATACTGCTCAGGGTCGCGACACTTTATTGTCTGTGGCAACACCAAACGCAGTACAGCCCGTTGCAAAAGCAGCGGGAAAGCAAGTGGGCTTATCCACGCCACGGGTAAAAAAGTACTACACAGAGTGCCACGAGCACCTCTCTGTGGTAAAGGGGATTTACGGAGACACCGGGACCAAGGCCCGGTTGCTCGAGCGAGAGCAAAGGCGCACGCGTTGGCTTCGGAGGGAGACGGGTTGGTGTAGCTTGGTCAGGCACTAGGACACCGTACCACCCTTCGGCCAAGCGTACACACAGGGGCAACAAAAGGTGAGCGTTCGCCTCGAGCGCGAGGTGCCGTCAGCAAAGTCCGACGAGCCCCGAGCGACGGGAGTCGACGGACGGAAAAGATTGCGTGGCTCACCGTCAGCTGTCCCGGAGAGTATCTGCCCGCTCCCGACGCAGCGCGCGAAAACCTCTTTGGAGACTCCGCGCATGGCGCCACAGTCAACATCCGCTACCGGGTGAGGGGGTTTAAACGCCACTCCGCTCTCCCAGCACGGCAGATAGCGGAGGAGGGGAGACATGTCGGGACATGAGATCTGCAGAAAAGGCGGCGGGCTAGCCTCAATTCCCACATCCTCCTTCTCCTAAATTTGCCCTTTACTGGTCTGCAAAAGGCAGCCGGACGTCACTCATGCAGTTAAAATGACACTGCTTTGAGCGACAACTAACCTCAGTCCTAACCTAAGAATAACGAGTGTTGATTTAGTTTCGTGTTATATTAACGCCTCAGTACTACGAACTCATGTTCTGAAATTTGTCGCGACCACCGGAGTGGTACGCAAGCAGACGACAATACCAACTGACGCCTTGCTTCTCGGAAGACGCTAGACAGTGTGGAGGGGGGGAAAAAAACGAAATGGTGACTTTTTTTTTTCTTCTTTTTGCTCAAGCGCCGACGCTGCAGGGTTACAAGCGCAGAGGCGAGAGCCGAGGGCAACACTGGAGGGCACGGCCAGCGAGGCAGAGTGGGAGTTGCAGAGCAGGAAACATGGGCGCTGAAAACATGAGACAGCGAGGGAGCAGAAAACAAAATGCGAGGAATTTTCTTTTTTAGCACTTTTGTTGTTGCCGTGGCCGGCACAGTGACCGAAAGCGATATCCTCATTGAAGTCTTGGATGGTGAAGGGGAATCTGCTGACTAGACGCTGACGAGCGTCTACGCCACACAATGACGGAGGCTGCGCATGCGTGTGCCGTTTTGGAGGACATATGCATGCTTTTCTCGGACAGTGTACGCAAACTAAGCCACATGCAGAAACTTCATAAAATTGGGATTTCATCGCACATTGCATCCGTGAAGCAAACCGCGATCACAGACTTTTTAAAGAAATAAAAGTCTGATGGTGTAGGAGACATTTTTCAAGTGTTTTTGTTCGTACTCGCAATAATTTGTACCCTCGGTTAATTCGGACATTCTCTCCGGTCTCGTGAAGTCCGAATGAAAGGGGTTTTACTGTGCCGCTCGTCGTCACTAACCTTGCAATTGTGAATGACAACCACGGCGTCATGAAAGTGCACACGGGAGCAGCACACATTAAGTCCCAGCGCAACGGCATTCTGCCGCAACGGCTGTCAACACAAATGCAGTTGTGTTGAATGCGATCATGGGCGACCACCAAGTACGCGCGCACTCAATGCGCTCTGACTCGATCCAATATTTCTTGCCATAACGATAGGAACAAAGATATCAATGATGTAATTCTTAAGGGGAGACGCTCCTCGAAAGCACTTTTTTTTTGTTATTCAACTTAGAGCTTCAGAAATTGGACCACTGATGCAGTTTTTCCTCCTGATTCCAAATCTGTAATCAGTTTTTACATAAGTGCAATAGTTTGGGAGTTGTGTTTCAAGTAATGGTGAAACTTGATAAGTTTTCCGGGAACTTTCGCGCATACTAAATGTTCATGCAGAGAGTTGTTCAATGGCTCCTTTTGCTCCCTATTAGCCATAGAGTGCCGATATCTAGCTAGAAATTGTGCTCCAACTTTGAAACTATGAAAAAAACATCTGTGTAGCAAAGTACCCTTTTTTTTCCACTCGACCACCATTAAATTTATTAATAGATATTTACAGCTGATAGGTTGTGCTGATTCAAGTAGATATCGGCACCCTACGCACTCTCCTCAATGTGTGTGCCAAATTTCGTCGTCGTATGACCATTCTAAGTGCCCGAAACACTTCCCGCAAAAAATGCAAATTGGCCAAAATTGCGAAATGAGAAAAACGCGTTTGAAAGTTTGAAAGTCTGTATTTACAAAAATGAAAAACGCAGTAGCACGAAACTTGTGCTGAACACATACACACATGTCCAGAGGGAATATCAGTTGTCTAAAACTCTCCAGCACCGTAGGTTTTCCCTTCCCGGCTGGTGCGGCAGGACTCTTCCACCCGAGCCCTCTTGGCTGCACTGCGACGGTGTGCCCTCGCCTCAGCGGTCTGACGCACATTCATCTTGTGCATGCGCATGCTGTCTCGGCGGTCGCTGAGGGTAACCAGGGCCTCCGAAGGAAGCACCCCAAGCTCTTCCAGCACCTTTTCAAAGCTCGCGTGGCCCCGGTTGAACCACAGGACTGCAATGGCTGTGGCTGTTTCCACAGCAGTCCGGGAAGCAAACCGGGGTCTTTGGACACAGCAGCCATATTTTGCTGTTCAGGGACTCGGCCGCGTTCTGTGTCTTGCCGTGGAGGCACCGGGCAAGCAGCTTCGCATCTGTGAGACGCTTGTAGATTGGGAGGACTGCCAAACCCTGGGCCTTGGTCAGGAGGGGGGTGTGGCACGGTGCAGGCTGGCCCTGCGCCTCAGCACGTCGGTGCTTGCACCACGAGTCTGGGCCTGCAGGACAGAACTTGTGACTTCCAGCACCGTCTGTTGAGCACGAGTGCAAACATGAGGCCCATATGGCAGTGTACATCTTGTGGACATTTCCCCGATTGTTCACAATGGCCACCTGAAAGTAAGTTTGAAGCTTCTGGATGGTGGTCTCCTTCAGCTTCTCCCCTCGTGGAAGTGGCGTTGGCAGCTTCCGCAGGCCGGTGCCCAGACGTTTCGCCACGTGGTTGGTGCACTCCTCTTTTTCAATTGGAGTGTCAGGGTACACGTTGGCATCACAGACCCCGTTGTAGGCCTTGCTGTCTCCATCGCTTAGGAAGATGGTGAACCGCAGGGGTGTCTCATAGTCCACAGTCCTCTGCCAAATGCGCACTGCAGCTTCGGCCTCCATGGCATGCGAAGAACAGTCGCAATTCTTCTCACAAACGGGATGATGAAACGCCTGCCATGTTTCTTCATCGCCTCCCATGTCGTTATGCAAACTGCACGCCAGGCAGAAGTTGGAAAGCACTTCATAGTCCAGGCACAAACCAGTGTCCAAGGACACTACAGTTCCCACACCATTGTGGCTTTTGTGGCCTCTTTTTTGCCATGTGCCGTCAAACATGACTGGCACGTCACTGTTACCAGCCACCTCTTTGGTGACGCTGCGTTGCCCTTTGCATGTTTTCACAGACAGCCTTCACTGCCGCACTGTGAATCTTTTTGCCGATAGCATGGAAGGTCTTATGGTGCATAGGGTTTGGCAATCCAACTACTGCACAAAATCGTGAAAGTTGCTCATGCCCGATACCGACGGCACGCGCTGCAAGCACCACTTTCAGGTTCACGGCAAAGGCGTCACGCGAACTCCCGCTGTCGTAGCTTCTGCTTGCACCGCGGCCGCCATCTGACGCGACCCGCTTCGACGAGTACGCGGACGAAAGGATGCTCTCCGAGCACTCCGCATTCTCGCAGTGTAGCTCCAGAAACGCCGAAAGGCCTTTCCGCTTTTTATTCGGTGCCCGAACTGCGAGTTTACTCTCGTGACAAACGGGGCATGCCGCGCCTGCGACGACGGCCGTCAATGCACCCAACTCGCACAGCACTACGCTTTCGGCACGATCGGCATTCGGCCTGACGTCGTTTTCGAATAACGCGATCTTTTTCTGCGATGCACTCACAAAATTCACTGCAGCGTTGATCTCGTCGTCGCAGTTGCCATGGTCGACGTTGCCGTGGTCGATGTTAGGCCTACCGGCCGCTGGCCCGTCGCGGACATTTTCGTTGGCGGTGGCTTTCTTGTACGTCCTCCGCCGCTTCCCTCTGAACTTGTTCTTACTTCTGTATTTCCGATGGTCGGCAACGGCCTTTTTCGGGCTTGCCATCGCACGAAAACAGCGAAAAATAACTCCGGAAAACAGTGAAGCGAACTACGGCAAGAAAACACGGGTGCTGTCAGCCAATGGCGGCCCTGCGTTAGTGGCGCGCGGTTTGAAACGGCGGGAAAAGACTGTTTTTGTTGCTTTTTTTTAGATTTTTCGTGAAAGTACGAGACTTCAAGAACCGGGATCGTGGAGAGTAAGGACAACTCTACACGAGCCAGCGGCCGCAATATGGCGGACAGCTCTCTTCGCGGCCCCGCGAGCACGCGAACAGCAGCCCGTTTTGTGTAAATTTCGTGATGCCGCGCGTCACTGCCGCTCACTCAGACGCGTTTTTCACTGACTTCTGATGCTTATTTCGCTGTGATATTTTCAGATGTCAAAATATAATGTATAAAGATGATAAAGCAACAAAAAACAGAAAAGGTGAAATTTGGAAAAAAAAACGCGACTTTTTCGACCCGCGTCTCCCCTTAAGTAGAGCGTACTCCAGCGCAGCGTGTACAGATTGAAAGCAGAACTACTGTTTGCCGCAACCGCTCCGCAGGAAACTGCGGTTGCTATCATCGTTGTTATTAATAGCGAATACGAACTGAAGGTAGGCAGGTAACACAGCCAAAAATTAACGGTAATACAGCCATAAAACGGCATGAAGCATTGCGGCTTTCCTGTCATTTACTTATATGGCCATGGTAGTGCGGAGCTTCGGAACTTTTAATTTCAGTTTTAAGTTGGCTCCTAGTGAAGTTTTGGCACGCTCGTTTGTGGCACTCGTCATGCTCCAAGGGTTGTCAGAATGTCGTGTTTGCTTCTGTATAACCCGTGCCTGCACATAACCGGAACCCCTGACCCTAAAGTGCTGGAAGAAGAAAAAAGCTACCCGCATGTTTACGCAAGGCCGCCTTTTTGCATTGCCGTGAAGCCAACTTGTGCACCGAATTTTCGTATATCTCGCGCACCCGACTTCAGCTCCAATTTTCCTGTATATTTTTATCATGGTATACGTGTGAAAAGACGGGCACTCGGTATGTGGCTAGGTGCGTCTGAGTTAGCGAGAGTTCAATGCATGTGCTTGCTTGAACCTAAGGATGATTCATAATCATCAGATCTTACCAAATATTGAGGTCTATAGATGCAAATTCACTACAAATTTTTTCATGCGTCCCGTCAGTTTTATTGTAGTGGAATTGGACTCTATATACAGTGGTGAAATAGCTTCGCCAATTACGGCAAGTCAATTCCCAATTTTGTCCTAAGCTACGCCAGAAGCATGAAAATTGCCAAAATTGCACTGGGCTGTGTCAAAACGCCTGACCAGCCTCAAAATTTTCTCAGTTGCGCTGATTTCACTGAGAAATAGATGCTACGTTGCCCACCTGTAGCTTAAATTATCAATGAATCTGGGCGCGCACACCTTAAGCCTAAACAACGGTGCACGATATATACTCATAAGGCTAGGACACTCGCGAAATGCGATTGACGGGATAAAGTAACAATGCCACGCACCCATTGGTCCGCTGACCGCAGTCCATGTCTATCAGCGGGGCAACACAATTTCAAGACAATAAGGCATTGCCGTAGGCAGCAACATGTCGCAGGAAATGTGTGTTTCCTAATTGGTAAACATGGCTGTGGCATGATGGAAACTAAAGCTGGAAGCGTATGCTGCTGCTACTGCATGCAAAGAAACTCTACATGCGGCGAACAAAGGTGTTGCGGGCCACCACATAGTTGCCATAGCAACGGAACATGCAATAGATATTCGGTGCCGTATCCGGGCCGACGGGTTCGTGACGTCATTGCTTCATCTAGTCAAATGCGCCTTGCAAGCGAGCTGAGATGCTGTGCCCTAACCCCCTAGCGAAATAAAAGGGGCGATGGAAAGTGTGGAGGTTCGAAAATTTCTTGGCCTTGTTCTAAACCGTGCAGAATTCCACTTAAGCCGCCTTCGTTGCAGTACATCCGTGGCCTGTGAAAACCGTTTTAAGATTTGGGACGGGCTGTTAGCACTAGTCGTGGGACAAAGCACAGTTTGCTCAATTCCTCATGCGTGTATATACAAAATTTTGAGTACTGATATAATCGCTAGCATATAAAAAGGTTACAGGCCATCATTTGGAGCACTGTATGATATTTTTGCACTCTAAAAAGTAAAACAAAATGTTTTTTTCTGCCACATCTACTCCTAACTTTTACGAATCCCCCATACCTCAAGGTCTCCAGCTTGGCAGATCGACATTTCGATCCTTAAAGCTTGTCAAAAGATTTTGACAAATGCTAATGTGGGCTTTAACATTATTTGCCGAGTTGAATGGTTTGTACATGTATTTTTTTGTACATACTTCTTTTTCATACTGCTCCAAATATGGATGTTAGCTCTACAAAAGTAACTGTTTTGCTACTCCAAAAATTCCTCCAAATTCTACTTTGGCTGTTGCACCCCTGTGTGTGTGTGTGCGCGCGTGCGTGCGTGCGTGCGGCTTAGTTGCGAGTCTTTTAACGTCACCATCGACCATCTGTTGCAGAGAAGCTGATGCTCTGGACACTGCTACTGTAGCAAAATTGAATTGACATTTGTCATCAACAGTTGTTAGTCACTGGTCTGTGGCACTCCAGACATGTCTATATATATATATATATATATATATATATATATATATATATATATATATATATATATATATATATATATATATATATTCTACTTCTCGAATCAAATTGCATTTACGGATAATTTTTGCAGTTTCAAGATATACAGTTGATTAGGCAAACAACACTGCCAAAACAAAACAAACACCGCCCCGCCGCGGTGGTCTAGTGGCTAAGGTACTCGGCTCCTGACCCGCACGTCGCGGTATCGAATCTCGGCTGCGGTGGCTGCATTTCTGATAGAGGCGGAAATGTTGTAGGCCCGTGTGCTCAGATTTGGTGCACGTTAAAGAACCCCAGGTGGTCGAAATTTCCGGAGCCCTCCACTACGGCGTCTCTCATAATCATATAGTGGTTTTAGGACGTTAAACACCACAAATCAATCAAATCAATCAAACAAAGAACACCAATACGTATAGATCATTTTCGACCATAATCTATTTGGAGTAGGATGTTGTGCTGCAGCCTTCATAGGGTGTAGATGTGTATGTGAGGATTGCTTTCCAGTTCTTTGAAGTCGACATAGTTGCAGGTACCCATTGTACGACGTCCTAAAGTATTGTTTTGTTATTAAGCTTTTGATGAGATTGCTGGTTTTACGTGTATTTTTATAGGGACACTAAATGTGAATTAATTTATTTTCCTGCAAAACTTCATATGTATGTTTTCCACAATGCTTTTCAGAAACCAGCATGAAGTCCTGTTTTTTCACTTATCCTAAATAAAAGTAATAAAGTCTTGTGCTTCAGCTGACGGGAGCATTCTAGTTCCGCAGGTTCTCAGTAGCATTATTTTGCTTTCCATTGCAGATATGTGGATACGGGGCACTGGCCTGAGCAGTTTCCCTATCGTGCAAAGGCACTGTTTGCTTTTGAGGAGATTGACGGTGTGGACACTTGCTTTTTCGGGATGCACGTGCAAGAGTATGGCTCAGAGTGTCATCCGCCCAACACCCGTCGTGTGTACATAGCTTACCTGGACAGTGTGCATTTCTTTAGGCCCAAGCGGTTTCGTACTGCCGTCTACCATGAGATCCTGCTGGGTTATCTAGACTACGTCAAGCAACTCGGGTAGGTTGTACTTAGTTTTTTTTTCTTTCTGCTAGCAGTGGTACCTGGTCTCAGTAACTGCATTATACTATCGACGTGTCAATATTCTTTTATTGGCCGGTTTGAGTGATGAATGTGTAATGCTAATGATGAAAAAGGCTTGAGTGTTGATGAAAGATCAAGTTCAATATTGATTCGCGATAGTAGCGGTACAGAAGATTCATTAGCAGCTTTTTTTTCTTTTGTGTAGCTCATACTTGACAATACTAAGCGCAAAAGATTTTCCAAATGAGAAACTGAAACAAGCACGGTCTAAAGTTACTCTATATGCTACCTTTATTTAGGCGGCTTAGTTGCGAGTCCTTTAACGTCACCAGCGACCATGTGTTGCAGAGAAGCTGATGCTCTGGGCAGTTTTTATCTTGACACTGCTACTGTAGCAAAAATGGTTTGACATTTGTAATCAACAGTCGAGTTAGTCACTGGTCTGTGGCACTCCAGACATGTCCATGTCCATCGGCAACATGACAATGTGGCATGTCGCCTGCAAAAACCTATTGTGGCTTCAATGCATATCTTTATTTGCTAGCCATATTGACACGGAACTGTGCTACTTAAAGAAAGATATGTAGACAGTAACTCTAACCGGTCTTGTGCCTTGCTTGTCTGTGTTTATTACGGAACAAGTGCTCGTGTTGTTTCCGGACTTTTATCGCTGAGTTGCTGTAGTTACAAGCGCAAACAAAAGTCTTGGAAGAATCTATTAAGTGACAATAATTTGCAGTTGGCTCTACAAAATCACTACAAAACCATTCTTATAGAAGTGCATCGCCATGTTAACAAAGAAGTTAACGAAGACTGTTTGATATGCAAAGATAATGTATTCAAATGTTTTACAATACTTACATATTAGTGAGATGTATCGTTCGTGAGCAGGGGAAGAAGTGTGAGCTGATTTGTGCACAGGTACAACTTCTGGAATTTTCCATTCAGTTGGTAGGTACTCAGCGAAGTGATCTTAAAACTATAAGCTGAAGGAATTTCATTACGAGTTGTGTGTACCACATTGAAGAGGCATTTGAAATGCCATAGATAGCAGTACATTTCTTTTCGTCAGCGTTTGGTAAGGGCGATAACACGGCTGCCGGCAAAGTTGGTGGTGAATTGCAAATAAACTGCATACATGGATGGTATAGCACTGTACTGCATCATGGGATTATCAAAGGAATTTAACAAGTGTTAATGTCAGCGGTAGTTCTGTACATTGCAAGTTTGGTGTGTCTGGGATTGGCTGTGTTCAAACTTTTTGCTTCAAAATAACAATGACACTGTGTGTTATTGTTATTTATGTTATGTTATCTCGGTAATTGTACAGGAAGCACTCGTTTGTGAAAGAGCTTGTTTACCTCATCATTGCCCGGTACGCAACTGACTGCAGTTACTTTCTTTTGTTTTTAGTTTTGCAATGGCGCATATTTGGGCATGTCCACCTAGTGAAGGGGACGACTACATTTTCCACTGCCACCCTCCCGAGCAGAAAATACCAAAGCCTAAGCGGCTCCAGGACTGGTACAAGATGATGCTTGACAAGGGCATCATGGAGAGAATAGTGCTGGAGTACAAGGCAAGTCTCCTGGCTTGACATGCGTGCTAGATGCTGTTTGTGTGGAAGTGAGCTCGAAGAAGTTGTCGCACACAGGGAAGGCTATGCAGATAGGTGGAGGTATATTAATTTAGATTGTTGCTCTAATGCTGTTGCTCTAACCTAAAAAATTAAAATTAACCCAGAATAATATCAAGTAAGGCATCACTAGTAATTGTTTCCACTGAGCTGGTGCTTCACCACTTAATTGATTTTAATTTGAGTGAAAGGGGCTGGACAAACTTGTTCTTTAGATGTTAATAAAGACTAGCCACCTCTCTGTGATGTTACTGAAGAAATAAAGTTCATCTTTCTTTAAATCTTCATATTATGCTCCATCTGTAGCAGCAGCTACTTAGCTATGGTGTGGTATGCCTTACAAGAGGCATGGTCTCATATTCTGGTTACATTTAACATCCCCAAAATGTCTTATGATTCCGAATGGGCTGCATGCACTCTTAAAAAGTTTTCCTGCATATGTGGTCATGTGCATGAAATGCACAATATAACTAAGTTAAGTTTGGTGTGGTAGACTTTCAGTAAATAAATCTGTGAAAGAAAATCGCTACCTAAATAGACCAACTGCTTCTGGTACGATTGGTTTTTTGTACAGTCGACGACCGATAATTCGGACTCCAGGGGAATGCAAATAAGTCCGAATTATCGAAAGTTCGAAAAAAACGAATGCGTCAGAAAAAAAAACACTTTTTTTGACACTTCAGTCTACCGGTGGCCGAAAAAAAGTCGTTAATTCGTTGCTGCATGCACTTCCGCTTACGTGCACGCAAGTCCCCCTGTATCTCCGCCAGTGTGATACGATCGCCGTACGACGACGGAAGAACAGCAAGGGCTCGAGACAGGTCCGCATGCGACGGCTCCGGAGCACACGGCGCGTCATCATCGTCAGAGTCAGAACCGCTGTTTGACGGTTGCAGAACCTGCTCAATTATGTCGTCGTCATTCAATTCGGCACACGACGACACTGCTCTGTCGACGTTTGCAAAGTCTTCAAACGTAACAGTGTCAGGAATCGGCACACCGCAGCCTCGCAGGACGTCGATAACGTCCGCACCTGAGCTTGATGCACTGGGCGGCAGGTCCGGCTCTTTAGTTGCATTGTCGGGTTCTTCGGCTGCAGTGTCGGCGGTGTCGGGCTCACTACGCAACGCAAATCCTGCGTGCCGGAAACAGTTGCTGATCGTGCCTGCCAACACTGCCTTCCAGGGCATCAGCAAGCATGCTCACGGCTGACATCAAATCAACGTTGTATTTTATCTGGCTCTCTAAGCAGAGCAACATGCGCTGCAGCATGTGTGAACGATACAGCACCTTGAAATTCTTGATGATACCTTGGTCCACAAGTTGCAGAATACTGGTCGTATTTGGCGGCAGGTATTCTAGCTCAATGGCTTTCAGACAGCTGATCGGCGCATGGGCAGTACAGTTATCTACAAACAAAAGGACCTTGTGCTTTTGCAATACAAACTTTCGGTCCAATTTTCCGACATACTCTGCGAACAGCTTCTGCGGGGCCCACGCCTCCGTATTGGCTTCGTACCAGACAGGCAGATTTTTTTCCCCCTTAAAACATCGAGGGTTTTTCGATTTCCCGATTACCAGCAGCGGGAGCTTTTCCGTGCCAGAAGCATTGCAGCCGACAATGACAGTGGCTCGTTCCTTGTTTAGTTTACCTCCGTGGCAAGGTTCTCTAGAACGGGCGAGTGTCTTCTCCGGTAGTAGCTTATAGAAAAGCCCGGTTTCAACGAGGTTGATGGTGTTGTCAGCCGAGTAGCGCCGAAGCAGCTCCACCAGCTTTCCACCGCAGTAGTTTGCTACCAGTGTGCTATCCACGGCACCGCTGACTCAAAAGAGTCAGCGGTGCCGTGGATAGCAGCGGTGCCGTGGTGCCGTGGACTCACAAGAGTCAGCGGTGCTACCAGTGTGCTATTTACGTCCAGCTGACTCACAAGATCTGAAGTGGCACCGTTGGTGCCACTTCAGATCTTGTGAGTCAGCTGGACGTAAAATAAAGCAAGTCTCAAAATAAATATGAACGCCGCAGAATTCAGCAAAACGCAGTACCGCACACACATGTGACAAAATGGCGGCGATAGCCGCACAGCGAGGGTGGCGAGGGTATACAGGAATCGGAATGTGGGATGATCGCGAGGTCGATACGATCCCCCACAGTTGAGCAGTGCCTTCAAGATCGGCATTTTCAAGTACAAATCTCTGAGGCATAAAGTTGCGATCGAAATAAAGCCTCATAGATTACCAATTAGCTTTCGTTTTGATCTCTGAGGCCATACTTTGTATGGTTTGAGTGCCGGAGGAGATAATGGCTGCCGATTCGCCGTGTGCGACAGTCGGGCAGGGTCCGAATTATCGAATGTAGATCTGGCAGCTGTCCGAAATATCAGTCGTCTTTACACATTACTTCTATTGAACCACCGGCGGTGCCGCGCGACTGTCTGAATTACCGAGCATGTCCAAATTATCGGTGTCCGATTTATCGCTCGGCGACTGTACTTGTATTCTGCATCCCTGTTCATCTCTCGGTAAACAAAACTCCTGCTAAATGGAACATGTTCTCCTGACCCCTTCGGGTTTCATTTAACGAGAGTCTTGTGTATATGAATTAAAGGGATACTGAACAACTTTTTTGCCAAATTGAAATTGAATCGAAATTGAAACCAAATTGAAAGATTGGGTTCTGAAATCGATGGAGACAACCTTCATTCCAGGCAGAAACTACAGGAATTTAATGAATTTATTGCGTTTTTTTTTACAAACTGCCGCGTCTAGCGGCAACGCCGTGAACTGCAGGAGGTGACATTTGGTGACGTCAAACCCACATGAAATGGGCAAGTCAACAATGCCGGCCGTCGCTTGCATCTTTCAACTCGGTCATGTCCCCCCCCCCCCCCGTTTCCCAGAACCGGTATGAACAGCACTGATTGCGAACAATGCTCCGGTTGAGGCAAAGCATCGGTGCTATTGTGGAAGGGTGAAAGTGGAATGACAAGAGAAGTACAGAAAAGGAAGAGGACGGGAACTCGTGCACTCTACCCGCGCCTCAACGATTCTGACGATCACGGCTCCCGCTCACGTGAGGCCGCCGCACGCTGACGATCGATCAAAATTACCGTAGACTCTCATTAAACGGAACTCCAAGAGATCAAAAAATTTGTCCAAAAAACTGAGAGAGATGTAAAAAAGTTTCGATTTATGTGTGCACACCCTTTTAATACTATATTCTTCAAGGTAAACAGCCCGAAAAACGAAGAGAGAGAAATAGGAAAGCACAGGACGAGCGCCGGCTTTCAACTGAAAAATTTAATGAAGAAACATTATATATAAAGTTTTTCATATATGAAAATTTCATCATATATAATAATTTGACTTTTTCAGTTGAAAGTCAGCACTCGTTCTGTGTCTTCCTATTTCTCTGTCTTCATTTTTCGGGCTGTTTTACCTTGAACAATGAATCGTTACCAACTTGTTCAATTTTTAATACTACTCTTAATACTATTTATGGATGTCTAAACACTTTGAGGTGCATGTAACTCATAGTTATTTAGAAAGCAAGGAAACTACATGAGGTTTTTACATGGTAGTCACAAGTTTATTATGCAGTAATTAATCACTGTGAACTGATAAATGCATCAATTTTTTTTCTTTGAGTCCTTGTATTTTCATATTCAGAATATTTTTGTCCATGTCACTTAGGGCTTTAAAGAAATATTTCCGATTCTGGCTCCCTAAAAAAAACTTTCTCAGGTTAAGCACAACAGACTCTGCCTCATGAAGTGTGGTAACATCTGTGGCAGCTACCGCTTCAGAGTCGTCTTCCAGCTCCTCCTCCTCATCGCATACCTTACAACAATGCTTTGCACAGTGTTGTCAGGGCAAGTTGCAACAGCGCTGTCAATTCATCGAAGCCCAGTGTGATTTTCTTGGAAGCACACTGCTCATTTACTTTTCGAGGGCACCTTCGCTGTCGCAGCTGCCTCCTAGCATCGGCAATGAGGTGAATGGCACCAAGAACATCCACCTTGTGCTTTTTATCCTCTCTCATGCTCAAGAGCATCCTATGCAAGAGACCCTTGCGGAAGCGTGACTTAAAACTTTCTGATCCATTGGCTGGAACAGTGCTGTGATGTTAGCTGGGAGGAACTTCAATTGAATATATTTCAGTCCTGTTACAGTCTCATGTTCAGGGCAGTTGTCAACGAAAAAAATGACTTTCCCATTTTGCCGCGAAAATTGTGCATCCTCTGTGTGCAGGCATTTGCTGAAGAGGGCTTGGGTCATCCAAGCTCTCGAGTTCGACTCTGTAAGTGACGGCACAGTAGTGATGCCCTTGAAACAGCGAGGATTTTTATATTTTCGTATCACAAAAAGCTTAAACTTGTCACTGCCCGACATATTTGCTCCAACAAAAACAGTCAGTCTGTTCTTGCTCAGTTGGCCACCTGTGCACAGTTCACCTTTAAAATTGATTGATTTTGATGGTAGGAGCTTAAAAAAGAAGTGCTGTTTCATGCACATTGTACTTGTCATCATTCTTGAACTCTTGAATGATCTCTGGCAGCTGTCCTGCCCGGCAGTCACAACACGCAGTTGCATTATCTGCTGCAGCTTCTCCTGCAATGGTGCGAGAAACGAGGTTATTTCTTTTTTTAGACCTTGTCAGCCAGCCTTCACTGCAAAAGAAGTTTTTTATCCGGAGCTGAAGAACAAACTCTTCTGCTTTAGCATGGATTAGTGGCTCACTGATTGGAATGCTCTGGCTCCGGGCTCTCTTAAGCCACAATACAAGACGCCTCTGCAGTTCTTCGTGTTTGCCGCGACGCAGACGTTTCCTTTGGGCCCTGAATTGCGAAGTTTTCAAGGCACCTTGTAGCTTGTTCTTGTCATGCAGGATCCTTATTAGGCTGCTTTTCGGGACGCCGTGCTTCGTCACGAGCGCCGTCTTTGAGTATGAGCCGCTTTTGAAGTCGAGAGTGATGTCCATCTTCTTTTCGTCAGTGCATGGTGTGCCTGCTTCCGCGTCGCCATTGAAACAATGGAGGCGAGGCCTCAATTACGCGGGTGCTTACGAGCCACCGAAGTTGCAAGACACCAACGCGCCAATGAAGCACGATAGGCACCACAACGGCAGGAACGATGCGGCTGTAACCTAGGCAACTCGAACAGAGACTGAATGACTTGATAAGAACGGCAATGTTGCATTCGTTGCGCTGACTACCAACAAGGCGAAGCTTATGAAAGACTGGGGGTAGGAAAAAAAAAAAAAAACAGCCGGAATCTGAAAAGGCTGATGCCTATGGCAATGGGTCTCCCAGAAGTTCTATTTTAATTCTGATTAACGAAAGTTTTTTTACCTTATCTGAATACAAAGCCAACCAACTTACCGGCTACTGTTCCGTTTAAGAGGTGATTCCGTTTAAGCAATTTCTATGTATCAAGATTCTACTGTATAGCCAACGTTTCAGAAATATGGGAAATTAACTCTCTTTATCGGAATAGTTGCATGTTCCAAGTAGAATTGCAAAGTTTCATCAATTTTTCTGATTTTTGTTCAGTATCCCTTTAAAGAGTTACTGATCCCAAAATTTACCAGCTATAATGCACTGAGTGTTGCAAAGAGAGATTGGTTTCTGATGAACGTTGTTTTATTAATTGGGTACGGCAGTTTTTCTCCCAAGTTTAGCTTCATAAAATGCATAGCATGTGGGTTTTAAAAATCTTTGGCCTCTTTGTTGATGTGATGCTGAAGCCTGCCACTGATTGTTAGGTTGGGAGCATAAGCATTTGCAAAGGAGCTTTTGTTGCTACTCTTTCCTCTGGGCTGCTGGCCTGTGTGTGAGCACCACTTGTTGTTGTGCAGGACATTCTAAAACAGGCCACGGAGGACAACCTCAAGAGTGCCTGTGAGCTGCCCTATTTTGAAGGCGACTTTTGGCCCAACGTGCTCGAGGAGAGCATAAAGGAACTTGACCAAGAAGAAGAGGAGAAGCGAAAAGCTGCTGAAGCATTGGCTGCATCCGCTGCTGCTTCGGAAGGCAGTCAAGACGGCGAACCTGAGGGCTCCGAGGTAAGCCTTGAAACTACTACGCTTTTCGTTGCGATCCTATTACATATTTTGCGCACCATACCATAAAAGCCATTTTAGAATTGCTTACTCTGAATGTTCCACATCTCAGTTGCTTTTGATCTGCAATGCCGGAACATAAGTTATGGCAGCTACAACTTGCGAACATAGATTACATTCAACGACTCATTTAGCTGAGTGCGTTTAAGGCTGGTGCGCACCGGTGACTAGCAGTGGTCGCGCGACCATTCGAGACTGGCGACCAAAAAACGACTGATGTTCACACTGGCAGAGGCTGCATGCGAGCGACTGGGAGTTGCAAAACTGGAGAGTCACGTCCGGATCTTGTTATCAACGAGAACTCTGGAGACCGATTTTGATCAGCTGATCGTCGTCAGCTGAGTGAGCGAAGCAAACCGAGCGCGCCGCATTCATTGTTTTCGTCTCTTCTTGCACAGCGTTCCCAACAGCGTCAAGTAGTTTAATTCAAGCGAAGAAAAAGAGATTGTCATGGTGCTGGTGCGCTGTGCCATAGTGTCAGCGCTGGCAGCGCAGATGCTTCCAAAGAAAAAAAGCCGGTGGTGGGTGTGACCGACCCTCCCTTCGATCGCGGGAGTTGGCCGGCCATGCAAGCCGCCTGCCTCCAGAGCAGCGCTGAGACGACGAGGAGTATTTCCGAGAGTCGTGCGTATTCAGAAACGCTCTTGAATTTATCTCGACTTGCCACAGCCTCCGATGCAGCACAAAAGTGGTGTCTAAAGTCGTTGCTAAGGCATGAAGCAAAAACGCGTTCCAAACGCGCTGTATTGAAGGCGATGACAAGTCAAGTTCAAGACAGAAAATGATTCTGAATACGGGGGAAAGATAGTGCACAATTTATTTTCTCTTTACTTTGACGGTGTTTCGCTTCTAGCGAATGACGCCACATATATTCGACACTTTGCTGGAGCTGTTGCGCTCCGCCATCTCCAGCCAAACATTCCGTGGTGGCCATAGTGCCACACAGCCAGAGGAATGCACTAGTTCCGTGCGACTGAAAAACTAGTTTCGCGCGACTGAAAAATCGGTCAGGAAGCAACAAGCCAAAGCAGTCGCTTTGCGACCACTCACGACTGTTTGCGACCAGTCGCAAATGGTCGCGCGACCACTGCTAGTCGCCAGTGTGCACCAGCCTTTACTTTCTGTAAGAAAGGTACAGTAGACTCTCAGTGATATAATTTTCGCCCATATGAATTTTGTGGTATGCAAATTCGTCTGAAAAAAATTGCGCTACAGTTGCTGTGGAGAACGAAGTTAGGGAGGAGACAAGAAATGAAGTGGCCAGTACAAGCACAATTGTACTGTCCACTCCATGTACATCCAACGGTGAGTGGAACACCCCTAAAGGGCTAAATCGACTGAAAATGCGATTTTTTCATTTTCATATCACACTATTCTAGCATAACTGACAAGCGCTTTCACAAAGTAGCGCATTTTTACGCAGAGAGGAAAGCATTTAAGAATGATCTTCAACGCGCCTGATCCAGTGACTGCGCTGCGGCAACTAGAAATTTAAATGGTGTTTTCTCAAAACGCTACCTTTCGTCAGGAAAGGGACATTTTGTCTATAAGAGAGTGCGTACAGGTCCTTGAAAGTCCTGGAATTTTTTCTCGTCCTTGAATATCCTGAGCATTTCCAAGCGACATTGCGACCTGCTTTATGTGGTAGATCAGCATACTGCCAAGTCTCCCAGATTTTGACCACTTCTTATGTTTGTACTGTTGTGAGGAATATCTCGCAGAAATTTAAATTTCTGTGTGTGATCTGGCTGCATTGACAAAAATGCAGCCCAATCCAGGTGTTTTGCTAACCCATCGCATTTTATTGCAAAGGAATTCAGGAGACGTTCATCTAAACGCTAATTGGGCCAAAATTCGGATGTTCCGAGCTCTTTTCCTCTTCCCGGTGGGTCGTATGTATATACCTTTGTGCCGAAATTGTGGAATGAAGGCCAAGAGCAACATGATCAATGCTTCGGAAGCATGTGTGCGAACAGTGCAAGCACTGTCAGAACTGCGTTTATCGTTTTCCACAACCTCTCTGAAGAAAACAGAGGTCGCTCTTGACACGATGTGGCTACGCCGTAACTGACAAACTCCGAAAGTGAATGCGCGTTCAAAGCTCAATCAGTTAAAGTGGCGTTGCTTTCCACAAGCGGCGTGGACAAAATTGCGGCCGATGCTGTCATAGATAGCAAGAAATGAAAGGCTTTAAAGGCATGTGCGTAGCCAGCGCACGTGCATTGAAAATTGAACTGCTGTTTTCGGCAATCGCCGCATGCGAAACCGCGGTTGCGGCGGCGCAATTACTAACAGAGGGCACATGGCTAATGCAGCTGTAAGTGTGATAAAGATGTAAAAAAACTAAAAGCGTTTTGGCATTCCTGTTCGAAGTATCTAGTAATGTTGTTCCTGTCAATCTGGGTACTTTGGCTATACTTCCGTGCAAAGTTCTGAGTTGTCCTTAAGCTAAGCCTCGACCCATTCTTTTCCAGCAGATAGATGTTCGTCCCGTCCTTCACATGTGTCCCAGAAAGACATATGCGAGTTCTCATTTTGAGTTCTCACATGTGTTTCCTCAATTCTTGTTCGACATTCTTTATTAAGCATGCCTTCAGCAATAGGTGGAATTTTGTCAAACCAATATGTCATGTTTACAATGCAAAGGTGCAAGGAACATTGGGACATCATTTTCTTCTGATAGAAAATAACATGATAGCCAAGCTACAGATTTGGAAGCCTTTTATATTGCATTTATATTGAGAAGCTTTGAAAATTAGTGCATAATAATGAATTAGAATTTTAAATTAATGAAAGGTATTGCATGTTCTGGAACTAAGTTCAATGCATTACAGCTGTTTGTCCTTTGAGTAAGTTGTGGCTAACTTGCCCTTGGCCTTCACTTCTTCAGCAGGGTGAAAAGAAAGGGCAGAAGAGTGGGCGTAACAAGAAGGCCAACAAAAACAAGAGCAACCAGCGGAAGAACAACAAGAAGTCTACGGTACCCCACACGGGGAATGATCTCTCTGCCAAGATCTACTCAACCATGGAGAAGCATAAAGAGGTATGCTGCCATAGTTCCTCCCTGTTTGTACAGTTTATCACAGTCATACCATTGTTGCATGGCATCTAGGTTCCTCGAGAGGCAGAGAACTGGGAAGTGTTGGTGTGTGGTAGCTAGTCTGATACCGGTTTATGCATCGTTAATACATTTAGAAAGTTATATACTGAAAAGCGTCAGAGATTTGCCGGAATGGTGAAGCAATAAATGCGATAGCAACAAAAAGGTCTCGCGCAGAATGACCAGCAAGTCGAAACGTGCCCAGCGTTTCTCACGCACAAATGACGCACAAAACGTACTCTCGGGTACCGATGAACGCGAATAAGCATTTCAATTGTTACTTCGCTGTGCCTGAAAAGCGCGCTCTTTTCGCAAGCGTAGACTGTGCAACCATTGCAGTGACCTTTGGTGCGCCCGATAATTAAAACAGAATAGTTTCGGTGAAAGTTGAATGCCAGCCAAGACGTACGATCCTCCCTACCGTGACATAAGGGCGCATGAGTGAGCGTCGACCCCCTGCGCTTTGCAGGGCAAAATGTACAAGGTGAGATGATGTTTTTTCGTGTGCTCATTGCGCCATCAACGCTGAAAACACGATAGTTCCCCCCTCCCCCAGATGTTCATCGGCAGCGATAGATAGCTTGTCGTTTGAACGTTGATGGACGTGCTCCTCGTTGGCTCAGTGGTTAACGCCTCGCACTCACTGTTCTGCGGACCCAAGTTCGATTCCACGCGCCGAAGTCTGTTTTTAGTATTTTTTCTTTCTTGCATTTTCGTATATATAGATACGTATACATATATGATGAGTAATGGTGACGCCCACGTCGACGCTGACGCCAGCAGCGAAATCCAGCTGAAAATGTTCATATAATTGCTATCGCAATAAAAATTGTGAATGGGAGAAACAGCTCGATTGTTCAGTGTGAATTTTCACGTCATGTTACGAGTATACGACGTGGACTTTGGAAAATGGGCATGCTTGAGAGATGGTGTTGTCAAAAAAAAAAAAAAAAAAAAGAACCATTTTGCAAAGTGAACAATAACTATTTTGCCTACGACTTTTTGCAACTGTTGCAGCCTCAAAAGAAATAAATAAAGCAGCATTTATTTGAGAAGAAAATTATCAGTAAACTTCGACACTGTTTTTTTGGCACAGCTTAATGTAACAGCTGAACACTCGCACTATTGTAACATTTTGCAAATACACAACCTTCTAGTGTAGCATTTGCTATTTGGGAAATGGTCACGTTAAGACCTGAAGGCCATGTAGGGAAACATCAAAGAATGAAATAGTCTTAGTGTTCCTAGTGTTCATATTGATCCCATAATTTTTACTCATTCGGCTCCAGCTTGTGCATGTGACACACTGTTTAAAAACTTGATTTTGTTTTTCGTAATGCGGCACCTGCTGGCACAATAAGAATTACTCAGGCTAAACCTTCTGCCACACCTAATTATTCTCAGCAGATGAAAAAAATGCTATTGCTTTGTTAAAATTGTCCATAAAGCCTCTTCATTTAGCAGAACTTCCACCAGTGCAAGCGGCAGTATGGCAATTGTAGTTTTTGTAACTAAAGTGTGATGCTGTCTGTAAGAAATGTGGCATGGATACTTCTTTTTTGGCTTGTAGCATACCCATTTCTGGCACATATAATAGAATTCTTCCTGAGTAATGTGTGCCGAACTTGACAAACTTATTTATGCGAATAACTGCAACTGTACTGTTTTTTTTTTTTTCACAAGTTTTCTTGCTGCATTTGGTCAGAGCCCTGTCATTGCATATTTCTTGTTTGCAGGTTTTCTTCGTGATCCGGCTGCACTCTGCACAGGCTGCAGTCAGTCTGCCCCAGATACACGACCCAGACCTCCTTATGCAGTGTGACCTGATGGATGGTAGAGATGCCTTTCTGACACTTGCCCGAGAGAAGCACTACGAGTTCTCATCACTTCGGCGCGCCAAGTACTCGACCATGGCCATGCTTTACGAGCTTCACAACCAAGGCCAGGATCGATTTGTGTACACATGCAATAGCTGCAAAAGCCATGTGGAGACACGTTACCACTGTACAGTTTGCGATGACTTTGACTTGTGTGTGGCTTGCTATGATCGTGAAGGCCATCCTCACAAAATGGAGAAGTTGGGCTTTGACCTCGATGATGGGACCTCTGCAGCCGACCCCAAGCAGAGCAACCCGCAAGAGTCGCAGCGGCTGTCCATACAACGCTGCATCCACTCCCTGGTGCATGCGTGCCAGTGCCGAGATGCCAACTGCCGCTTGCCCAGTTGCCGGCGCATGAAGCGGGTGGTGCAGCATTCCAAGAGCTGCAAGCGCAAGACCAATGGAGGTTGCCCCATTTGCAAGCAGCTTATCGCCCTGTGTTGTTACCATGCCAAACACTGCCAAGAGGCTAAGTGTCCCGTACCCTTCTGTCTCAACATCAAGCACAAGCTGCGCCAGCAGCAGCTGCAGCAACGCCTCCAGCAGGCGCAGATCCTGCAGCGGCGCATTGCCACTATGCAGAACAGGGGAGCTCCTGCCCTGCCGCCGGCTACAAGTGCTTCTGTCTCCATGTCGTCGGGGCCGCCCGCGCTTCCACCGGCTAGCACGCCTCCTGGTGGCAGTACCGGCAGCAAGCCGGCGGGACCCCCTGTCGGAGCACTGCAGGCAGTGCAGCAGGTACAGGCAGCGGCTGCGCGGCAACAGGCTCCCCACCTGGCGGGCAATCCTGGTGGCTATGGCAAGGGGGTACCTCCTGCGCAGAAGCCTTTGGCCCCTGCGGGACCCCGCATGGTTCCCTTGCGCTGGGAGGGGCCCCCCTACGGCCAACAGGGTCTACCACCAATGCGACAGGCACCACCTCCGCCCATGGTTCCTCCAGGTGCCCAGATGGGGCCACCCGGTGGAGGGCAGCAACGGCCGAGTCAAATGACCCCCGCCCTACAGCAGCTGATACAGACCCTCAAGTCACCTGCCTCACCACAGCAGCAGCAGCAAGTGCTGCACATTCTCAAGTCGAACCCGCAGCTGATGGCTGCATTCATCAAGCAGCGCAGTCAGCACCAGCAACAGCAGCAACAACAACAGCAACAGCAGCAGCACCAACAGCAGCAACAACAGCAGCAACAAGCATCTCCGCAGCAGCTGATGATGGGAGGCCCGCAGCAACCGCCTGGTATGCAGCAGCCTCCTATGCAGCAGCAACCACCAATGCAACAGCAGTGGATGCAGAAGCAGCAGCAGCTGCTCATGATGCAGCGCCAGCAGCAGCAGTTCCAGCAGCAGCAGCAACAGCAGCAGGGCCCACTACAGGGGGCCTACCAGCGACCTCGGCACTTCTACCAAGGAGGGCCACCCGGTCCGGACCAGTATCAGCAGTTCGCCCCTCCTCTCAAACAGAGTCCCCTGAGCCCCCAGCAGCTGATGCAGCAAGTGCGGTCACCGCCGCCAAGCCAGCTAGTGCGCTCGCCACAGCCCTCGCCCAGGCCCATCCCGTCACCGAGGCAGCAGCCCATCCCATCTCCTCACTACCCCAGCCAAACACACTCACCCCACCTCGGTGGGGGGCCTCTGGTGGAAGGCCCCCCCAGTGGCGCTGACCTGATGCTGCCGCAGGGTGGCCTGGGGGCAGGGCCCAGCCCTAGCCCTGACCTGGCGCCTCCACCGCCGCCCCAGCCGGGGGACGGCTCGGACATGCTTACACCCCAGGAGCAGCTGAACAAGTTTGTGGAGAACTTGTAGCCCACCGCTGGTGTGCGCAGTGAACTAGAGCTCCTTTGTACATACCACTGGGCATGAAGCCCACTGTACAGTTCAACTCTGCATCAGTTTGTGCTCCTCCTTTTTATGGATCATCGGACACATCTCGTGGCAGTGGACTCTTCTAGCCATGGCTGCTGGGCCCTTCATCTGTACTGTAAATTCATCTGCCTTCCTTGCTCTGTACCCATCCCCCTGTTTATTATTGTTCCTCTCCCCCCCACTTTTTTTTACCAGTGTGTGCACACCCAGTGGGCTCCAATCATGAAAAAAAATGGAGTATTCTCACCAGTTAAGTTAAAGCAAGTGCTGCCTTTTCTCAAACTGTTCTCAGAAGAGCCTGTGGTCACATGCCACTTGTGTCTGGGAGGCGGCTGCGTTGTTTCACCTCCGTGTTTGTTTCCAACATTTTTTACAAAACGCAGTGGTGGTTTTGGTGCCCACTGTGGCACAAGTTATTTATTACTTAGTTTCAAGCATCTCGGGGAGAGTGGTTGGTGCCCCACCCATCATAGAGCCATTTTTAAAAAAATAATGAGAGTGTTTGGAGGCCTGTATATTGTGTGGATCATGTGGGCGCAAACAGACATTGTGAGGAACAGAAAGAAACCTGGAGTACATTCCAGTCTGTCCCCTCTCCACAGAGTCCATTGGTGGGGAAATCCAGTGAATCAAGGAATGTCGACCTCAGGGCGGCGAAAATGTATCATTTTCACTGCCAGCCACTGTGCAGACTATTGAGAAAAGACCTGTGTAATGGTGTGGGGGTTACAAGCAATGTGACGGTAATAAGCTAGTGGTGCTGCATTTGGAAATGGTTAATTGAAAAAATGCCTTTTGGAGGCAAAATGAATTGTGTTGAAAATGGCGCCTCATCTCTAAACATTGCCCTATCCTCTCTGAACACACTCATCCCATAAACGTGAAAAGCAAATGTTGCCTTTTGTTGTTTGTACATTCATTCCCTAGGGTCGCCGTCTGGTTGGGCGATGTCTGCATTGTACATACTGTACACATTTCATGTCTACTGAATGAAATAAAATTTAGGTGCGTTGATAGAAGGCCACTTTCATATGCCTAGAACTGTGTTCTTCGGCCTTAGCGTGTACCTTAATTGCAAAGGTTACATGCTTTGTCTCGACGCACATGTTCCTACTACTACTACAGTCTTTCGGTATTGGCTCAGCTAGCTAAACAAAGCCATTTTACCCCAATTCCAAGAATGGCATAGTTCATGGCAAGCTGCTAATGCTGCCTACATTATCATTTCAGGTATTAGAAGAATTTTATGCAAGTATTGTTGTCATAAGCAAATTTTTTTTTTACTGAATAAATCTGGCAATCGAGACAGAAGTACCAAGCGTGCATCTGTTCTCATGTGTATACTTTTTCTTTGCTTGAACATTTGTATAGTTAAAATATCTAAGGTCCTCCTGTGCACATTTCAAATGTGTTAATTTTTGTAACTAAAGCAGTTATGAAAATGCAAAAGGCAGCCTTGTGGAATGCCAAGGTACTATATTCATCATGCTTCTGCCATGAACTGCTGCTTGGTCATAACCAGCACCGGCTATCTCGGCAGCTGAGGTTCATATATTGCTAAAAACTTGGGCCTTTCAAGATAGAAGTATGGATCATGGTGGGATGGGGCTGGCAAAAGCTCCGAGACTACTTTACCCACTAAGCACTTCAAACGTGCCATGGCGGGATGGGGCTGGCAAAAGCTCCGAGACTACTTTACCCACTAAGCACTTCAAACGTGCAATACCAGAGTCGCGTGTATATAGCACACCACTCATGATACCCTGTGCCTGCGGGTGCCGAAGATGACCTATAGGTAGGTACAGTCATCCACTAAAGTTTGCAGACCACATGAGTGCAGGCCAAACTAAAGCCCCTTTATGCCACACTAAAGTACCCAGATAAAAAGTTATATCTAGGGGCCTTATGCCAAAATATATGGCTCTGTGCAAAACTAGAGTTACTGTATATGCTACCTTTGGGTAGCATATACAGTAACTCTAGTTTGCCCCGCGCCACCTAGCGGTGCGCTATCCTACCGTCAACCGCTCTGCTAGGTTATTCACTGGCCTTTTGATTGTGTACTGCCGCGTAGCGCGCTGTTCACATTTTTGACACGAAGCGCTTATTGCAGTATGACCGTCACATTTCTATTTTCAAAACAGAATCAACGCTATCACGACGTTCCTCGAACTGCGTTCCGTTGGCTACGTATCACTATATATAAACAGGTATCACTTCGTGATAAAGATTGCGATTGGTTACAGTTATGCCTGCTCTTGAGGCAGAAGTACGTAGAACGCAGATGCCAAAAAGCGCTTCCCGTTAAAAAGTGAAAGGCGAAAATTATTTGTAGTCCTGTCAGCGAACAGGCCACAGAAGTGATGCGTCTCAGGCGTGGCGGTGCTGTCGATCGCCGCTGACGTAGCGGAAGTCTCGCGAAGAGGCTTTTGGCCACGCGCCTCCGTGCGTTAGAGCAACGCGATTATAATCGTTGCGTCACAGAACACCTGTTGCGTGACCCGCAAACTTTTGTGGTATACTACGTTTTAGTACCAAGGTCTGGACTAAAGTATTGGTATAGAAGAGGCCAGGCTCTTCTTGCTTCGCGCCATCGCTCGCAGCGCAGACAGGTTGCTAAAACACTGGCTTCTTGCTCTGCACTTCGCTGCGCAGTTGTATGCTTGAACATTAGCATTACCGTTTGTTACGCTATGGCATTACCTGCTTGTTCGACAATTCCGACGATAGTAAGTCAGCGTCAGCTACAAGAATGATCAGCTGTGTCACGCATCAGTTTTTTTTTATCGCGTTTATTTCTGTCGGTGGTGAACTACGCCTGGCAATCTTGCGAAGCGCTTCCACTTGAAATCTGCAACAGAGAACAAAAAAAATTTTTTTAAATTTGTATGCTAACACTGAAGGAGAAATTCACTGTCCATCGTTGCTCGAGACAAAACGCGATGGTGGGAAAAGCGTCGCTCTGTGAATAATGTTAGCGGCCATCTCAAACATGTTTACATACCGCAGTTCCTGAATCACTATTAGGTCATGGGAAATTCTGAGGTATCCGTGAATTCTTACTTCGCGCCATCCGTCGAAACCAGCCACTGCGATAGTAGTCTTCCTAGCTCCGGAACTGGCTGATAACATGGGGCGCTGGGATAACGAAATGAAAGAAAAGTGGAGACATAGATGTACTAGCAGGCACACATGAAATATGCCTTCACGATGTTATCGTGGGATAACATTATGATTATTGAAAAGAATCGCTTACTTGCTCGTATCAGTGTAACTAGAAGACCAAACTTGAATAATGTGCTAATAGTGGCAGACCGAGCCCGCTGCTTCTCCTCAGCAGGGTCGGTTCGTTCCACACGAGGCTGGGTGATTTTGAGCATCGCTTTTGGTGCTGTTTGAGCCGTCAAATTTAATTACTACTTCCCGTTACTACGCTCACATGTACCGCAACACACGCCAACAGTGGGAGGAAGATCTTAAGCATGGAGGGCTGGCTTTGGCTGGTTGAGGACAAGAAAAATCCGGTGGCGGCCAATTCCAGAATGACATTTGACGATGATGATAGCACGTTTTTCGTGATCTGCGCCTCAAGCGGTAATCGGCAAAAACCTGTGGGCAAACGCTGTTCGTGGTTGACGAGTGCGTGAGTGAAAATTCGACCGGTGGTGTAGGCATCTGGATTTACCCCGTCTGTGAGCTTGAGGAGTTGCCGAGCTACTGGGACTGGTCGCGAATGTGAAGCATGTAGTGCGCTTGAGATTATTCTTGCTACAGTGCAATGCTTGCTCTTGATTGGTCTGTACCGAAGCTGGTTTGGCCATTGCGAGATCAAGGGCCATAGAAACTTGAAAGCGGGACGAGCTTTCAAGTCGAGTGAGTTGGGCCGGTACTTTGTGCACGAGGCTGCGGGTGCCGAAAATGGGACTGCAAGAGGAGCTTAAAGAGCGTGGATGGTGGGTTACTGTCGTTTTTAGCGTTACCTTTCTGTCGTTAATGGGTAGTGCTCGAGGTACGGTTTCTAACTTCCACTGGTACACCACGCGAGTTGATTTATTTCTTGTTACGGGCAGGTTCTTGAGCGCTGAAGGACTCGATGAGTGCGTAGAAGGCTTGGAGAACCCCAAGGTGGAAGATGTGATCCGGAAAGCAGTGAACGTAAGCTTTCTGTTAGATATTTGAAGTAATATGTTTTGCATCAAACCATGCCTCACGGTCACATCGTGATCTCGCATTTCAGTTTGATTTAGCCGACATTGGAGAAGGTGGCTTGCCGGAAGATGTTTCGAGGAACAAAGTGGATTCAGTGAGTTACTACTCAGTGCAAATATATGCGCACTGCATGTCCTCGGCTTATTTTACACTGATTGGAATAACTTTGTGTTCTAGATCACAGGGCCCGTGGTTCTCCAGATTCAAAAGATACGGAACGTTTCGGCGCCAAAGAGTAACCCAGAATCGGACCATTCGCCAAGGTTATTGCGACTTCACTTGTACGACGGAACTTCATACTGCAGTGCCATCCAATGGGGACGATGGAACAACATAAGGTAAAGCTTTGCAGCTGCTTTGTAGTGCAACTATTGATCTCAAGGGCTTTGGTTGACAACCATAATGAGTTTGAGTTAAATAAGATATAGGCAGCTTAATATAATCGCACTTTGTGACACAAACTAATGACTTCTGACAGCAGACATGAACATGCAAAAATTTGGCTCATTGCATCATTTTATGAGGCGAATCCTTTACCTGGGACTGTTCGTTTGGCACATCCAAAGTTGTGAGTGTTAGGATGTCTATCTGAATGATAAGTCCTGCAGTACTTCTTACTCACTTAACCACTGAATAGTCAGTGAATGCATTTGTAGCTTACTGTTATAACTGCCATTAAAATCCATGTGCATGGATGATTTCAGTAAGTATTGACACATGTATTGTCTTCGCATCCTGCGTTTCCTGGGTAAGGTTTCATGTCACATCATTGTTCCTATAACCTACTAGTGCAATAGGCATTTTTTATTTTTCGTGTTTGTTGAGGGCAAAATCTGAATTTGCATTTTGATTAACCTCTGCATCCAGTCCACACGTTAGGACTTAGTAATAAAAACCAATCTTGAAAGCCATGCTTTGCTGTGCTGGAGGTGCCAGAAGTGAACAGCTTATCTTTCTAGCATTTTTTATGATGAAAGGCTCAGATGAAGGCAACTTTGCACTTTTACGTTTAAGAATAAGGCTACTACCATGACTTACCGTCTTGCATTGGGCTGGTTGGCACAGTTCTCATGGACCGAAATAGGACGCTCGTAGATGTGGCTGCTGGTACATGTGCCGCCGCACGTGGGTGCTCATAGAACAAAGGTGTAGCATTGTTGTATAAAGTGAGAGGGAGAACACCTACAGTGTAGTATTACTCCTTCCAGTCACTAAACAGTTGGCATTTTGTTTACCATGTGCACACTGCAAGCATGGCCCTGCAAGACTCACGCGCTTTCTCATGTGGCCCGAATAGGCTCAGTGGTGCGTGCCATGTATACTGCAGTGCGAGCAGACAACATTCTCGTTCTGCACCCTTCGATATTGTGACACGTATGCTGGTGCAAGTAAGAAACGGTATTCAGCTAAGAAATTGCGACTGACGTGCATTCATAGACATGATAAACAGCTGCACAAATGCATAAAAAGTTTGTTGTGCTTTTTGTCATGACGAAAAAGCAAAGCAGCAGTCACATGCTCGTTCTCGTGCAGGATTGATACAATCTATTATTATTTTGTCGTTTTGCCCCGAGCAGCCAACACTGCAACTTTTCTGCGTGGTAAACTTTCGTAGAGCTATTAGCCATGAAAGAGCAAGCCAGCTTCTGCCTGTTGTATTCAACAATAGGCTACATGGATACTGATACATGATGGTGTATCCATGTTGCACAAAGGCAGGCTTGCAACTCACTTTCTTTTTTGTCATCACAGCAACCACGAAGTAAAACATCTGTGCTTTCATGCAGATGTTTATCGTGTCTACGAAATCATCTAGCTGAATCCTGCGTCTTACTTGCCCAGAATGCGAGAGAGAGAGATAAATTGAGAGGAAAGGCAGGGAAGTTACCCAAGCTTGGCTCCGTTGGCTACCTTACACATGGGGGGTGGGGGTAGAAGGGGAATAGAAAGGAAAAAGATAGAAAAGAAGCTGAAGGGCGCAGACTGAGAGGGTCTTCTGCTGGCACCGCAATATAAGTGGTGAGCAACGGCTAGCCAGTTCGGTTGACATGCAAATGCGTGCAAGCCTTGCAGTGTCACGCAGGCAGTGTGCACATCGTGAACTACAGGCCGACTCTGTGACGACCGGAAGAAGTAATCCTGCTCCGTAAATGTTCTCCCCCTCACTGCAAAAGACTGGTTCCACGCGCACCCACGAGCGGTGGTACATGTACCGGCAGTCACGTGCTCCGAGTATCCTGTTTCAATGTCAAATAAGAAACAGTGTGAGAAGAAGGTGAAAGTACAGCATTGCGTATGTGTCCTTTTGTATTTGCATTGTTCTAGCACTGCTTCTTCATTCAAAATGAAGTGAGGTCTGTAAAATGCAGTTGATTAATTGATATGAGTGATCGATATGTGGGGTTTTCGGTCCCAAAACAACCATATGGTTATGAGAGACGTCGCAGTGAAGGGCTCAGAAGATTTCGACCACCTGGGGTTCTTTAACATGCACACAAATCTGAGCACACGGGCCTCGAGGAATTTTAGCTCCATCGAAAATGCAGCCGCCATAGCCAGGATTCAATCCCGCGACCTTCGGTTCAGCAGCTGAGTACCTTAACCACTTGACCACCGCGGCGGGCCTATAAAATGCAGTCTATCTGCAAGACTACGAAAGACTGAAGTATTGATAAACACAGGGTTCTTTTCTAAAAGCTCTCTAATTAAAAGGGGACGTCACTCTTCTCTAGACTGGAGTTTCTGTAGGTGTCTATGTGCACCAGTGAAGCTGATGGTTGGAAAAACCACTTTCTCTGAAATAAACCGTGGCACATAAGCCATCATTTTAATGATTCGGTTTTTGGGGTCTTGAAGGAGAGCCGCCGCTTACAATACAAACGAACACAGTTGACACGGTTGAACCAAACCAAACAAAACTTTTATTTAACTTACTTTATACAACTACAAAATCATCAGCCGAATCAAAATACATCGCAAGTAATCAACACGCTAAAACAACTTTACGCGATATTTTACTACACTCAAACATAAGAACAAACACAAGGTAATGCGAAGGCGGCATTGGCGATGTCTGACTCACCGCTAGGCACCCACGTGGCACGGCCCGCGGTCACCGCACCCTGCAGGGACCCGGGTGTCAGGAGACAACCATCTGCGCCATTGAGTTTCCTATTTATACACTAGAGGGAACTGTTAGACTAGTGTCTATGGGAGCGTCAAAGCATGGCGCCCCATGAACATGGCAATGATGGCTAGTACATGGATTCGACTAGTCTTCGTACTATATGTTCCCTGTTGCATCGCATGGCTTGAAGCTGCTTTGTCATGAAACAACAATCGGCAAATGTTCAGCAGTTGTGCTTCATCACCTTAATCGTTTAGGCTTACCATTTCAAATCGAGCCACCTACGAAACAAAACCGAGGCACAGTAATAATAAATGAAGCCATAAATGCGATTCGCCACCCGCAAATGCGACGGCTAGGCAAGTTCGTGTACTACCCTTTATTCCCATGGTCGCTGAACGATCGCAGTGCTATAGTCCCCTCTAGTCAATTTTCGCAAACTATTATGATCTGCACCAACCACAACACGCCCAAGAGACTTGTCAATCTTTTCTGTCAGGCCGTCTCGCCTCGCGGCTAGGCGTCACTGCTGGTGCTACTGCGCTAACCATTATGATGATGGTGATGAATACACTCGCGAGCACAACGCTACCTACTGCCCGATGGTTGTCAACCCTGAATGCGGCCTATCCGTGAAACACGTGTGCGCCATGAGGCGTTAGTGACTTTACAGGGCGTATTAGCACCCCCACAGGCTGCACCAAGATAATGTGGTACAGACAGTGTTGTCATCAAAGGAACAATTCCAGTAAAAAAAGCAATACAAATGTAGCAAGTGTGATTTTCTTGCAACTAATGTCAATCAAATGAAAAAAAAAGAATGATAATGCAATCATTATTTTGATGCATTTATTGACTTGATGGCTTTGAATTTCCCTAATCTAATCTAGATGACAGTTTTGCTAATGCAGCTGAGATAGACTCAATTGTTCGATTGGTTTTCATTCTTTTCTATGCAGCCTTTCCACTCCCCCTGGCAGCAAGATCCTCCTCAAGAGTGAAGCAATACCTGTTGTGAACGGTTTCCTTCTGTTGGCTGAACGTAATTTCAAATTCTTGGGTGGCAATGTGGCACATCTTATAGAAAAATGGGAGCTGGCTAAGGTAAGCAAGATATAACTTTAGGTTTATTCGATTCACTGTGCACTTCCTTAACTGGTTCATGGTGGTGCCGTCGTCATGCAGGGGATGTTTCAGCAAGTGCAGCATCAACACGACGCGTAAACAAATACAAGAGTGCAGATGTCGTGCAAGCCCTATGCTACTGGCGGTCTCGCATTTTGAGGAGGCTGTGACAGCTGTAATTCGTAAAAAACTGCGCCGCTTATGTTTCTTGGTATGTGTAACTACCGGAAAACTTTTACTGTGGCACTTGTTGGACACCACTAAAACAGACACGAATGCAAACAGCCTTGCATTCGTGTCTTCAGCAGCAGACACGAATAGCAAACAGTCTGCTGCAGCTGTAGCCATCTTGTGCTGCACAGACTCGGCACTACCTCACGAGCAGGTGCAGGAAATTTGTAAACTTGTCTTGCACGACAGCTGCACTTTTTAAAAACGAATACCATGGTGCTGCTTTCGCCATATTAAACTCTTGAAACCATTGCAGAAGTGCAGCATCTTCGTGAACCGGTTCACGAAGTGCAGGTGAAATGAATGGACCTTTTGGTTAACATTGCTTGTTGCTGTCGATCACTTCCAGTGATGATGAGGAAGCATTTTCTGCAAAAATTCTGACTTGGAAAAAGCTAAGTCAAGTAAGTTTAAAGGGGCCCTGCGACACTTTCTCAAGTAGCCCTTACGAACTCACCACCACAAGAACTTTTGGAATCCGTCGAGTTCGAGCGTAGTTACAAGGATTTGTCGCATGCTGCGATTGCATTCTCTCTCCTCTCGTCCCGACAAAGCACTAGAAGCCTAGCAGGGACGTATGGCACAGGGAAAGAAAATACATCACATGCACCTTGTAATTTTGAATACTTCTGTCTTTTTTTTTTCTTTAAATATGTGGCTTTTTAGGGCGATCTCTTGTGCATTAGTCGACAAGTCGCAACATTCCGCGGCGGCCCTAGTAATAACTGAGCGCGCCATACTCAAGTCAGCCAATGGCTGATACATTGGCTGTTGCAAATGATTTTTGAGCTTGTGTCGTTGTTTGTTGAGAGAAGGGACAGCAATTTTTAGCGAACTTTGAGCATTAATTCTCAATTCGAGGCCGCATGCTGCACTGTAATATTTGGTTCTCGGGAGCCTCAACTACCCATTGGCAGCGTTTTCTGACCATGCTCAAAAAGTGTTGCAGGGCCCTTTTAAGGAAAAGTGCGAGTAAAAAAAACAGCTACATATTTTTTGTTTTTATTTATTTGATTTTGCAAGTTTAGGTTCTCTACTTTTATGACGAAAAAACTGAAGATTTAATTAAACTCGAAGTGTGGTAAAATTGCTTTAAAGAGCACAAGGTGTCTACTAAAAAACTAAAAAGAGCTCATTGGGTTCAGTCCCCTGGAAATTCTCACCTGGTTGCGTGTTATTGCATTTCACATGAGGAGTTCACTAAAGTCACATGCTCAAAATAATCATAATTGGCAAACTCCAATGATGGCAGAAATCATCCGAAAAAACATATTTATCCCACATAGATGAGCCTTCATTTATACCTTTAAAATGCGTTTTTCTAAAGATGCATTTTTGGGCAACTTCTCGAGTGTGGAAATCACGTTTCGGTACTTTTAATAGCTCGATCGGGATGAAATTTTGCCCACATATTTCTTAATGTGTGAAGGGCGCAACTAATTTCTTTAAAACTTTCTATTGCTTTTATAGTTATTATGAACCTATAGTAAGCATTTAGCATGGACTGAGGATTCTAAAAATTCTCATGTTACAATTTTTCTTGTCGATTGAAATGTCTTATACTGTTACGAAGCCGCGACGCCAACACGGTCCCGAAGGCGCCATTGCTTCGAACTCCGCCGACAAGGTCACCAGCCGTTTGGTAGCGTGTGTTACTCAGCTCGCTACTGCTTCTGCGCAGAGCTGATAGACGAGCGGACGAGACGACGGTGAGTTAAGGCAAGGTTTATGTACAGCATAGAAATAGAGGCGTTACATATTCGGCACTGGGGCCGACAGATGTTACGAAGTGCACCGCCGACGAGGTTACGAAGGGCGCCAAGAAACTCGCCGCTTCCAAGGACACTGGGTGCGCCGACTGCGAAAGGGGCTCGACGCAACGAGAGGCTTCTCTTACACATAGGTCTACTGCTGGCAAGCGTCGCAGGGCTTTTTTTATAAACACCGGGTGGATTCTTTGAGTCACCAAATGTCCAACCAGATGCGCCGCTGGCTGTGATGTCAGAATTCTCTAATGGGGACCCGCCGCTGCGCGTGGTTGCACCCGAGGACAAGGGATGTTGCCAGGCATTGCGTAAGACTCGCCAGACTGGAAGGCACCGATTGCCTCATCGGGCTCGTGGGCTGAGGGAGCTCGCTGTGCGTTGGGTGACAGACCGGCGCCGCCGCCACTTGATGACGTTGTTGAGTTGATCACGTCAGGCGGGCTCGAGTGCTGGCCTTGACATAGATGGCCATTGCAGAGGCATTGACGTTCAATGTGGACTCCCAGGCGTAACAATACACACTCTCTTAATAGTTATTTGCATTCTACAGTTAATGTGGAGCAATATAAGCCATTAATGGCTTAGCACCATAAAAGTTCAGTGGCATGAAATGTTTGTCCAAAACGAACTAGTATACATTACACATTGTCATGACACAAAACAAAAACTGTGCTACTTACTATAAAATAATTACATACTTGAAATCAGCATAAAAGCCTATATATACAGCAAAAAATGTTATTACCCTAGGCTACAGATTAACGGAATGTTTCTTTCAAATCGCATTAAGTCGTGTCACCTAGATAGTCACACTTTTATTTATAGTCATTCATGCTGTTGGCAAGTTTGCAGGTGAAGCACGTAGTTAATGGGAGCTGTAGTTCGAGGTTTGCAGATCTCAAAATCGGCAGTTACCAGCGAAACCTTTGTTTTCTGGAATTCGCTGCAGCTTTCCACGGTGGCGGACTGGTAGAGAAAAAAAGAGGCTGCTACATCGAATGCAAAAACGAACTGTTTTATTCGATGGCTCGTGCGTCACTCCTCGCGCCTGCATCCACTTCGTTGCTGCTGCTGCGTCAGCACCAGCAGCACGCGACAGGGCCCCACGTCGTATGAACGGAGACGCAGTCAAAAAGTGTCCATTAGACAGTCCTAGTCGAACAGCGGAGGAGTGAAAGGGTTGTCAGTATTTTTTCCGGAGGTCGAGGCTGAGGGTGGCGAAAAGAGTGGGTAGCGCACGGTAGCGTTCCATCAGGTGTATTGAAATGACGCTCTTTCATGTCTCAGGTTGGATAGCTTCCTTCAAAACTGGGCGGGATATTGATTGAAGCTTTGTTGGCTTGAGCCTTTGATTGAGTACATGGACGTGCCATTGGAGTGTGGATCTGCACAATCGTGTGGCAGTGAGACATGGCTTGTTTTTAAATGGGCCACGTATATCGAAGCACAGGTAAGACGGTGGACAGAGTAGAAAAAACGTTGCTGCATTGGACCCACATTAACTTTAAGCCTCGCGTTGTCCTTGACCTGCGGGCAGAAGCTTCATGGCAGTTGTGTAGGGCAGTATTTGGTGTTTGTCGATTCCAAAGAGCTGTGCAGCTGCGTCCAGCTTTCCCGTAAACACGGGTGCATCAGGTGATGGTAAAGCTGCCTGAGTGCATGTACGATATGGTGGGCTTACGGCTACATTGGCAACGATTGCCTTCTCAGGCAATGCTTCTGGAAGGGCCTTACCGCAAATATTCAAGGCGCCCGACGGGTATGCCGTTTGCCAGCCTGGTGGAAAGAAATCCGTATCATCTGCGAGGTTCTGTGCGGCCGGAGGTGCTGGAATGGTGGCGTCTGAGTGCAGAACTGTTTGTTCACTAGATGGAGAGAGATGAGTAGCTTCGACGAGTTGGAACATCAGCTGATGATGTCGGTTTTACTTCACAGAATTGGAATTGTAGATCTAAGTTGGTGTCGGTGATGACAGGTGTGGCAGAAGCAGTTGGCGTAAGACGACACTCATCCATGGCACGTGACATGCACAGTGTCGTCTTGGGTGCCTTGTCAAAAATATTGTGGCGCAATGGCTGCGTGATCACCTGCAAATTAGCTAAACCCACAGAGAAAAAACCTGGTGGTATCAAGCAACTTGAGCCAGATTGTTTGGGCAGTGGGATTGTGGTGGCCTGAGGTTTGAAACTAAGGTTTAGCGCGGCAGGGAGCAAGGGACGTGGTGCTCCCGGTTGTGGTAGGGCTCGTATGAAACTTCGAAGTTGGTCGTATGCGTGTCGCCCAGGAGGAGGCACGACGCATCACAGAGCAGGAGGAACCATGGCTACGATGGTGGTATACCTCTCCTGCTGTGAGACTTTGTTGCGTAGGTAGAGACCTCCTCCATCTCGAGGAGTCAGATGGTTGGTCTTCTTTTCTAAAATTCGGGAAATTCCGGCAGTAAAAGGATGCAGGGTGTGGTCGTTTCATCTGGAAGTCGCGCCATGGTGATAGGCGGGTCAGAGGTTGCTTGGCTCGGAGGAAGTGTCCGGTGGAATCTTCTGGAATGTTATTCCATGGTTTGTAGTTACCATTATAGCGGAGAGGTAGATGAAGAAGGATGCTGCTACTTTGACTGCGAAAACGATCTGTTTTATTTGATGGCTTGTGCGTGCCGCCTCGCGCCTGCATCCACTTCATTGTTGTCGCTGGGTCAGCACCAGCAGCACGCGACGCCACGATTGCTTTATCAAGGCAATGCTCTCAGGCGAACCTTGGCCACTGTGAGCTCCGACCGCTGTAGTGGCCTTGATTGATATGTGGGGTTCAACGTCCCAAAACCATCATATGATTATGAGAGGCGCTGTAGTGGAGGGGTCCAAAAATTTCGACCACCTGGGGTTCTTTAACGTGCACCCAAATCTCGGCACATGGGCCTACAGTATTTTCGCCTCCACAGAAAATGCAGCCGCTGCAGCCGGGATTCGATCCCGCGACCTGCGGGTCAGTAGCCGAGTACCTTAGCTACTAGACCACCGCGGTGGGGCGCTGTAGTGGCCTGCCGAGGCTGAATTGATAACCTTCCTGAAAAAGAAAAGTATTGTGTCATACTGTTCAGAAGCGTTGACAGACTAGGGCAGTAAAAACATTAAAAACTACGAAACATAGGCTTAGAGACAGTCTCACAGTGGTGATTTCCCAGAAAGACTTTTCCATTGCCCCAAACTCATCAAGAGGAGGCCCACCCTAGCCCCGTAATTCATTCATTTAATGTAGATGAACTGGACGAGTTATTATAAAAAAAAAAGAAATTGAGCGCAACTGTGGCACACACAAGCACTCACCCATCCACCCGAGAAATGCACATGGTGCTCATGTGTTGTGTGTGTTTCTCGTGTGGATGAGTGAGTGATTGTATGAGTGTTAGTGTGAGTCGAAGTTGTGATTATTTTTTACAATATGAGGAATAACCAACTAGCCCAACAAAAAGTTTTACAGGGCCGGCTGGATTGTTGTTTTAAGTGGATGACTCTCATAGGCCTGCAGAAAACTCTTTGAATGTGGCAAATGTGTTAGCAGTAACTTACGAGGAGTCTCTGCTGTAACTGCAAAGATGATTTGAAACAACAGGTAGGCGCACGACGGAGAAAATAGACAGTCATAGTTTAGTGTTAGCTTGATAGCGAAGGTCAAGGGAATAACGTTACTGTGCCACGAACATTTGTTATGGGCAGCACATTATAGTTTAGTGGGACAGTGTTTACGTGCCCAAGCAAGGATAGTGGCGTCACGTAGTGGAGGGTGATTTCATTAAAATGAGTGGAAAAAAAAAAGAGAGAATTCTCACTTGTATCCTCCCACGGAGCAATTTTACTGCTTCTTTTTAGTAGTAATAAAAGCAAATATATTTGAAAACGCACCAAAAGTGCTAATTTTCATCTTGGATATTAATTTACGCTGATATTCTAGTTAGGCCTAGACACATTTGAATCTGGAAGTGATTGCAAAAAGTAGGCTGGGTTATCCACTGTAATACTTGGTCGTTGAAGCTATCTTAAGGCAAGCGAAGCCATTTTACGTAGTCGTTAGCTACGAAAGAAGAGGATCCGTCCCCACAGATGGATTCTAAGTTGAGTTTAAAGAGGGCCTCTAAAACTGCTGCCACGTGTTATGTACACTACATAAACCGCGCGAACATGGTTGACGCTGAATCTGACAAGTTCGTGCAGTACACGCTACGGGTCTTTTAGCGTACTGCGCGTGCGCATTTTGATCCTGCAATTCTGCTATGTCTGCTAAACTATAACTGTCTTTAATATCAATTTAAATTGGTAGTGTATTATGCCAATACTCTGAAATACAGCAAAACTATAAGCACATAATCAGAGGAGCCTGATGACGAATATGGGTAGCACACAAGCACTTGTGTGTGTTCCCTGTTTTCACACCATTCTCATCTGGTTGTGTACTTTGTTAGTTTCAGTTGGCTAACGGTTACCTTACACTGTGGAGAGCTCAGTGGGCTGAATTTGTACTGTGAGAAAGTGTGCACTGCAACCATTCTCCTAAACCATCGAAAAAAGCAAGGAATCGGGCAGCTTTGTTAGTTTTAGTGAGCCATTGGCAACTGCACACCGCATTTGCACCTTTGGTATTAGTTGGATTGTTCCTCTAGCATTTGCGAGAATGGGCCTCTGCGCTCACTTCTTTCAAATTGAAGAGCCCTATTCTTTAAATATTGTATGCTTTAGTGCAGCTGAGCAACAGCTTTAGGAAGTTTCGAAGTTTCTTCATAGTTTCTCTATTGAAATTTCTTGACAGAACTTGAGTCACCACAAGCGCACTGCTGGAGAGGAGGGTGGTGCTCCCCCATGGGTTCCCTTTGGACAGAAGATAGATGCGAGCAGGCTAAAGAACATCAAAGGCAAGCCCACGCTTAGTTGTTTCATTTGACGCTTTCCTAGGTAGCAACGAAGTTGGTAGTATGTACTGTTGTGTCACCTGATGCTGAAAGTTCCCCAGGTGTGTGTACTTGGTATCCCAGTTCTCCTTTGCTAAATAGCCTAAACTTTAATATATTCTTTTTCTGCACTCATGCTGACCTCCTTCGTAAATCACAATCTTTCTTTGTATTTCCTCATAATTACAATTACTGAGTCTCTGTGCTACCTGTGGTAAATACATCTTGCCTGTTTTGCACCTTGACAGCTTTCACGTTTCTTGGACTAGTTAGGCTTTTATACACCAACTTCATATTACATTTGAAAGGATTTTATGGAGCACAAAGCATGCGTGCGCGGTGATATATGGTATTATCTGGTACGATTTGGTTTAGATAGATGGCATTGTCGTTCATTTATCTGAGGGATCCCGCATTCTTATATGTCTTACTGACGATTATGGCTTAAAAGCGGTCCGAGTTTGAAAATAAACATGTTGTCGCTAATAGCGCTCCGTCCAGTTCATTTATACCTTTTCTGTTTCCTTATTTTGCCTCGGGCTGTATAAAATTCTTTGAAATGCATCACCAACAAGCCCACATTGCTCTCTTCTTGTATCACATTCTGACACTGGTCAAGAAAAACTGGTGTGTACAAATCATGGTAGTTGAGGTGGGTCTTAATGTTAAAAAAGGAGTAAAAAAAGGTAGTGTTCTTTTTTTATTCTTATTTAATTCATACAATGCTTATGCCATCAGAAGCAGACTTTGTAGACAGGGGAGTGTAATACAAGTAAGAAGTGGAGGTAGGAAGGTAATGAAATCAAATTGTGCAAACAACACTACATTGATAGCAGGAAGCATAAAGTAATAACTAAAAACAACATTAGTTCCAAGGTAAAGGAAGAAAAGAAATCCTTGTTCTTTTTTGAACATGAATTAAACTGAAGCCATGACAACAGGTGAAGGGCAGAGAACAGTAAAATAATTAGCAGTTAGTACAGGCAGTACAGGCCAAAGGTCTGTACTGTTTATGCAACAGTAGCAGAGTGCAAGAGTCACAAATGACATGCCAGAAATGTTTTTATTCGGATTCCATTTCGCTGTCCTCGTTCTCGGAGGAGCTCGCCTCGGCGTCCGCGTCTTCCCAGAGACGGTCATCTTCGGTGCCGTTCATGGAGTTCGAAATTCCCGTTACCTTGAAGCTTTTAGCAACTACTTCTACTGACATGGCACGCCACGCATTCAAAATCCATTCACACACCTGTTGGAGCGACGCCCGCTTCAGCCGTCCTGTAGGGGTCTTCTCGTGGACGCCTCCAGCCATCCATTCAGAGTAACATCGGCGAAATTCCACTTTGAATGGTCTGTTGACGCATACGTCGAGCGGCTGCAGCACACTCGTCAGGCCACCGGGAATGACGGCCAAGTCCGTACGAGTTGCGGCAACTCGGTTCTTGACGCGGTCGGTCAAGTGGCCCCTAAAGCTGTCCAAAACAAGGAGGGCTTTCCGTTGTAACAGCCCTCCAGGTCTGTTTGCCCAGACGGTCTTAATCCAGTCAACGACCAGTTCCTCGGACATCCAGCCCTTCTCTTGCGCACGTACGACGATTCCCTGAGGGAACTTCTCTTTTGGGAGAGTCTTCCTTTTAAATACGACGTACGGCGGAAGCCTCCTGCCGTCTGCCGTGATGCACAACATCACAGTGCACCTTTGGCGTTCTGCACCAGTCGTGCGCACAGACACACTTTTCGCACCTTTTAAATCCACTGTGGTGCTTTCCGGTGCATCGAACCACACAGGTGTCTGGTCCGCATTCCCAATTTGGGACAGGTCGTATTCATGCTCCCTCCTGAGAGCATTCACGAAGCGATGAAACTTAATGACGTGGTCTTCGTACTCGCGCGGCAGTTTTTGGCAAATCGTCGTTCGGCGCCGAATAGAAAGCTGGTTACGGTTCATAAACCGCGTAGCCCAGCCCCGACTTGCCTTGAATTGTGCCGGGGGTATTTCCATGTGGCGAGCGATGCTGAGGGCTTTGACGCGTATCATGTCAGTCGATACGGCGTAGCCGTCCCTTCGTGTGTCGACGACGTAGTTGACGAGCTCGCTTTCGAGTTGCGGGTACTTGCACTTTTTCCCGCGAAACGCCTTTCGGCTCCTGTTAGTAGCGGCGAGGGCATCTTTCTGATTCATCCAGTAACGCACGCGCTTCTCATCGACGTCGTACTTTCGTCCAGCTTCCCGCTTCCCGTGCTCCTCGGCATAGTCAATCACTTGCAGCTTAAATGCTGCAGTGAATGATCTCAGATGCCGGCCCATCGTCCGTCACGTGCGCTGGCTTCTGCAGGGTTCACTACAACCAACAAAGTGACACCGACGACACCGATCTGAAGTCGCGCTGCCAACGTATCGACACGATGCTAGGAACGATGCCAACAAAGAGGCCGCACAAGGCAAATATGGCGGCGCGCTGTCAACAGCGTGGTCGGCGCGTCGGCGGAAGTAGAATAAAAGCGGAAAAGCGTGCAGCGCCATCTGGCTGTAAATGAACTAACTACACTTTTCTGGCGGGACATTTTGAACTTTTGTTTTTTTTTTTTTCGAAATATCCGCTTTCAAAGTTGGGGTGCGGCCCTTACACGAGGGCGGCCCTTACACGAGTATATACGGTAATATGTGTTGCAGAACACAAAGTTTTTCCAGGATCTAGAACACACAGTGATAGTTGTATGAAAGAATGCAACAAAGGATAGTGTTAGGAAAGAGAGCAACAGGGTCCAAAATTATGAAACAACGATGTTGCCTACTAAACTGAAATTGGTCTGCTTTATGCCTGGTTTTTGTCATGGTAATCTACGAGTGCGAGTCATAGACCTTCGGTTTGTGGGTGAACTTGTGTAAAATGCGTTGGCCTTTTTGGTGTTCACGTGCGTTCGAAGTTTCTCGGGTCACCTTGGAGACTTCAGACTCTGATCAATTCTTCTGGTTGTATGGGTAACAGAAAAATCTCCTGGAAATTCGGTAATGCCCTGCTCGTATTAGTGTCCTTTGCTTTTTTTGACCACATGGGCAAAATTTTTTGGCCACTGGTGAAAAAGTGCAACTCAATCCAATCAGTGCTTCTGGGATGCAACAGTAACACCAGAACACACAGCCTACTGAGTAGGAGCAGCGAAGTCGCACCCCATTTTTTTGGAGGGTGATGCATGTTTATAACACCAGTGGGAATTATGGTGCAGTCGGGCAACGTTGGAGTGCATTCGCAGACACCACTACCCTTGATACCATGTACTCTCACCGTGCCTTACCTTTCCGAGATATATCCTCAAAAAAGCCTGCTCATTCACAGTTCAATATTGTGTTTTCCGAGAACGCCAACTATGGATGTGTGATTCTAATAATGTGCGCGAAAACCACCTTTGATTGTATGATAGGGGGGGGGGCAGACTGTAGTATGGCCACAAAATTCTCCCTCCTGTATGTATAAAAAAGGCAAAAAGGCAGTGAGAGTTGATTGTTCGAGCTGCAAGTGGATGGGGTTGAGCTAAGAGAGCGCGAGCGGTCCGCAGGACTTTTCCCATTCAGTACTCCTTTTAGGGGCGAAGCTCCTTAGGGCGTGGGCTGTGCGTCCCCTGTATGTAGCCACCTCTAGTTTAGTTCTTGCAGTGTTCACTAGATGGCGGTACCGTCTCCTGTATGTAGCCACCTCTCGTTTAGTTCTTGTAGTGTTTACTAGATGGTGGTACTTGTAGCTGATGATGAAAAGATGCAAGATGTTATAAACTAGAAAGCGGTACTTGTAGTTGATGAAAGACGCGAGATCTTATAGGAATGATGTCACATATGGCACGTGTCATTGGTTGAAGGCAATCGTTCGATTTAGTGCGGCGACGTACGCTAGGGGGAGCGATCTAATAAAATCGAGTGGGCAAAATGTACAGAGGATTCATGGTTTACCAGGTTTACCTCCGGAGCTTCGCCCACTCATCATCATTCACTTCGTGGATATGGCGGAATTTTTTTCATTTTATTTTTGTTTTCACCCTTTTCTGAGTGCACCTCGGACCTTACAGTGAAGCATGACATTCCTGCTGTATGGATTAAAAAGCTTTTGTGGTGTTTACCCGCTTTCGCTGGAATGTGGTAGGCTGAACGAGCTCAAAAAGAAACAGTCTGGGAAGGAGAGTTTTCCCGCGGTAAATATTATTGCAAGAACTCCAGCTTTCATCGGGAATTCGACCGCTCAGAATTAGCAACGAGCACATTTAGAATCTGTGCAAGAGTATGCGAATCTAAGTCACTAAAAGGGCAGCACAGTCATCAAGAGAAAATTCACCAAAGAATAAGAATGGACTGATGTATGTTTGGCAGACAGTCCTAAGTTATGACAGGCAAATTACAGCTATCGCTAAACTAGAAGATATGTTGTAACTGCATATTACCAGTACTAACATACCAGGTTAAAACCTCAATAATTAATCATTGTTGCGGTTGAACACCTCATAACAACCATATGATTAGAACTTTTGTGTATAACGAAAAAAGTGTGGAATAAGTTGAAGATTATGCAGTGTATACTGGAAAGAAAAATGCCAAAGGTTACAATAAGAGATGAGAAGTAAATGGAATAGATCAGAAAGCAAGCCGGAGTCGCTCATAGTTGAAAAATTTTATTTTACTCTCAAACCTCATTGTAATGAAGCTGCAACTTACATGAAATAAGGTCATTGCATTGAAATATTCATTGTAAAAGTTTATTTCTAACACTATATCTATTGCCAGACTATTTTTCATTTTCGTTGTTATAACTGATATTTAATTATATCTGGGTTCATTATATCGAGTTTCGGGTGTATTTTATATTATTTGATATCTTTTTTTGTGTACAAGACGGATAGGGTCGCTCTTACTGAGTGACAGCGACGGGACGGGCACAATGTGATGGTAAACACAGTGGATGATAGCGGCAAGTTAGGTGGGGTGATGAAGGTAAGAGGTTTGCAGGAATAAAAAGGATGCTGCTTGCACAACGTAAAGTGAGTGGAATATCTTTGAGGGAAGCCTTCATCCTCCAATGGACATAATGTAGGCTGAAGATGATGACAATAAGGCACATTGTTTGAACATGTGGTATTTTCAGGTGGCTTCAAGTCTATGGACCTCTGCCAGAAGGACACCAAACCAAATGAATCTTTCGAGAAACATCGGCAGATGACAATAGCCGAGATATCTCGAGCAAAGGAAGGAAAAGTAAAAGTCTTTGGTGGTGGCAAGCAGGTGAGATCCCACTTCAGTTTTGGGTGAAGCGTCAGGTTTGCAAACTAAAGTTGCGCTGGACAACATCCTTTTGCTTGGGTTTATTATTTTATCTTTGGGGGTTCCTGAGCCAGTTTATAAGTAATCGCTAAATGACTCCAGTATCTAAGTGTATTGCTTCTTGAAGTGATCATCGGAATAAGAGAACTTACAGGGATTTGTTGCATGCTTTGAGCGCTTTTCCTTTTTCCTCTCAATAGGCACACTGGAAGCTACACGCAGGGGATGACTCAAAAATGCGTTCGCCCACTGACTGTGTGATTTCGGGGCTTGTTAGTGTTGCTGCTGTGTAATTTTAGCAAACCTTAAAGCACAGCATCAGCAAATGATAGCACCTTGTGGCAAAAAACACATATGATCCAGAAGCAGCTCATGGTTGATGTTTGCTGTCAGCCAAGAGCAGCAGTCTGGTAAAGGACACACTCTAGTAGCCGCCGGCAGCATCGAAGTGAGTTAATGTGGGACTTTTCATGAGAGCAGGGCATTTGAAAAAGTGTAAACTTCGTGCTCCTCATGTAAACTCTTATGTGCAGCAAACAGTCACCAAATTTGGGTGAGCGGCTTATAGCTGCATTTGGTGTTCATAGAGCAGGTTTTTTTGCCAATCCTGTGTGGTGGTTCAGGACCCCTTACAGGGGGGGCTCTTTGCTCTAAAATATTTTGTAAAATTCTTGATACATTTTCATCTTCCCTGTTAAGTTGTCAGTTCTTGTGCTGATTTCAAATGTTCAATTATTTTTCTAGTATAGTTAAACCCTTTTATAAGAAGCATTCTCCAGGCATCAATTCTCGTCTGTTATTTGAGATGTCTCTTATAAGCAGGGGACCTTTTATGCGTTTTCCCATCTCCCATGTTTTACTGTATGCATACTGGTGCCTCTTATACCCATTTGTCTCTTATATCAGTGTCTCTTATAAAGGTGTTCGACTGTACAATAAGCAGTATAGGCATAGCATATTGCAAACTTTGGGTCCAGCTGAGCTCAATGGAAATCAGAAGTGTACTTGTTAAATAGATATTAATTCCTGGCTCTGTCAAAGTCATACACAACATCCTTGCCAATTTCAGCAACCCCAAGATGGCGATATTGCTCAGTTGGTTGGCCTTGGATACTCTGTAGATGCTGCTGTGAGTGCCCTCAAAACTCACAACTGTGACATTGCTGCTGCCATGCAAGCGTTGGAGTTGTCAGACAGAAATCGGAGGGATCGGGCTAACCGACCAGGTATGTATGCGCATTTCTGTAGGTGTGATCGAAGGAGGGGTGCAGGTCTCCGACCCAATCAGCATTGCCCATGGTGCCGTGGTGCATACGCCGTTCACCTTGCAGAATAGTCGCGAAACACCTCTGATCTCGCAGGCTTTCATTTGGGCAATAACATTTGTACAGGCCTCGAACAAAACCCTACAAAACTGCAGTGAGCGACACGGAAAAATGTGAAAGGTGGATTACTTATCAGGCTGTGAGATGCAATGCCTCTCTTTGCCTTATAGCTTTCTGAAATCCATGCGACATAGAAGGCTGTAAAGTTGTCCAAGTTATGAATGTAGGTTTATTAACTCTAAGGTACAATGCATTATTGCAAAATGGTTGTGGCCTATAAGAAAGGGCTTTCACAAAACCAAACTACAGTAAACTACAGTGAAACCTCGTTAAACCGTAGTTGGCCGGAGCTCGGAAAAAGTACGTACTAAACGGTAGTACTGCTTAACCAAAATAGCGTCAGGTCGCTCACTTATCTGCCAAAAAAAGAAACCTTCAGGGAGTGCGATGAAAGAACAAAAAACATGCAGTAATTTATTAACTTCGCGTGACAAAGTCTGTCATCTTCATTAGACGACGCCGCGGCCTAGCAGCAACGACAGCGGCCTCAAACTCACTTATGCTGTCAGCCAGCTTTTCCGCCAGACCCCTCTTCTCGGCAAATACCCGCATGACGCTGACGCAATGCGCAGCTTCGGCCGCTGTCCGACCTGGATCACCCGTGTTGTCGCTTTCCATGTCGTCCTCATCACTATCATTTGGCGACACTTCGACAACCGAGGCAACGATGGCTTTGTCGGACATGTCCGGAGATGTCTGCACGTCGCTGTCTGCATCTCTGAAGTCGGGGAAGGAAATGCCTTCCGTAACGCCCTGCCGCTCCAGCACTTCAGCTAGCAGAGTTTTGTAAGCTTCGTCTTCGATGTCCGAAGTCTGGTCGATGGTGTCACTGGCGTCATCTGTGTCGCCCGCACACTCACTAAAGCCAGCACGCTTGAAGCGATTTTGAACTGTCGTTGCTTCAACCTGCCGCCACGAGTATTCGAGCAGGTGAATCGGGCCAATCAGGTCGATGGAGAATAATTTGCCACATTCAATGGTGAGAAAAAGTCTGCGCAGCAGATTCTTCTCGTAGAGCTGTTTTACAGCTTGAATGATGCCTTGGTTCAAAGGATGGGCAATCGCTGTTGTGTTTGTTGGCAGAAACGCCAACTTCACAGCCGTCAGGTTGTCCAGGGCGAAGTGCGCCGAAGCGTTGTCTAAAATAATAACAACTCTTCTGTTCTTAGCCGCAAAACGACGATCGATGAGGCGCACGTACTCCTGAAAGAGTTTTGCCGTCATCCATGCTTTGGTGTTGCTGCGATAGATGACCGCTGATGGCAACCGGGCGCCTTTGAAGCATCTAGGCTTCACCGACTTTCCGATCACCAGGAGTTGAGTTTTGTCGGTTTCAGTCATGTTTACGCAAAACGCCACTGATATTCTGTCTTTTCCATGCTTGCCGCCGGGTGCACGTCTCGCCTTTGAACTCGAGCGTTTTATCTGGTAGCAGCTTAAAGAATAGCGCCGATTCATCCATATTAAAGATGTCATCAGGTGCGTAGTCTTCCAAGATGTTCTTCAGCTGACCATTTTGCCACCGCTCCGTGCCATCCACGTCAGCAGCAGCATCTTCTCCCAAAACAGTCCTCGTGGTAATGCTGTGCCTCGCCTTAAATCTGGCCAGCCAGCCATTGCTGCACACAAAGTTGTCATGGTTGAGCTGCGAGGCAAAAACCAGGGCCTTCACCACGAGCACGGGTCCGCTGATAGGCAGATTTCTTGACCGTGCAACTTTTAGCCACTTCACCGATGCCTCCTCTACATCCGAAAACTCCGAACCGCGTAGCCGGCACCTTTTCGCAGTTGCAGCAGCACTGCCGAGCAACTTCTCTCTGGAATTCCTAATTCCACACACCGTGGTTAATGGCAGGTTCTTTTCGCGTGCCAGCGCCCATTTTTTTTGTGCAACTTTCAATAGCATGAATTATGTCCGATTTCTCCTCTATTTCCAGCACTCTATGCTTTTGTCCCAGCTTCAGCGTGACGCAAGTACGAAGCAGCACAAGCACACATACACAACACGTAAAAAACGACGCGAGAGCTGTACGGCATGGATCAACCAGAGAACACCTATGCACGGCGGCGCCAAAGGAACAAATAAAGCAAAGCAAGCGCACACCGTGTTTGCGTGTTTGTGCAAAGCGCCATCGCGTGGACAGCACCAAAAGCCTAGCCGGCCGAGTGCTTCTTGTTGCAGAAAAATCCGAGAGATGGTGCTCACCAACACAACCGCCATCATCATCAACACAAACAAGCGAGGCATGTTTCGATCTCTGGGGCTTGCTGTTCTGTTGGGACGCCCAGTGGGGGACGACATGCCGTGGCGAGTGCACAACGAAAATTGGAAAAGCTACTTATTAACCGATACATACACGATAAGCTGGTACGGCATACGCGGATACAAAAGGCATTATGTTCAATGGCCGCCGAGTCGGGGATTTGACTTCACTACATTTAAAATGAAACTACTGTTTACGCGGGTACGGTTTAACGAGGTTTCACTGTACCATTAAAACGAACTTTCTTAAGACGAATTTTCGCTTAGAACGAAGAACACAGGTATGTTTGTTTGTTTGCTTTCCCATAGACTCAATGCAAAAAAAAAATCTGCTTAGACGAGCTGCATTACAGGCCTTTTCTGTTAAGACGAACTCTCGCAGCGACTGACAACGACGGAGAGTCTGCGCAACGAACATTATAGTCTTGGCGGGGGCATTCAGGCAAAACAAGAAAAAAAAAATGAAGAAAAAAAACTTCCTGGCACAAAGATTCAAAGCAAATTGAAAGCAAATTGCAACAAGAAAGGAGAAAGCGAGATGAGTGGAAAAGCAAGGTTAGTGCGTAAAGCCGGTATCTCCCTCCCTTTTACTCCTAGCCTGTAGGTGGAGAAAGCACTGACTTTATCACCTGTCGGGCCTCGTTGTGGTGAGAACGCCACCGCCACGCTCTTGGAGTTAACGTACGCAGCAGACGCGGTTGGTACAAACCAAACAACATACATTTATTTAACTAATTTAGAACGACGATATCGTTGACGAATTTAACATCAGTCGTTATCAAACACGCTAGGACATCCGTACACAATATTACCATACATTCCGTGACAAACACAATAACACGACAAACGTACAATAACACGACAAAGACAATAACACACACAAGGTGACGTCGCCAACGCTTGACTTACCACGAGGGCCCCCGATGCGCAACCCGCAGTGCCACGCAATGGGGACCCACGCTAGAGACAACCGTTCGCGGCAACTGCCACGCGCAGGAAAGACTCGCTCAACTCTTGCCCGCCACCAAGGCTTGCCTTCCGCCAGGGGTCAACGCCGGCGCTACAGGATGATGATGATAGTGGTGATCAATGTGTACACAACGCCACCTTTCGCGCGGCGGTTGTAACCCGAAATGCGGCTTTTGGGAGAGACAGGTGCGCAACAAAGTGCAAACAATTTTACAGGGGGTGTCAGCACCCTCACACATTTCAGAAAGCAACAAAAAGCGTTCGTCCTTTAATTTGTATTGTCCTCATGTTCTCAGTTCCCCAACAAGAGTACAATGGGGAACAGAACACAAGATCTTGGATATATAGAGAAAATGCAATGGACGGGGGTGAAAATAGCCAAATGAAAGTGATAACAAGAACAGAGAATGTGCATTATACACTCGAGCCAGCTTATAATGAATCTGAGCCTAACACAGTATCCATTCACTGTATCCCGAAGTTCTAGTAAATGAAACACAGCTTTAAAAAGTTATGAGTGGAAACACACTTTTTTTTTGCCCAAAAATGTCCGTGATGCACGTGTTTAGAGGGGCAGAAGCGATAAGGGTGGTCTCGAGTTCATTTCAAACGGCAGCGTGTTCGTTCGGCGAGGCCCGTGGCATAAGCTGCATGAGGCACTGGCTCCAAAGTTTCGTCGTTCTCGCAATCCGATTCCTCCAAATCGCTTTTGCCGCGTACTTCATTCACAATGCCTTAATCCGTGCACAGTTCCGCAGTGTCGGCATCATCATCGGCCATAATTATACCATCGCAACAGATGTCCCAACCGCTCTCTCACGTCAGAGTCGACGGGGCGCTGCCACAAATCGCCGCCACAGTGGTTCTCTTCGGGAGCTTCAGGTTCCGCATCGGGCTTGACGTTGACGACGTTGGCCTCACGAAAATGGTTTTGCGTGCCGCCCACGAAATATTCACCATCTCCACAGCTGAATACCGGGACGCCCGAAGCGGCAAGTTGGCTGCCAGGTGGTCAACAGCTATGAGCAAGCGCTTCGCTACGTGGCACCTAATGCGCGGATTACGCCCAACCCCTAGCGGTCACACTTTCGACGTTTTGATGAGCGGCAGGAAAAGCGTACAAGTCCCCCCGTGTGCCATTCTGACCACACACTAACACCAGGAGCGAGCAAGCCGCGCACAAGCGACACACATGCCAGAACGCGTGGAACAGATCAGGGCTCGTTTCTTGTCGGGAAACCAAACTTCTGAATTCGAGTCAGCACGGCTGGCGTCGCGGAGCGGTGGAGATGGGCGAAGGAGTTGTGATCAAGAGAGGAGGGCTGGTTTGCGAGAGGAGGGCAAGGAGTTGCGATCGAGAGAGGAGAGGACACGGCGGGAGGGTGACCTTGAGAACCAAAAAACGCGGGAAGAAGGCAGGTCCGGTAGCTTGCTCGAAAGGTCCACAAAACGCGCCATTCGTGGGCACAAAAACTTGAAAGAGTGCCTGCTGCTGCTGCGTGCGCAGAGGTCAAAGCACAGCCGCCTGGATCGGTGTGTGGTGGTGTTCAAAGAATCGGCGGCCCTGGTCAAAATATTGTTTGTTGCGCCCGCGGGTTTTTGTGGCCTCACCGACTTAGATATTTTGCGATTCGTTCCGCGCAAATTAACAGCCGTTTTCGTGCTTCCGCACGCATGCGGAGGGCATGCTGAGCTGAGCGCGAAGTGAGCGAGAACAGGTCCTAAACACGAAACGAATCGCGAGTTATCAGAATCGGTGGGGTAGTGTAAAAGCGTGTGCTAGACGCAGACGATCGGATAGAATCGGTGGGCAACGATGTTGGCAAATGGTCTGGTCACTCCAGGCCGGCGACGCCAATGACAGTACCAGCGATCAAAATAGGGTAGATGGTGGACCGGTCTTCGAAAGATCGGTCGCAGTGTAAAAACACGGACCTCGTCTGGTGATGCAAGGGGCTCAGAGTAGCGGGGGGACAAAGGATGGCGGGGTGCGTAAGAAAAAGCGGTTGAGGAGCGAGGCAACTAGAGGGGCGTGGAGGCAGGGTCGGCATTTAACAATAAGAATGTATGGGCACCTCGCCGATGCCTGATCGATGGTCAAAAGTGGTTTCCCGGGAAGTCGGCAGAGCGCCGACCCCGTTTGCTGTAACCGATCGGCGGCGCTCGGAGACGTTCGTTGTAAGTGTGATTTTGTGCCATTAAACCAATGTATATTTTGACGGTCACGTGGGTATTGTTCGTTTTAAGTGAAAGTTCGTTGCAAGTGGGGCGGTTATATGTGGGCTCTACTGTAATCACATGAAACGGAAACTACATATGCGCGCTAGCACTCCCATCAAAAGAGTCCAAGGCACTGTCATCGCCATCACACAATGGCCTCTAAGTACATGCTGTCGTCAGTTAGCATCGTTTTGCATGTTGGATGTGTGCGTCGTATCTATTCCCAATGAAATACAGGAAACTGTGATGCGCCATTTTCATTATTAAAAGTGCACAGCAAAACGAAGGTCATTTAGCAAAATAAATATAGCTGCATCATGTTTTTTTTTTTTTGGGTGCCCAAGGCTTGTGATCGGGAGTAGCAATAACGGAGATCTTCAACTTCATGTCATTCAGCAAATGGTTGAAAATAACAAATATCCAAACCTCTAAGAAAAGCTTCCAGACTTTCATAAGTTACTTGGCTTTGTCAAGCAACTTGACGTATATTGTATGCAGTGGAGACGTACAAGAGTGACAGCAAAGCCAGTAAAACAGCCTCTCAGAAGGTGAACAGCCACAACAATAAATTTTCCATTATTTGAAGGAAAGTTGTGCTTGTCTCTCTGTTCTTATCTTTTTCTAATCGTCAAAATATGGCCGCCCTACAGCTTTATTGTTAAAATGTGATAGCAATTCATTCATAAACATATTATGAACTCATGAAATGAGTGCTCGTTCAATTAGTGTAAATATTATACTTGAAAGCATAGATATCATCAAGCTGAGCCAAATAAATGCTTTTTTTGTTCATTTTCTTCCCATTGTAAATGTACTCGGTTCAGTGTTCTCAAGCAACATATTTAGGTGCACTTTGCATGTTAGCATTTGGCTTTTGGGAGCACTGCTGATGAGAAAAACTCCTGATAAGGCAAACAAATAATCGCGGTTCTTCGAGTAAGGGAGTCTTACTGTGTTGTGCATGGGATTATTGAGCTAGGATGGCGACCCTATGTTATTTCTGAGTGAGCATGAGAAGCAACAGACGTTACATTGAATCTGACTCTTGTGTAGTTTGCAGAGTGGTCAAGTATGCGAGGCTGTCCTTTAAGGTACTAGGATGACGGCATTCAGTAGAGTGGCAAGCAAATGGGGGCGTTTATGATTTTATGCAATATCAAGAACATTGTCATGTAGTTTTAACACTGAACAGCCATACCATTAAAGATGGAACTTTCTTTCGTGAACTTCTTTGTAGGCTAGGTAAACATATACAGTCAGCTCTAACGGATTAGCAATTTGGATGATGCCAGAATCCTAGATACAGAACTGTATTATAGAATTCAAGTTCACTATAAACAAGGTAATCCTTAGCTGTCTCTTTGTGGCATTTTAAACATCGGTTCATGTGGTAGTGCATACAGTAAAATTGGCTTTTCTTGGCACTGGATGACCAGACCATAACTTTACCAAAATTTTGAAATGTTTAAAACAAATCTCAAGCTGCTTATAGAAATTTTTGTTTTGTCGCCCAACATTGTATAACCATGTTTATCAAGGAAATAAACAAAGAAACACTTGTAAGTAAGTTGACGATCAATGAAGTGGTGTGAAGCAGAATTATTGCTGCAGCAGGCGCTCTTGTAGCTCGACGCAACGCAAATTGGCATACTGCACTGTAACTGAATCTGTTCCTCTTCTCTATACTTCGTGCAGGACATGCGTGTTTTCGTACTATATACAGGGTCAAAAACAGTCACGGAAATGACATGTGGGCATTTGATGTAACCGCTTGCACGTCACCAACGCCAATCGCAACATGCGCCAGCTGCAGGAGCTAGACTTGACTGCAGCACCACTACTTCTTGTGACTGCCACGCAGAATGCGTGTCTGGCAGAGCTTGAAAACTGAGTTTATTCTAGTAACGTGTGTTTGAAAGGTTGACATTATAATTGTAAATGTGAAAATTGACTCACCATAGGAGGATAGCGCATGCTTTTTTACTTGACCTATTGGATGTTTAATGCCGTTATAAATATATAGTACTTCGCAATCATAATTTGTAGCTCAGGATCAGAACAACCAGATTTTCTGTTTGTAATATTATATGAATGTGGTGGGAGTACTCGTTCCAAACTGTAGTTTGTCCGTGTTTTGCAGAAACTGGACGAAAGCGACGAGAGCCAAGGGAACGTGATTCAGGTGATGAGAAGGCTCCAAGTCGACCATCGGGGCCTAGCACCCTTTTCGATTACTTGCAAAACCAGATCTCTCTTCCCAAAGGTAAGGGCTTTTATGGGCATAATGTAAATGTGCTAGCTTAAACAGTGAACTTGGGCAGACCAGTGCTCTTGGATCACTTTTAGCAAAGTCAGTCAATTGTATGATTTTTATTTTTCACAGTGCATGCTCTTAAGGGCCAGTGAACCGGCTCCAACTTCTCTTTTTTACGTTTCACAAAGAAGAATGTAAAGTTGCTATGTAAAGTTACCCATGGACAACTTTAAATAGCACTGACTTTTTTTCATTGGTTCTCTGTGCTACAAAATGGCACTTTGTTCCAACAGTGATGTAAATGTAAACTGTAAATGTATGGCTTTGGCCATACATTTACAGCATTTCATCATCCATCTGCTATGGTGACCTTAGTGTCACTCTGACATGAGCGACACGAGGAGGAAGCCTTGTTCGGTCGTTGCCTGCATGCCAATAAAATACTCACCAACATTGTGCTGGTATCAAAGGTTGGCTGTGTTGGTTAGACATTGGAGAGAACACAGCAAAAACGAAGACGGCGACAAGGAAGGGTGATGCGCACACATTGCTGTGTGTGCGTCACGTTTCTTTGTACCTGCCTTCTTTGGCACTCTGTTCCTTCGGACATCGGGTTACATTGCCAAAAGGGACATGGTTATAACGGGCTACATGCACTCCTTTTTTGTCCTTGAGAACGTTGGGAAGGCCGAGCACAAAAAAGTAGCCAGCAGAAGTGGGTTGTTTTATGCCTTGCTACTTCCTTATTACCACTCTTATTCACAATCTTAAGGCAACATGTTTAGATTGTACAATTGCCCAGTTATCACATTTTCTCACATTTTGAAGTGCAGGGTTTTATTTACTGGCCCTTGTTATGAATGGGGGTTTGTGTGTCATTGTGTGGGGGGGTGGGGGGGCTGGCCAGCCATGTACTGAGGAAAAGACTTTTTGTCTAGAAGCAGAGCAGGAGGCAAATGTTTCGAAAACAATGACAGCATTTATCATAGGTATAGCAGGTTATAGCAGTACAGAGCCTGCCAGCACGAGCAAATTGGTTGGAGTGACTCCTCTAACAACAGCCAACATGGTCTTCAGTGAGGTATGCCAATTAGGTCATGTGGGCATGTCCAGGCATGTGGGTCCTTGACTGATCGCAGGTGTTGACTGACGCTGCTTAGCCAACGTGTTGCCCAAACGCTGTTGTTTGATTGTTCGCAATTGTTTTACTGAAAAGGTTGGGTGCAGGAGCTCCGTGCAACAGCACCCCACCTGCATGGCGATGCATCCAGAGTTCGAGCTATCAAACGGAGCTCAGATGATGGGACGCTGGTTGTCAAGTGTGGCCTTTCCGCTCTTTTAGGTCAGCAACAGTTCACTGGAATGAAGGATTCAAACACAAAAACAGATCTTTTCTGCCAAATAAGGAACCTCCACATGCTAATCAAAGTACCAGACCAGCAAAAAAGAAAACATTTCCCTGAGATTACGCCAAGCTAATAACAGGACATCGTAAGCAACGTATCTCAGGAGGAATACTGAAGTTCGGACGTACGTTTAGCTGTGTCAGTGCCTGACGCCACTAAAAACCAATCAGCATTGTTTTGCGAGCTATTCTCAATTGATGCAGGGCAGGCTAGGGACGACCAAAGCTGCTGAGGATAATTCAATTTTGCTGCGGAGACTACAACTAGGCTCTCAAGTGCTTCTAAGTCATGTGCCTTGGCGCCAGTTGCAAGCGTTCTGAGCATCTGCCAAAATTCGCTTTTGGCTAAACTCTTTTCCTCAATGCACTCGGCAGATGAGCATCACAACAAAAAATGACAGACTATTTCTAAATAAATAAAATCTAAAACTTAAAATTGAACTTGTGCATGTGACACAAAACAAATATAAAAGGCTTAAGGGGGATGCGGCCTTCGAAAACTGAAAGAATGTCAAAAAAGTCTATTTTTAAGAAAGAGTATATTTGGTCAGTATTATCTATAAACTACATCCTCTGTAAATATCAGCACCGAATTCGAGCTAAAAGTACCTCAAATAAACTGTTTAGCTAGTCAAGGCAGCACCTGAGAAGCATGCGATTGTCAAAAATACCCGAACTTCGCAGGTACGCCGTTTCTCTCCCTCTCAACTGAGCGCCGCCATCTTGGTCATGTTTTGTTCATGTTCTCTTGCTCTTCTTTTTCCCCGCCATCAGCAGCAACAACAAGGGCATGATTGCGGCGTAACTGGCTTGCAATTGGGTAGCTCGCGGGGTACTCGAGTTTCCCGCTTTTCAAACGCAGAGCCACATTTGGATAGAGCGCGCGCTTCTTCGAGGCGAGGGGAAACGAGTGGTTGCTATTAGTTGGTGCGTGCACTCACGTGCTCATCTCCCGCGCATGGTGCAGCCGCCGCCGGGCCCCTGCCCGACTCGTCTGCTCCAACTCCTTCCTTGCAAACATTTTGTGTGTGTTGAATAAATAGTAAACGTCGCGCCGAATGAACAACCACACAGAGAAAGAAACGCACATAGACACCCTTGAGGCCGCCGGACAGCAAGCAGTTGCGCAGGTCCCAGGCATGTCCATCGCCCGATCTCGTGACCGCATTTCTGGCCAACGGCAAAGACAATGTCTAGAAGAAAGCCAGCCGCGGGTTACATCACTCCCGCTGCGCACACTCAAAACACTGGACGGAACAATGCAATAGGGCAAAGAGAAGGGAGCTTTGGTCTGCTCGCCCATATGGTACAATGGTCAGTACTGCTAGCAGATACATTGGCGGTGGCCGAGATGCCCAGAAAAAATGAAAATAAAGGTCACTTTTCATAACTTGTGCATCGCAAGATAAAAAAAAGTGAGGGAAGCAGAGTGCAACGCCTCAACGCCAGGATCCACTTAGTTGTGCCACGTGTGACAGACGGCTGCGCAGAGCCTTAGGCCTAATGGGTTGCTCGACAACAACCGGCATCCACTCAGAACCCAGCCTAGGTGCAGAAGAGGCAGCCGCAAGGAGACATCCTCTCTGTAAGGTGGCCCTCCTCGCTCGCCGCACGCAGCAGCTTACCGAGCGATCAGCACCCACCATCCCGGGTGGTGTCACGACGCCTTTGTGTCTAGCCACAAGACAAGACAGCAACAACGCCCGACTCCCTGAGCTCAGAGAGATAAAAGAAGAAGCTATTGACAGAAAATCGAACCACCCACGCAGCTTCCGTACTCACTCGCTTCTGGCTTGGCCTATGTAAGGAAAGGACACAAAAGTGCTGTGTTTAGGTACGATTTGTGGCTAAAAGGACTTAAAAGCGCCGAGGAACGTCAAACCGAAACTGAAGAAGACGAGCGGAGGGCAGGTGGCACGAAGGCGATAACAAGAAATGAAAAAGAAGAGGAGGAGAAGAAGGAACGTGCGAAAGCGAGCTCGAGCGTGGAGGCCACGAAGGCAGACGAAGCAGTGCGCCGCTCTAGAGGACGAGTTCCTGGGAGCGTTCCTGAGCCAGACGTGGGACCCGTACGTGTCGGCCAGGTCGAGCTCCGGCGTGTTCGTTTGGGGTCGAGTCCGCCGGCCTGTACAAGGTGCAAGGACGGGGCCTGCTGAACGGCTCCTGCCTGGGTGCAATGGCCGGGAGCAGGTTCGTGGGCGAGGCCTACCGGGCGTGGTCCTCGTGAGCCGGGGCCTGACCCTGGACCTCAGGAGTTGCGACCCTGACTGCTGGGCTGGCCGCGACGTCCGACTAAACGGCGCTGCACACGGTAGCGCATCCGTGTGCCGTCAGCCGCTCCAGCCGTGCCACCTTTGCCCTCGTGCACGTCGACGACCGCATCATGTCGGGACGACGGGGACCCAAACTGTGAGGCAGCGGTTTCTGCTTGCGAACTGAGAAATATACGCGCTGAACACTACGTAAGCGTAGCCGCCTGCTCTCCGCATAATAGAGGTCTGACTCTCCTGCAGATGGCGTGATGCTTGACGTGTAGGGTTGTATATGTAGTTTTATTTTCGCCTGCCATTTCCTCTCTAGTGTGCAATATAAAGCTTCTTTTGTTCGCATCAATTGTTGATGTTAATCCTTTTTCGCCCGCTATCGACAAGCATAGTGACGAACGTCCTTAACCATCACAGCCTACAATCCACCTGCTCTAAGCTTTGCTCACCCTACGATGCAGACTGCATGGCTCTTGTCCCAACTGAACAACGTTCTTTGAAGTCAACCACAACAAAAAAAAAAAACAAAAAAAAACCCGCACTTACGAGCAGGGAAAAAAAAAAGCTACGTTCCCACAATTTCAAACATGTCACAAAAACTGATTTTCTAGCTCTCAACAGAGCACACCGCCGAGGCTAGCAATGGAAGTTTCCTTTGGCCTACTCTACCCCGGCTCAAAGAAAAGCTTGTGGTACTGAACCGCGAAAACTGTCATCCGATACTCCAAGAGCTCCAGGTTGGGCAGCCAGTGTGGGTTCTCGAAGTAGAGAGATCCGAGCTCTTAGAGTGAACGGACACAGCAGATGATTGGAACGAACCAAACAACACACATTTATTTAACTACTTTTAGATCGACGATATCATCAGCCAAATTAATGTACATAAATTGTTATCCACACGCTAGAACAACCTTACACAGTATTACTCAACACTCAACAACATAACAAACACAAGAACACACACAAGGCGGCTTCGCTAACGCTTGACTCACCACGAGGGCCCATGGCAGACCCACCACTAGAGACAACCGTTCGCGTCAACTGCCACTCGCCAAAGAGACTTGCTCATCTCTTCCATGCCACCACCAAGGCTTGCCGCCAGGCGTCATCGCCAATGCCACTGTTCTAACCATGATGATGATGGTGGTGGTGGTGATACACACTCGCGAGCACAATGCCACCTACCGCCCCATAGTTGGGACCCCTGAATGCAGCCTTTGCGCGTGACAAATGCACCACGAGGTGCAAACAAGTTTACAGAGGGTGTTGGCACCCCCACACACTCAATACTTTTTCATCGCCATCTCGCTCCTCGTGATGATTTTCTAGAAAAGTTACTGTTACTTTAAAACTAATGTTCGAAATGGGTAAAACTGAAACAAGAGCTCAGAACTCTCTCCTGACATTTACCTGTGCTAGAGAGGTCTGGCACAATGGGCAGTAAACGTTGCGCATCCACCCAATCAATGTAGCTGATGATGGTTCAACTCGTGGTTGTTGTCGAGCGGTGTCGTGGGCGTCCTCTCTTTTTGGGTCTGCAGGGATCTGATCCAATTTCCCAAAAGTTAGATCGGGGTAGCGTATCAAGTGTACCAGAGCAGTCGTCCTTAAGATTGCACGGTTCCGATCCGGCTTTCCAACCGTACGGTAGTGTGTCCCCGTGCTGCCATTCACTGCTAAAATGGTGGTTCATGTGTGGTTGTAAGCCGGGAAGCTGGCAAGTGGATTTAACTGAAGATTCGACTTTTTGTCCAGAAGAACAGGAGGCAAATGTTTTGAAAACAGTAACAACGTTTATCACATGTATAGCAGGTTATAGCAGTACAGATCCGGGGAGCACGACCAAGTCGGCTGGGGTGACTCCTCTAACAACGAACTGGCTCGGTCTTACCAAATGAGGGATGCTGGTAAAGTGACATGTGCATTTCCGGGCAGATGGGTCCTTTACTGATCGCAAGTGTCAACTGATCCTGCTCAGCTTGCCTGTTGCCCAATTTATGGAGTTCGACTTGGGGGGGGGGCATTGAAGTGACCCAGTGTGGCAGTGGAGGCACAAGCGGTCGCTGGAGCCTGTCGTCAAGCTGCAAACTGGTTTCGTGGACGAGGAAGGGCGAGGGAGGAACCAGTTGAGTAGCTTGGCTATGGCCACACAAGACCGATCAGAGGAGGTGCAGTATTTATGCCCGCTATTGCTGCACGTAGGAGCAGGCTAGTCACCACTTTTATTTTACGTTATTTTCCTGTCCGGGTTACGAATAATTTGAGGAGGGGGGAAGGGGGGTAGGAGCTTTGGCACAACAGTGCTATTACGAATGGGGTTTGAACGTCGTTGTAAGTTGAAAGGCTGGGGAAAGTTATTCTACTTTTCTTCCAAAAGCAGAGCAAGAAGTGAACGTTTTGAAAACAGTAACAATGTTTATGTAGGTATGGCAGGTGTAGTAGGCTATAGCAGAGCAGAGTCTGCCAGCACAACCAAGTCGGCTGGGGTGACTCTTCTAACAGACCGGCACGGTCATAGATGAAGTATACCGGTGAAGTGAAATGTGTATCTCTAGACAGATGAGTCCTCAACTGATTGCAAGTATTGACAGATCTTGCTCAGCTCACAAGCTGCACAATCGCTGGTGTTCAATCGGTTGCAGGTGTTTGATTTAGGGGGAGAAGGGAGACAGGAGCTCTGGCACAACATACTAGCAGTTGCCTAATTTTGGGTCATTTTGAGTTTACCTGTGTGTTGAGGAAAACAGCTAATGCATGAGCTACTATCACAAAATAATACAGTTAATCAACATAAAATATCCCGTTAGCACTTTTCTATAGTCACGTTCCGATTCTTTGCTATCACCATCAAATGGTCTCAGTCTACACTAGACTCTCAGTAAATGGAACCTGAAGGGACCGGGTAAATATGTTCCATTTACAGGAGTTCAATGGGACTCCTGGCAGAGGCTCGCCACTACTATTGCACGTCTCGGGAGTGCTCACAATCAAGAAGTTTGAGAGGCAAAGGCAGTGATGGCAAAGCAAACATCACTTTATCTAATGAAACAAACATCACACAAAAATTCACACAACTGAAACCCGTGTAAAGAGCAATAGTGTACACACAGTCATCGGTCGGCGAAAAATTTGGAGCTTACTCAGACTCACTCATGATGCTATACATTTTGCTCCTAGGACTCTCCTGTACTCGCACTTGCCAAAATTTTTCTCATTAGGACTCTCTCAGACTCAGATTCACTAAGATATTTTTTCAGCTGAACTCACGCGTTTTAAAACTCGCTCATGACATTACTTACTCGAACTCACTCAGAATCGCACTCGTGGCTCGTTCCAAGTCAGAGTTGGCTCATGAGTCTGTTTACATGCATACATTTATACCCGTGCCACACGGGCAGAGAAAATGGCATTTACCTCTTAATGCCTTCAGATTGAATGTCGTTCGCGCGGTGCCACATGGATCAACGAAATGGCATTTGCCTAAATGTCATTCGTCACCTAATGCCATCGTCAGAACTCATTAAACTGAGAAATGCGTACTCTTGACAGCACAGCTGATGAAGTAATGTATCAAACGACATTTGATTCGACTGAAAGGAAACTTTTCCCGTATTTTATTTTCACTAATCACCTAAACAAGGGCTTAAAAACTTATCTTCAGCTGGTAGACGCTGTAAAATAAATGCGACAGGCACATTTTCTTATTATGCTGCGGATCTGACTAGCTTTGGCTTAAGTTGCTGCGTGGTTGGTTGCAACGTTGTGAAACAAAGTAGCGAACGAAATCTAACCGCAGCGTAATATGCTTATTTATACATTTATTTATTATCTGATGTGTATGAAGCTTGTAAATGCTTGTTTATTCCTTTATTGCTACTCACCCGACACTCGCGAAGAAGGTGCTGAGATCGACATCATCAAGTCAAATGTCATTCGCTTTGGATGTGTAGAAGCGCCGCCGCAAACCGAAAAAAAAATAATGTCATTTGGGAACTGAATGCCTTCGCTACCGAACGTCGTTTCCTATGCCCTTATGGCACGGGTATTAATTTTTTAGACCAAATTTCCACTGCTTCTCTAACAGCAATATCTCGCATTATCAATGCTTTGTTAGGCATCTCTTGATCTTGTATATATTTAAATACGAGTTATGAGTGGTCGCAATCTTGTAGAGGCAGTTTTATTGAAAGAGAATACCCACGAGATATTTTATCAAGAATTCAGGGAAAATGCTTGCTAGGGGAGGTCAAGGCACATCGCCCGTTCTTGACTCACACCCCCCAGTCAATAAATATTGAGTAGGCGTATGATGCTAGCCCGTTAAAGTATGTGTGAGTAGACGAGAGTATAAATGCGAGCTGACGTAGGGCTGATAACAAGGCTGAAGTTGAGTAGTTCTCGCCATACCTCCGCACAATAATTGTAAAGCTCACACAGGCTCACTCACGAAAAATATTTTGTTTGTAGGACTCACTCGAACTCGGACTCGCACTCTCTAGTTTTTATCTCAGTCAGATTCACCCCGACTCAAATTCGTGAAAGTATTGCTCACCTGGAAGTAACTACGACTGTCGCCTCGATCTGAGTCGGAGTGAGTCGACTGATCAGCAAGTTTGCCACCCTATGCACACGGTATATGTCACTTATTCTAATGTACTAAAAATGAATTGTATATACCACTTCTTGCATTAAGTGCAGTCCTTAACTGCTTCAGTAATCTCACCACTTAGGCCTCACAATCTTGTCCATAACAAAGCGTTCTTGCATATTAGTTTGATTTGGCACCAAATTGTCAGTGTAGGGGACATCAACATAGATTTGAAATGCTACATTACCGTCTTCCAAGTGTGATAAACAAATGGAAATTAACAATGCATAATGTGGGCATATTGTCTAAAACTTGGGTGTGCTGATTGTGTCCATGTATGTTGGCTGATTTCGGTAATGGTTACTTAGTTTTATTCGTTCATACACTGCTTTGTTATGAGTAGTCTTGTTTGTATTTCAGAATTGCTATTTTATTATGTGATGTTATGGGCCACATGCATATTCTTTTTGTATTGTCACTTTTTGCCGCCTGTAATATTTTGTAATTTTGCAACTTTTTTTTTTTCTGGTTAAGAGGCTAGTCAAGCTGTGACATGCAGTTTTTTCCTTTTGAACAAAACCACGTATATAATGTGTTATTCGTGTGTGTGTCACGTGGTAAATAAACTCAAACATCAAAGGGTTATGCAAAAGAGGCTAAAGCTTTTCTAATGAAATGCATTTTATGGCAGCTAATTATCGCATTGTACATCAGCCCGCATCTAGCTTGTGGAAAGTGTTGGAAGTTTGAAAAAGTTTTTGAAAGATCGTTACTTTGGAAAATGGCAGTCAGCGGCAGTCCGAAGACTCCGTTTTTAAACAAATATTTGCGTTTGGAAACACAATGGCACAGTGTGACTGTTTTCTTGTATCATCATGTGTGTGCAACTTACGTGCTTTCTGGGCAATTGTTGCATATTTTCTAATCACATTTAAGCATCCTGTCTTGCATCTCTTGCCAGTGCCTGATGTAGAAGATTCCCATCTGGGTGACCGACCTTCCGAGGCTCATTCGGCGCACGACTACTCTAACCGGGGAGGCCACAGCAGTTCAAAGGGCCGCATGAATGGACCATCTAGCAACAGTAGCCGCTTTTCTCAGCAGCAGCAGCATCAGCCTTCCCAGCGATATCGAGGACACAAGGAATCATCCAGAGGGGAAGGCGATCACTCGCACCAGAACAATCTGCATGATGGTCCTTCTGGCTTCTACTCCAACAACGCGGGCCCTTATAACAGGCACAGGAGTACGTGCCCATGCTTTTCTATTATCTTTTCACTTGCAAGAAGAGATAATGTCTGTTTGTACAGGCCATTTAGTTACTGGGTGCCTAAGCGGTGACAAAGACATCTGATGCATTATTCTTGCACAAACAGCGATCAGAAGAAGCCAGAAGTTATTTTGCAGCGCATGCTCAAAACTCGGAACAGAAGAATTGCTTCTGCTGTATGTCTGGAGCTTTCAAAGCGAACCCTACTGCCTGCAGGTAGTCAAGTACATTGGTGTCTTATAAAATTCATGTTCAGGTGATTAATTTAGGCTATATTTGATTTTCTTTCAACTTATGAAAAGTTGTGCCATTTAACTTACGGTGGCAGACTGCACGCTGATGAACCACGGGAGAAATATAACGGCTTACGATTTTTCTGGTAACAAGCATCACGATTTAGGCCTCTGTTGGTGGAGTCTGCAACTGTCTTTCCAGTTAATGGGTGTTTTAAAGAGTACTGACACTGTTTTTCGAAAGGGAGGTTATTCTTCTGTATAAATCTTCTGTATGCATAGATGGCAAATGCTGACAAGATATTTTATTTTGATATTAAAATCAAATTTTCCATGGCGTACCTACTAACATTGACACTAGCTTGATGCCAGGCTACAGTTGTAATTCTGTTGACTTCACCCAGCAGTATGGCTAGTTGTGATGATGTCAGATGCCAAAACTTTCAAAATGGCTGCTTGTGTGTTATCAATGGGGCCATGAGAAGAAGTAGCCATGGAAACGTCGCGATAACCTATATGATAAAAAGCGCGTGCTGTGCTTTGACGTCAGGTACAGTAGAAACTGAAGCTATCCTTTAAAACTTTGTAATTAGTACTTTTTCAGGGTGCACTTACACTTAGTAGCACATTTTTTCAGCTTCTGAGGGCGTGGCCTTTCATTTGACACAAAGAAGCGACAACTGATATTTTTTGTGTCGGTACTCTTTAAAGGATTCCGTTTCGTACTGTAGTGGCAAGATTTTGGTGAAGTTGGTTCACAAGAATGCTTTAGAGTTGATTCACAAGATTGCTTGTGTATTGATGTACTAAAATGGTTTATTTTGATGACTCAAAATGCTTTAAAAACTTGTTTGGAGCACAGAAATGGTCACTGTAAACCTTGATGGGCAAATAGTAATGTTTATATTTACTGCATTTGAAACTTGGTCTAACAAAACCAATTTTATGAAGTTCCCACTCTTAACGACAAAATTATCATATCGTGGCTGGTAACTATGCGTTTTGATGCTGGAATTAATCCGAATGAACTAACTTGGCCACCAAACCTGATTTAATTAAATTTTTTCTAAAAGAAACTCGGTAAGAAAACAATCGTTCCTTTCTAATTTTGTCAAATGGGTTTTTCTTTGAGCATCCACTATAGTAAAACCCTGTTGATTCAGACTTCATGGAATGTCTGAATTAACTGAAGGTTTGAATTATCGGGAGTACAATCAAAATACTTGAAAAATTTTTCCAATGCTGTCAGACTTTTATTTTCTTAAATAAGTTTGTGATCACTGTTTGCTTCGCAGAGGCAATGTGCGAGGAAATCACAATTTTGCAAAGTTCCTGCAGGTGGCTTAAATCATGCATACTGTCTGAGGAAGCCATGCAGATCTCCTCTAAAACTGCCAACGCATGCTTCGGCTCCATCCATGTTGCCTCCATCTATGTGTGGCGTGGACATTTGTCTGCATTGCTTGGGTCCTCGTCAGCTGATTTCCCTTCACCATCTAAGACTTTGGCAATGATATCGCTGTCTGTTACTTTACCAGCAACAGCAACATCATTGTCTATTGCGAAGTAGTCACCAAAGGGCACATCAGCTGGCATGATGTTTACATAGCACCCGTATTGGTGTTCACCATTTTCAACAACAGCCATCATGCTTGAGTCAATAGTGCTGTGCACGAAGTCGCTATGTCTGAAGCATTTGATTACTATTTCAGGCAGTCTGTCGCTCCACATGTATGTGAGCATGTGGACTGCTCTAAGTAGGCTGGCCTAGCTGCTTGCCTGCCTCGATGCAAAGCAACATGCGCCCAAGTACCTGCCATTAATAGCGGCTTTTCGCAAAGTGTATATTTCCCTAGTCTATTGGCTGCAGGAAAGCCATTGTGTTCGGAACCAAGAACAGAAGTTCAATGTTTTCGTACCACATCTGTACCGTTCATGTTTGCAGCCAGAAAAACAGCCACCCGCTCTGTAATTCGTTTTTCTTCTATGTGTGGTCCTCCTCAAACGTGATTGTCCTGTCAGGCAGAGCCTCGAAGAACAGCGCTGTCTCATCAGCAATGAAAGTGTTGCATGACTCGTACGTAGAAAGGCGTGCAGATAGTCTAGACAGCCAGTCCAGCTCAATACTTTGCTTTACAGCACCTTTTTCACCACACACGTTGCTGAACACCATCCCATTTTGCTTATTGAAGCAGTCGAACCACCCTTTTGACTCATTGATAGAGTCGATGTTCATAATCAGTGCAAACTTTCCTGCTTTTGCGCAGCAAGGGGGCTGCTCAAAGGTAAACGCGCATTGTACAAGATGGCAATCCAGCGCAACAGTGCTGGATTGTGGTGCACTGTCATTCTAAGCCTTTTCCCTTTTCGCCAAGCATAATCTGGTCTTTGTCCTTGACATAGCTACTCGGTGTGAGTTCTTGATATTGAACTTTTTAATTACTTTTTGATTTAGATCCTCCCATTTGCAACGTCTTCAATATTTGCACCTTTGCAGCCAAATTCCTTGCTTTGTACTTCGCCCTTTTACCACAGGGGCCGGGGTAAGAAGCGCAGAGAAAGCAATCCTGATGTCGCTTGGTGATGCGCACAAAGTAGACAATGAACAAAATAAAAATCACTGTGATAACGACATGTGAACGTGTGATCAGATTCTAGCAGAAATGAAAAGACCATGAAGTATAGCATCATATTGTAGCATTTTGTTCGCCTTGTGAGTACGACTTATATTTTTAAATCGTACCTAAAGTAACAAAACTGTCATGTTGTGCAGCCTAGCGCAGGAGAATTGAGGCTTGGTTATGAAATATGGAGTCGATGACTTTCCTGTATGTAGTCACATAGCTTGATGTTGTCATGCATGCTAGTCCTCAAAATTAGAGTATGTATACTATTATTATCTAGCCTTGCTCAATTCTGCGCTGCCTATAATATAGTAGTTGCACAGTGAGAAGCGGCACTGCTGTCGAGACCGCCAGTGCACCAAGTCAAGTCATGTTGCATGGGTGTGGAGTGCACACATACACAGTTAACCACCACGCGAACACAAGCCACTCACGCGTTCATTGTTTGCAGCATGTCAGAATACGACTTCATATTCGTTGTAGATAAAAAAATTTTGATTACAAATGTTTCGTGGTGTTTCCCACTTTGCCATTCCGTGATTAGACTGACTGACCGGTAAACTTTCCTTTCCACTACAAAAAATAGTGAGGTTTAACGTCCCAAAACCACCATATCATTATGAGAGACACCGTAGAGAAGGGCTCCGAAACTTTCGACCTCCTGGGGTTCTTTAACGTGCAACCAAATCTCTGCATGCGGGCCTATACAGCATTTTTGCCTCCATTGAAAATGCAGCCGCGACTGCCGGGATTCGATCCCGCGGCCTGCGGGTCAGCAGTGTAGAACCTTAGCCACTAGACCATTGCGGCGGGGCAATAAAAATTTTCAAAGCAACTGCTTGCTCAGGAGAACAATCCAGCTCAACCGCAACGCAAATAGTATGTCGATGTACAAAAAGAAAGACAAAAACAAGTTCGTTGCTTGCCCAATGCTGATGACAGTAGCAATGCACTGCCTTTCATTTTGGTTGTAAACCAGCGCCATGTTTTCTTCCTTTCTTTCTTTCTTTCTTTCTTTCTTTCTTTCTTTCTATTTTTTGTACACCTTTGAGAAGCACAGCTCATTTGTACCTTGTTTTAAATCTTTGAGGTTGCAATGCTGTCTTGAAGTTGTTTAGGGGGGCTGTTCTGACTGCGAATTCGACCTCGGTCTGGAGTTCCAATTAACCAAAGCAAGGTCGCATCCGTCCGAATTGGAGTTTTCAGTCATAGAACAATACTCATTTTAGACTAGACCAGATGCTGCAGCAGAATTAACCGAAATAGAAAATTAACAGCCAGTCCCATTATTGAGATTTTATTATATAATGCTGTTCGGGTGCCCTCGTCATAGCCATAACATTATTTTGGGGAAGATCTACGTTATAACTATACATTAAAGGGCCACTCACCAGGCACCATACCGAATTTCAGTTAGACAGTGGAAGTTGTTGGGTGTTCGCTGAGGAACGTTTTGCCACAAAAATTTCTCGAATCGGTTCATTACGAGCGAAAAAAACAGGTTTTTTGAAGCGGCACGAAACAAGGGTGAGAGGAGACGAGTTCGAAAACCTTGCCGATTCTCCGCGTAGCCTTCGCAAGCCAAACCTTTTCCCCACCCTCTCTGGCATCCGACCAAGAGGTGACATTCGTATGACGTGCCCGAACAAGCCCAGCCCTTGTGCACGCAAGTGGCGTTGCTTTGTTGGCCAGCGTTATGTTGTGGTCTTCTGCCTGTTTCTGCGGGATTGTTTGAAAACGCTGGCTTAGACGCGGTTGGCAACGAAAGAGCATCATAGACGACGAAGACGATGAAAGCGACCGTGCTCGTGTTGTTGTTGCTGCTGTTCTTCCATCTTGGCTGCAGCTGCCTCTGACTCTTCCTGTATATTTTGTAAATATATATTGAATTCATTCTCTCACCCCCGTGACATTTGGTGGTGGTGCGGGGTACTACACCACATAACGGAGCTCCGCAGTGGCCGACGCTTGGATTTTTCCACCATGGCAAACCAGGGACCGGCTCCCGCAGAGGCGACTACAACAACAACTGTTGTCCTTCCGCAGCTAAAAGATCCTGGCACGTTCTGTGGCACGGAGGATGTCGACATCGAAGAATGGCTGCCGTTGTACGAACGTACAAGTAAGAATTACCACTGGGATAAAACTCTTATGCTAGCCAATATCCTGTTCTACTTGAAAGGAACAGCAAAAGTGTGGTTCGAGATCCACGAAGATAAAATCGGAAGCTGGGATGCGTGCAAAGAAAAGATGCGCGCCCTTTTCGGCAAGTCTGTGGGCAGAAAGGCAGCGGCCACGAAGGAGTTGGCATCCCGTGCGCAAACGTCATCAGAGTCCTACGTGACTTACATACAGGACGTGCTTGCGCTTTGCCGAAAAGCAGACAACGGTATGGAAGAAACGGAAAAAGTAGCTCACATATTGAAAGGCATTGCAGATGATGCATTCAACCTTCTCATATGCAAGGACTGCAACACGGTCGATGCCATCATCAAGGAGTGCCAGCGTTTTCAGGCCGCAAAAAGTCGACGTATCGCCCATAATTTCACTCGACTACCAAACACGGCAGCAACCTTGTCGTGCGAAGACAGGCCTGCACTACAGACGCTGTTAACTGCAGAGCACGTGACCAAGATCATCAGACGTTATCTTGAAGCTCTGTCTCCTGCATCCACGTGCTCCCATGCCTGTGACTCTAGCCCTCAGATGGTGCCACTGGTACATGCCATTGTGAGACAAGAGCTTTCCCATGCTGGACTGGCCTCCGAGTGCACTACAGCTCCCTCTCAGCCGATCAACCGTCGTCGACCCCCCGTTTCGTATGCCCAAAGCCAAAATCTTCCGGCGCACCCTTGCAATCCAGCCGAGTGGAGGACTGCTGACGATCGCCCTATTTGTTCAACTGCCAACGTATCGGACACGTGGCCCGCCATTGTAACACTCGGTGATATTGGCATCAGGCATCCTATGGGTACACCCATCGGCCAGAGAGAGATCATGGACGCTTTCAAACTTACCGGGAGTCACTTCAGGCCACCAGTGAAGACGTTCCTTCTATACTGCCGTATCATCGTCGTTCTCCGCATGCTCCCAGTCCCGTTCACCGCTCTCCCGTCGCCCGTCGTCTCGCTCGCCCCAATTTCGCCGACTGACCACCTGCCGCGGAAAAACTAGATGATGCAGCTCCCGGAGGTGATGCTGCATTGACCACTTGCCCGCCAAATCCTCTGACCATGCTGCCGACTCGACGCAACCTTATTGACGTTGAAATAGATGACACACCCGTTGTTGCACTTGTGGACACAGGGGCTCACATATCAGTGATTCAGCACTTCGTTGCCGCCTTAGGAAAGTTTTAACGCCACCCACAGTGCCACTTATCCAGGTCGACGGCGGCGGCACGTTTCCCGTGCTTGGAATGTGCTCCGTGCGTATAAGTGTGGCTGATCGCTCCACGACAGTGCTATTTGCTGTGCTCGAGAAATGTTCCCATGAACTTATCCTCGGCATGGACTTTTTATCCGCCCACTCTGCCCTTATTGATTGTGGAACCGGTATGCTTCCACTTGATTTACTATGTTACCATGACGACCCAACACAAGCTCAGCCCCGTCTGTGTTCTGCTGATCACGTTTGCCTAGCACCTCAAGCCGTTACTTACGTGAACCTGAGATCTGTCCCTCCTGTTCCTGATGGTGACTACATGTTGACACCTAATGCTGACGTTCTGCTGGCCAAAAATGTCGCCGTGCCTCACACACTTTTGAAAGTCATGGGAAATACAGCATCTCTTCTAATCCTAAACTTCAGCTGGTGCGCTCAGGTTATCCCAGATGGTATGACTTTGGCAAACGTTTCTTCTATAGATGCTGCCATTTCGGCGTTCGTTGCCGATTCTTCTTTGTCCTCTACTCCGTTCTCATCCTCGAAGAGCGCAGCAGATGCCACCATCGACAAGATGATCGCTCCGGACCTTCTTCCAGCACAGAAAGCTGACATCCGGCACCTGCTGAAATCCTACCGCGACATCTTTGATTTTGATGACTGCCCTTTGGGTCAGACATTCTTTGTAACTTATAGGATTAACACTGGAGACGCCAGCCCCATCCGACAACGTCCTTATCGCGTGTCTAATGCTGAGCGACAAGTTATCCAGCACGAAGTTGAAGAAATGCTCACAAAGGACGTCATGAACCTTCCTGCAGTCCATGGGCATCGCCTGTCGTGCTAGTCAAGAAGAAGGATGGCAGCTGGCGCTTCTGCGTAGACTACCGTCACTTAAACAAAGTAACACGTAAGAACAAGTATCCACTGCCGCGGATTGGCGATGCTCTCGACTGCCTACTTGGGTCTGCCTATTTTTCATCTGTCGACTTGCGATCAGGATACTGGCAGATTTCTGTCGATGATCGAGACCGTGAGAAAACCGCATTCATCACACCGGATAGACTTTTCCAGTTCAAGGTTATGCCGTTCGGATTGTGTAATGCGCGAGCTACATTTGAAAGGATGATGGACTCTTTCCTGTGTGGATACAAATGGACCACGTGCCTGTGCTATCTTGTTGACATCATCGTATTTTCACCTACATTCGAAAGCCACCTTAGCCGCCTAACGGCTGTTCTTGAGGTTTTCCGGAAAGCAGGACTTCAGCTCAACTCTTCCAAATGTCGCTTTGGCCGTCGGGAAATCACTGTGCTGGGCCACCTTGTCACTGCTCGAGGCGTGCAACCTGATCCTGACAAAATTTGAGTTGTCAAAGATTTTCTCATACCACGTTCCGCAAAAGATGTACGGAGTTTTATTGGCCTTTGTTCTTACTTTCGACGTTTCGTGAAGAATTTTGCTGACATTGCCCGACCACTTACAGAGCTACTGAAGAAGGACATGCCTTTTTATTGGGGTACTGACCAAGCAACTGCCTTCAGGACACTTACAACATTACTTACTTCCCCCATAAATTTTGGCCCATTTCGACCCGTCAGCCCATACTGAAGTTCGTACCGATGCCAGCGGACATGGAATTGGTGCTGTTCTCGCTCAGTGGCAACGAGGACAGGGTCGCGTCATTGCTTATGCCAGTCGCCTACTTTCTCCTTCGGAGAGCAAGTTTTCCATTACAGAGCGTGAGTGCCTCGCACTAGTCTTGGCAGTCGGAAAATTTCAACCATACTTGTTTGGCCGCACCTTTTCGGTAATTACAGATCACCATGCCTTGTGCTGGCTGTCGTCCCTTAAAGATCCAACTGGACGACTTGGCCGTTGGGCCTTGAAACTACAAGAATACAGCCTCGACGTGGCATACAAGTCTGGCCGAATGCACCAGGATGCCGACTGTCTATCCCGTCACCCCGTGGACCCACCTGACTTTTCAGCACATGATTCTGACCCTTGTGTCTTCGCCATGTCGGCTTTCACTGACATATGCAAGCAACAGCTCAGCGATGTTCACTTGCGGTCTATCATGCAGAGTCTACGTTTGCCCCACGTAGACCCGTCCCTACACTTGTTCCTTCTACGCTATGGCATTCTTTACCGACGCAACACCAGCGCCGAGGGACCAGAGCTACTACTCAAAGTTCCTGCGACACTCCGTTCCGCTGTACTTGAACAGCTTCACGACGCCCCAACTGCGGGACATCTCGGGGTCACGTGCACGTACAATCGCGTGCGGCGTAGATTCTTCTGGCCAGGCCCTTATTGTTTTGTGCGTCAATACGTTGCTGCGTGTGAGTCCTGCCAGCGCTCCAAACATTCCACCTTGCCACCGGCTGGTCCGCTCCAACCAATAGACATACCCATCGTTCCCTTCTACCGCGTCGGTCTTGATCTCATTGGACCATTTCCTACTTCTCTCACTGGAAACAAGTGGATAGCCGTAGCCACTGATTACGCCACGAGATACGCTATCACACGAGCGCTACCGACAAGCTGTGCCACTGACGTCGCGGACTTCTTGCTTCATGACGTAATTCTTCACCATGGCGCTCCTCGACAGCTGCTGACTGATCGTGGTCGCTCATTTCTTTCAAAAGTAGTGAGATCCTTCGCTCGTGTTCGACGCGTCACAAGCTCACTACGGCCTATCACCCACAAACAAATGGTCTTACCGAGCGCCTAAATCGAACATTGACAACAATGCTCTCCATGTACGTTTCCAAAGATCACCTTGATTGGGATAGTACTTTGCCTTATGTGAAATACGCGTATAATTCGTCACGCCATGACACCGCTGGCTTTTCCCCCTTCTATCTATTGTTCGGCCGCCATCCAGCGTTACCCTTCGAGACTCTTCTCCCATCAACTACGCAAACGGTTACCGAGTATGCCCGGGATGCCACTGCTCGGGCTCAAGTTGCCCATCAAATCGCACGGGAACGTCTTCTTGGTTCGCAGCTCTCTCAGAAGGCCCGCTACGATAGCCATCACAGAGTATTTTCCTACTCTCCAGGTTCATTGGTCCTCTTCTGGACACCATGCCGCCACGTTGGCCTCTCTTCGAAGCTTCTGTCTCGCTACTTGGGGCCTTACAAGGTTTTACGCCGGCTTACCGATGTCACATACGAGATTGCTCCATTGGACAGTCAGTCATCGTCGTCCGCACCCGCTACTGACGTCGTCCACGTGACCCGCCTCAAACCGTACATATCCGCATATGACCCTACTCTTCTTTAGGCGCCGAGACGGCGCTGCCAGCGGCGGGGGGTTATATGTTACACGACATTAGCAACGAAAGAGCATCATAGACGACGAAGACGATGAAAGCGACCGTGCTCGTGTTGCTGTTGCTGCTGTTCTTCCATCTTGGCTGCAGCTGCCTTTGACTCTCCCTGTATATTTTGTCAATATATTTATTGCATTCATTCTTTCACCCCCGTGACAATATGTTGAGGATCAAGTCTTCTCCAGCTTTGTATGGCAGATTTGGGAAAGAAGGCACGTTCCAAGCGAAACAGATAACTTGGAGCAGGGGTATTAAACATGGGGCCACGCGTTCATAGACCCCTGCTTTCACTCTAAGTATTCTTCTGTTTCAGTGAGAGCCCCCTCTAGTTTTGCTGGCACTCCGGCCCGCATCTGAATGCCTTTGTTCTTCATATTTTTTCTTTCTCCATAAGTACATTCATGAGCTTCCATCCTGCATTCAATAGCTGCTGGTACCAGAGAGGGACTTGCTGAGCAAGGCTGACTGTCGGGTTTCACTTTGAAGGTTCTTGGCCTGAAGGCGATCTTGCTGAAGGCCCCCCATTTCAAAATTCCACGTTTTTCCTCTCTCCCAGTTTGAGAAGAGGAGAATGCCTTGCATTGATAAGGTTATCAAAGCCACATGCCAAATCTCCTTCAGGAATTGTTCATTTATGGAATGCAGGAAAGGCCTTACAAATCGCTATATTAGCTCATGCTTCGATCAGCAGCCCCCCCCCCCCTCCCTTCCCACACACACATACACACACACACCCACACACTCACATGCCGCGTGCTTCTTCATTGTCCTGGCCCTTGCGGTACTAAATTTTGTGACTGCGGCCCACTAGCTAAGATGAGTTTGAGACCCCTGATCGTGAGTGTTATACTTTAAGCTGAAGCTAAATGTCTCAGCTTAAAGTGCCCATAATTTTGTGACTCAAGCTAGGTTAAAATTGCTAGGAGTAATATGTGACTTTGTTCAATATGTTTCAAGTTTCTCTAAATATAGAGAAAACTTGTAATTATGTGTTACTGCTTGTACACCTTCAATAGACACTAAAGGCAAATACATATTAAGGTGACGGTGATTGTGAAAATAGTGGTTCAAAAGCCTCGTAGTGCCAGTTTTGTGCCAAAGAAGTGCTCATTTTAAAATGAAGTTATGTTTTTATGGTCCGCATCGCTTTAGTGGACTTTAAGTCACCCGCATCTGAGAGTGGTCTTTCAGACGTCACTGTTGCGGTGTCCAGTGTTGCCTTTATTACGCAGCTGCTGACACCAGTTGCAGCAGAGTGAAAGCAGCAGGAGCCACAGTCGCAACAACAGCTGTTGAACAATTTTCTGCAATCGTGGAGGCTATGATTCTCCTTGCTTGGTTCAACTGGGTCCCACTTTGTGGCACCACCTATCCAGCCTGGCCAGCCAGAAACGGAACTTTTGAACCACTCGGGCCGTTCCCCATAGTAACGCCAGGCAGTTATTTTTTTCTATAAATCAAACAGAAATGGATAGGCAGAGTTTTATTACACTCTTGATGCACGGAAAGTTCTTTTTTGTTGCAGCTAATTTGACTAATAACAATTACTTGTATGCGTATACTCTCACGTCATTGGGATCATTTCTCAAATGTCCCACTCATCTCATAGCGCATGTCGTGTGATACATTTTGCTTAATTTCTTGGTAAGGCACTGTTGCTAATATTGCCTTTTTTGTGCTCATACATTGAGCTTTCACTCTGACGTAAATTGTTATTTGCCTTTAGTATCCCTTTAAGGTCTAACCGATGTAACAGAATCATTCGTACTACTAACTCGGTTAATGTCTTATGTTCTATAACTTCTAGTTTTTTAAGATGTAATAATTTTGATGATTTATGTTATAATAAATCAGGACCACCAGTACAAGCTTCACAGATGTCAGGAACTGTTCTGGGTAGAGTTTCTTAATGAATGAGCTCTAATGCTTGTGATGGGGGGGGGGGGGGTGCTGACACCCCTTGTGAAGTTTTTTGTGCCTCGGGGCGCATTTGTCTCGCGCAGAAGCCACATTCAGGGGTCGCAACTATCGCGCAGTAGTTGGCGTCATGTTCGCGAGCATTGATCACCACTATCATCATCATGGTTAGAAAACGTTAGTGCCGGCGGCAACGCCTGGCGGCACACCTTGGTAAAAAATAAGCTGGGCTCGTTTGGTGCGGAGCAGTAGCGAGGACGGTTTCCTCCAGTGGTGGGTCTGCCGTGGACAGCACCGCGGGCCATCTGCGGTGGGCCCACGTGTTGAGTCAAGCGTTAGCGACACTGCCTCTTTTGTCATGTTGTTGAGTGTTATTTAATATTGTTTGAGGATGTCTTAGCTTGTTGATGATGATTGATGTGTGTGAATAATACGGCTGACGATATCGTCGATCAAAAAGTAGTTAAATAAATGTGTGTTGTTTGGTTTGTTCCGACTGCGTCTGCTGTGTCCGTTCCCCGTTCACTTCAAGAGCGTGGCACTCGCCATATAGAGGCCCCACATGCTGTAGCAACTTTTTTCACTAGTGCTAATGTGTTAACTGCCATTTTTGTGAATTGTGTAGTAGTATGTCTCCTTGCTTGTTGACCTAGCCCACACTAGACTTCAACACACGTAGTACAGAGTTGCACGTGATGCCTTGGCTGTAAGTAAAAAAAAAACCTCAGAACATGTGCATTGTACAGGGCTCTCAAGAAGGCGGTGGGCCTCCTCAACAGTCACGAACTTATCAAGGGAACAACAGCAACCGGAGTCACCCAAGGCCGTCCCCAGTCGAGGGCGGGGATAGACGTCGCACCACTCAGGCTTGTGACTTGGCACCTGGCTCAAGACCGGCACCTCGCGGGGGTGACCGGAGCTCTTTTGACTCAAAGCCAACTGGCCCGAAGCGGATTTTCTCTGGACAGAAAGTGTTAGCCAAGTACTGGGAAGACGGCAAGGTAAGCAAGGCTTGTCTTAGCCTGACATTTCTGGCCGGTGTACTTTCTAGACAGACATTAATCATGGTATTCGTTCGGCAAATGAGAGCACCTTTTGGTGTGCCTTAAAAGGACACAAAGACAAGAATGATATTTAACATTTGAGTAAAGTACAATTTCACAATACCAAAAACATCACTCCTAGCGCAGCACGATGCTTGTTAAGCAAGAAATGCAGGTGGAGATGTCAACTTGAGATCTTAGCTTCAAACACTCTGGCTTCATAGATTCTGAAAGCAGCTTCTACATAGCCTATAATCGCTAAAAATGAAGTACATTGTCATTTTTTGGTGCCAGAGACATAGCATACGAAATTTCAGAAAATTTCATCGAGCCAATGTCGCAGAAATACGAATAATACCGTACTTACTCACATAATGATCGCACTCGCATGATAAACGCACCCCCAACTTCATTAATCAAAATTTGGATTTTTTTCCCCCCACGCAATAAATGCACCCCTTACATTTATCCGCTGCAGTCCCCCTAACCGACACCTGGCACCTTCTCACCTGTTGGATCTCTTCCGTTTATTAGTATTTTGCCAACCCACCTCAACTCGCTCCCTCCCTCCTCCCTTTCGCTTGTTGCCGCATGCCGTATTGTTTTTCTTCCTATCTGCAAGTATAACGTCCCCCATCTTATCTGTGCGTCACAGCGGAGTTCGCGAACGGTGCGAGTGTGGAGACATCGCAGCTGATAAGCACGCAGCGCGCGAAGGTCACGAAACTGCCCTCGCCAATTGATGCTGGCAGCTTCTAAAAGCCCAACCATGAGCATGCGATTTTCAAGCGGCGATGACAGGATTTGCTGTCATGAAGGGTCATTCATCGCTATCGTGTTGCAGGTTTCTGGAAAACCAGAAAAAAATAGCTTGTCGTCCCGAAAAGATCGAGATGATTTCCGCAACACGGTAGCATCCCCAATTCTCGCTTTGCTTGTTATCTGTGCGTAGAGGCACTTCTCATGTAGAAGCGAGGCGGCGGCCGTAATTTGTCGTTAATCTTGTTATCGACGGACTGTTTTGATGCTTCGGAGGTAGCTTGCTGCAATGTTGGTTACTTGCTACATTGTTAACGCTGTCCTCACGGTTGTCGTGCGAGGTTGTCGCGAAGTTGGCAAAGTGCGTCGTAACATTGTAGTGCACGCTTTTGGGCGCCCCTCGAGATCACAGAAAATACCACTGTTGCGGTTAATTGATTGTGCGAATAGATAGCCGCAAAACACTTTAATGGCATGCCCGGGCGGCTCAGGGACAGCTTGCAAAAGATAGTGCCATCAGCAATTGCAAATGAGTAAAGTGCAACAAAGAAGCTATTTCCAAACAGTGTACGCGTATGTCCATTGCGAAAGGCTGAGCGACCTAACTTTTTTTCATTACCACATTTTGTGCTCCTACTAAAAAAGTTTTCATAAAATTTACCCCGTGAAATAAATGCACCCCTCAGCTTTGCTCAGACATTTTTAGAAAGTGTGTTCATTACGCGAGTAAATACAGTACATGTTGAAATTTTTGACATCATGCGCGGAGGTTTTTATACAGAATTTACAACTGAAAGTTCTACTTTGATTTTCTCAAATAATAATGATCTTATGATAGTGAAACATATGGCACTCAAGTTCTCAAAAGAACAATATGTAAATCTAAACCAAGTCATTGTTTCTCTTTAGGCCCACAATGTGTTAGCACACCCTCCTGCTGCAGTATCTTGAATAAGTGCTTCAAAAAAAAAAAAAAATCCTTTGCTTCTTCTAGGCAAGGGCCACCTTCTAAATTATGCACAAAAGCTTTTTAGCTTTTGTGCATAAAATATATTTGGGTAATTGGTAGTGGTTAAGGTCAGATATTTTGTAGCTTTAATGAAATTAATCTGTTACATTTAGATGTTGTGAATAATCACAGTTCTCATAATACTCATAGTGCTTGTTCATTATTTTATTTGCCTACTAATAGAAAGTATAGGCATCATTACCTTCATGTAACCTTTGTTTAAAAGTACACTCGGGATAATTAAGCTGACACGCACTAATTAAGTGCCATACAAGATAACTTGTGGCATCTTTTTGCTGCTAATAAAATGCATACGTAGTGTTTAACATGATTGTGTTTTAGAGGTGCGCCTACAACTTGCACATTTCAAGTCTTCCTCCCTCTATCGCGCTGTGATGTTTTGTATGCCATCATCCACTTTGACTGCTTGACAGGCACTGCCATGGTCTCCGGCATAAAATGCAAAATCGCCAGAAACTAAGCCAAAACAGAGCGAAAGCAGAATTTTTTTCTCACTCACAGTTGAAGGCGTACATAGGGTTCCCCATAAACAAGCCAAGTTTCATTTTACCCCCTTGTATGTTCACATTTGATGGCGTCTCAAAGAGAATAGTTTAGCATGGCAATCGGTGCAAAAGTGAAGATAAAGCAATCAGATGCTTTTGATAACAGCCTGCTTATTATGCCTGTATTTCTGGGGGTAAAGGAGGGAAGTAAGCTGTTCTTGGAATGCAGAATTATGGCACCAGGCGTCCTCGGTCACAGTTAGTAACAAAAACCTAGGTGGCCATGCCTCTGCACTTTAAAGGCAAACTTTGGCGATTTTTTTACCATGTCACTGTAAAGGTGTTTCTTTGTTTCTGAGACACTCTTGTCAGAAACCCAATAGCTGAAATGCTCAGAAAGTTCGACAATAATTTTTAATAAGCAAAAAGGCGCAATACTGAACCCGCAACCCAACCAAGCCCTGTCTACATATGACGTACAATTTGGCAAGAACCGGAAGTCGCGTACTGGTCCCTCCAGCACGGAGCATGAAAACTTTGAAAGCCAGGCCATGGAAGTGTTGGTCTAGCAACACAGAGGAAGGAAGGAAGCATTGCCATGCCAAACACCGCCGCCGTCGCCTTGTGGCCAGCACAATAAATGCTGTAGCGACCAAAGTAACGACGCCATCGGCTGCATCACTTCCATTGACATGCCAGGCACGACATTGCACAGACACTGTTGCCAATAATGATGACAAGCGAGCTGAGCTTTTCGAGGCAATCTTTGAAATTCGTTTGCAAACAATTATTGCATCTCTCAAGCCTGTAATTTGGCATAAATGATGGAAATGTGCAAAGGAACGTACCCAGCGAAATTTATTGAGATTCATTGACCTCGAAAAATCACCGAAGTTGGCCTATAGACAATGGTGGTACATCTACGGATGTGTAGAGGTAGGGGGTGAGTATGGGTAAGACTTGGCGGTCTCCTCCGACATATCAAGGGCAGTGGCCGCCCTAAGCTCCCTCAGCACGCATGCCCATGCTCACGTGAGGGAGTAAATGTAATGCATCACTATGCGATAACAAAGCTCCTGAAACACATGCGAGGGGGTTGCCCAGAGCAGGATTTTCAGGTCTTTGAAAAAAAGAAGGTGGTTCCACTGCAGTGGAACCATCTTTACAAGGGCTTACATGCACAATAATGTAAAGCTATTCGTTCATCATGAATACTATAAAATTTCTAATGATTTAAATTGAAATTGAAGTGAATTTGATTACTGTTATATACGTTCGAGTACTCAAAGCTTTCAAATATGCACACATGCCTATATTTAGCTTGATTTCTAGTTTACCAAAATGTTGGTATTGACGTTTTGTGCCTTTTATATTGTTTTTAATTTTTATAATGGTTTGGCCAGTTGGTCTCTGTCATCTAAACATTTCCTCACTTGAAAAAGAAGAATGTTTAGTGGTAGCATTCGAACATGGTAAATTTTGCTCAGAAGCTTCACTCTGTACCCACTCAGCCACAGTTGTGCTCGATATTTACGTTTGTCTTCTTTTGTGGTGTCCCTTTCGGGCCAATTTTATTTATGCAATCGCAAATGAAGATAATGTTCACTGTGCAGGCTGTGACCTTACTTTGGTTAATCAAGAGCTGCAACTAAAAGTACCGGTAATCTTCTTTGTGCACCACCAGCTAGTGTTGCCTTTCATGCATTACAGCCTGCAAGACACCACTGAGCGTTGGTGTATCACTTTGTATTCCGCTCCCTCCTTGTGATTTACTGTTCCAGTCATTGCGAGATGGTTAGGGTAATAAGTCTAGAAGAGTAGTTTAGGCTTGGGGTGACATAATGGTAGTGGAATAGTGCACAATTAGACAAGGACAGAGCAAGAAACGTGACACAAGTGCTTGTGCTGTGTTGTTTACTTGGTGCCTGTTTATGTGTCCGCTATTCTAGTCAAGTGGTTCGGGTAAAAGCATTTGGTATAGTACTAAAGGAAAGAAAGCAGGGAAGGTATTGATAGAGTTGTTACGGGTATTCATAGCATTACCTCATAAAAATAGAGGCACACGTGAAGAAATCAACTTGAACCTCCTCTTAATGAAATATCAAATTAAACAAGTGATTGTAAAAGATTCATTCCTGCTTAACGCAAGAAGTATAGAAACAGGCTGCCCTGGCCTCTACAGCTCAAGACGAACGTCACATGAAGGGCTAATGAGGTAGGCGTGGACACCTTCAGTAGTACGGCAACGGCGGTTGGCTGGGGCTAAAAGCGGTGCTGCGTGATATTCCACTGGCAAAGTGGGCTCCAGAACTGTGTATCTCAATATGAGCCATGACTGAAACTTGTCACACAATCCTGGTGTGCAAGCATATGTCAACAGCAGCATTTCGTCACTAGGTCAGAAGGATACAGCATGAGGCAATGCATGATAAACAATCTTCCTTTCTTACTGTCTGGCTTCTGTATTTGTGCTAGCACACTGGTGACACTAGCAAGCCGTGAAGTGTCTTGCTTAAAAGAAGATGGAGGTAGGTTTACATTGGAAGTAAATAAAGAAATGGCCCAGAAAGGAATCGGGGGAACGATCGTTAACAAGGTCAAATGGTAAAAGGGTGTCCCAGTTTTTGTTGTCTGGTTAAATATAGGTGGCGATCATGTTGGCAAGTGTGTAATGAAATCGCTCAAGCCATTAGTCTGGTGATGGTAATTAAAAGCGATCTTGTGGGTGAAGCTGGAGGATCGGAGAACTTTGTTAACTATTTGTGAAAGGAATGCCTTTCCATGGTCACTGACCAGAACATACAAAGTGCCATGGTACAGTAGTCCTTCAGAACAAAATCTGAATCTTGAAATGCAGAACCGGTAGTCACAGAAACTTTCTCAGCATAGTGCGTCTAAAGGCAGACGTCTGTCACAATCCATCGGTCGTCAGTGGCAGTGACTAGTAGGGGGCTATAAATATTGACAGCAACAACTTCAGATGATGTCACAGGACATGGAAGTGGCTTTAGTTTGCTGATAAGAGCCCGATTCTCTAGACACGTCTGTTCTGCGTATTATGCTCGATGATCCGACGTCTGATCATTTATGGACTGCGTGAACACTAAATCGCACCAAAAACTCATTTTACTGGCCCCAAATAGGCAAAACAGTCGAGTTTTATGGGGCTAGTTGTACAAAATGTTAGAGTAACAAGCGACCTAAGTCAGCTTCTGTCGGTTACCTGGTGCCCATAACGCCACCTAGCACTCCTTTTGAAAAGGTCGGCCTAGACCAGATCGGCTCGTTCCCGCGTTTGTCTAGAGGCAACAAGTGGATAATAGTATGTGCTAACTACATGACCACGTATTGCGAAACGGCGGCCTTATCCTCCACCACGGCAGCCCAGGTTTCCAAGTTTACACTCCGCTCCATCATTCTTTGGCACGGGCCTCCTCGAGTGATGATAAATGGCCGTGGTCGTGAGTTTACTGTCGATGTTGTCGAAGAATTACTTTGCTTGTGTGCCTCAGAATCCAGGCACTTCACAGCCTATCACCCACAGACTGATGGACTGACCGAGCTCGCAAACCGAACATTGATCAACATGTTGTCGATGTACGTCCCTTTGCACCACAAGAACTTGGGCAAAGTATTATCATTCGTGACATACGCTTGCAACTCTGTGAAACACGAAACAACAGGTTATAGACCTTTCTTCTCCCTTTACGTTTGCTCACCGTGCCACACGCTAGATACTATCTCTCTTTGTTTTAGCCAAGACGATTTGTCTATTGCCGAGATGTTGTGTCGTGCAGAGGGAGCTCGTCGATTTACACGCTTACATACATTGGCCGCGCAAGACTACTCTAAAACATGTTACGACAGTCAATGCTGACACGTGACCTATGTTCCCGGTAATTTTGTATGGCTGTGGACTCTCGTACACCAACGTGGCTTAAGCCAAAAGCTTCTCGCATACTACCCTGTGTCTTTTGTCATTCTCGATTGTCTAATCGAGATCAACTATGAGATAGTGCATTTCACTTCAAGCGACCACCGTTCACACAAGACTGAGGTGACGCATGTTGCCCTCTTGAAGCTGTTCGCACGAAGGATGCAGAAGTGACTCACCTGGAGGACTTCGTCTGAGAGGAGGAATGTTATGAATAAGTGTACCCGCACGTGAACAACCGAGAGAAGTTGGAGAAGAAGAGGAGAACAATGATACTGCCTCTGTCATTTCCACGGTCTTTCATGCCTCCACTCTCATTAAACTCCCCTTTAAATGTTTCCTGTGTGGCAGCAATATGTTGGGAGTTTTTGATTCTGGCAGATAGTGCAGGATATGACGTATCTGGCTGTGCTAGTAGTAATGCCAGATCAATAAAAATAATTTTGGAGACAGTAGTAGTTCTGAAAATCAAGATTACTTGCAGTTGGATCAATGTGAAGGACGTGAGAGCAAGGCAGAACGGGTACCTAGTGCTGACCGCTGGGATGGTAAATGCAGCAGTAGAGCATGTGATTTTCCTGCTTAAATTGCGAGAGTTGGCGACAGAGACTTGTGTTGGATGGGAAGTTTTAGGGAGGTAGCCAATCACACGCTGGCAGTGTGGATAAGCCAGCTGACAAGAGGGTTCATGATCCTAGAAGCTGGTTTAATGAGCCCAGAGAGTGAACATAGAAGTGAACTCTGCATGGCTCTCGTGCGAAGCAGTTGTGGAAGCACTGAGCGAAGTCGTGTATAGTGGACAGTGAGAGAGAGTGTTGTTCTCTTGATGTTTTTACAGCAAAAGCTGTTACAAGATTCGAACATGCATTTATGGTGCCATAGTTGTTTGCTGCCGCTGGTGTTTGTAAGTGCTCTTGTGCGAAACAAGAAAAAAAAATGAAGTACATAAAAGATGTACAGGATACAATGTACAGGAAATGTACAGGACTCGAACCTGGGCACTCTGTGTGGCAGCCCAGTTTTTTTATCACAGAGCCACGCTAGTGCTTGCAACTGCTTCACGAACGGACCATATGCAGGCTTTATGTCGGGGAAGCAATCACACTAGTATGCACTATAAAGAATTTCGGAAGATTACAATAAGCTCAGGGTATCACATAATTCAAATTGTAGAACGACTGGATTGTTGAATGATTTTAGTTCATTACGAGAAGTTCAGCCATAATGTTTTCATCGTCACCGGTGACGACATAAACGAAGTGCAAATAATGCCTTGGAAATGTTTTGTGGATACCTCGCTTCCATGTAGAATAATAAGTAATGGCATAGTCAGTACTTCCATACTTCACAAGTGTGATGATGATTTATGTTATAAAAGTTGCCATGCAAGTGTACCTGTGGTTGTTTCTCCAAGAGTATTTAAAAGACTCCAGAAAGGCCACTTTTCCAGCTTTCGCTGTTACTGTGCTGCGCATTCCGTGACATGCTGGCTCATGAATTGCTAGAAGCCTTTCACATGTTCCTTTGGTATCGCTTCACAATGCAAATATCAAACTTTGGCTTTTTTCTCGTTTTCCTTGTTTGTGTTACGATTTCAGTCTTAGTCAGTATTACAGCACGTGCGGAGAGATGTATACTCTGCGCATGTATACTCTTGTGCCTACATGGTACTCTGAGTGCTTCCAAAAGTAAGGCCAGCTGTTAGTTGGCCCTCCGTCTTTTAGACTTTTTTCGTTTCTATGACTATAACTTGCACCGCATCCTTCATGAAGTTGTAATCTCGCAGTAGCGTCCCTGACTGCTCATTTGTCCTGCTGTCAATGGCAGTATGGGTTTCACCTTCGATGGCAAGTAGACACCCCAGCTTCACATTTTCAAGTTTAACTCAAATTAGTTGACATACAGTCATGTAAATAAAGTATGCTTTAGAAGCAGTGAAAGTATGTTTTAGAAGCAGTGGTTGCTAGTATTCCTTGGGCATTGTTTTTTCTGAGTACGTAAAGAAATTTTTTCAAGACATTCACCTGCTTTCATTGTTTGCCTTCACTTCCTGAATTAGGATTCAGGATTGATCGATTGATTTGTACGTTAAGCCCTATAAATCAATCAATCAATCCTGAATTAAAAGGTGGCTGGTTGTGTGGTGCCTTTCTGTGCAGGGCTGGTAGCTAGGAGGGTGATGACGGGGTTCTGACACCCCCAGAAATTTTTTCATGCCTTAACTTTTTCAGTGATACTAAAGTATTCGCAAGTTCACAAGTCCTCGCGTCGACCAACAGTTGCTAAAGTTAGCCGTTCTGAGCGTAAACACTCTCCGCAAAAAATTCTTGGGTTTGGATGGCCCTGTTTCTGTGTCATTGCTGCTGGGCGCACTGCTGGTTTAAAGGCTTGTCATGTAGTCTTCTATATGTGTACTCCCACTTTATCTTTTATAGTGTTGTAAGTCTTTCTTTGACATTGTTGGTAACATGGCAATTTTTAAGTGTTTGATGAGTACATCTTTGAGCACAGTAAATGGTGCACCACAGTAAAGCGACTGTTTATGTTCTTGGCTTTGGAAGAATTTTACACATTCATGGTTGATATATTGAAGACAGTGCAAACAAAACAGCCCTCAAAATTTTTTTTTATGTTACTGATGTGGTTTTTTACAAATATAGTGACCTTGGACACAGATTGTCTGAGTATTCAGCACTTGTTTACAACCATCTGGTGGTTATTGAGTTGACTTTGTACACTGCTCTATGTTTGCTTGCAGGTACCATTGCACATTCTGTTCTTTGCTTCTTGGTGATGTGCTGGTAATACTGTCCTTTACAAGACATGGGGCACTGTCTGTGTGTTCTGCTTTCCCATGATGAACACCATGCACTGTAATAGCACCATTATGAGTTTTCACTTGCACTTTGTGGCACTCGGCACATGCACATACACACACATACACACACACTGGATGCACAGACAGTGAGTGAAGTTGCCTAGGCCGCAGCAAACTGCACCACATCATTTTGCAGTTCCTATACACAGTTCACTTTTCTGTTGAGGGAGTTAACACTCTGAAAGTTGCACAAAAGTTTCTTATCTCATTTGTTTCTACACAATGTCCTTTCTCACTTTGGTGTGTGTCAAAATAAGCATCTTTTTACACAGGCTGGACTTTAGGCTCAAGAGTTCCAAGACCTCTCAGAGTTTTTCTTGGAGGTGCCACTACACTTGTCTGGTCCTGGTTATTGTTTTCTATTCTAACCGGAGGCTCCTCTGGCTCATCTACTTTTTCTCTTGCTTTTTCTTGCTTTTGGCCAGCTGTAAGGTTTGCAATTTGGTCCTCAACAGTCTTGACCATTGCAGTGTTTGGACGGTTCCTCATGGCCAGTTTGTTCGTCGGTGGAACCTGCTTTCGATGTGGCATTGCATACTTAAGCTTCTCCCAAAACCACCGTTCACCCCAGATGAGATAAGTCTTTGTGGTGAGCAAGAACTTAAGCTCCTTATCGATCGTTTCCTTTGGCGGCAGTTCACCACGGACAATCACGATAAGCCTGTCAACACGATCTTCTAACATCTGGTAGTAGGCTGTATGGAACTCCACTTGAAACCAGAGGCTTTCGAGAAAGTCCTTGGATACCACAAGAATGGTTCTGCGACTGTTTTGCACAGAGTTCACGATGTTCCAGCTGATGTTGTAGCCAGGCAGCCAGTCCCTCTCATGAATACAGAGCTTGAACTTCTCTTCATTGCTTTCGAGGCTGTTGAGTAGTGCCATGGCAATGTCACGATCAGCACTGCTGTATGATACAAAGGCATCATATGTTTTGTCCTCATCCAGGTCCTCTTCACTGAAGACACAAACAAAGACATTGTAAAAGTGGATGTAGACGTAGGCAATGATGGTCTGGCGGTTTCTGTAATAGAGGATCAACACCACTACAAGAAGCACAGCGAGCAAAACGCAGATAACTGATACTGCTGCTAACTGCTTTTTTTGTGCGCTGTAGTCTGTTGGGCAGAAAACCGAGTCTGGTATCTCGTTGATATAGGACAGTGCCAAGGTGTCGTTGAGGCTTATCTTTTCACCACATGCTATGTCCAGGTAGTCTTTTATCATATAGACGTGCCCACGTAGCCAGACCTTGAAGGGGAATGTAGAACAGTCACAGATCCATGGGTTGCCACTCAGTGACAGACTGAGAGTGGCAGAACTGTTTGCAAACATGGCCATAAGTTCTGGTTTCATAGAGCGCAAGCTGTTATTAGTGAGAGAGAGATACTGTAGTCGGCGTGGAAGTCTACTTGCGTCAAATTCTTTCAAGGTGTTGCCATCTAGGTGCACTCGAGTCAAGTTTTCCCACTGTTGAGAGCTAAGGTCCTCAACGGTTGAAATCTGGTTGTTTTGCAAGTACAGAACATTTGTGTTTGCTGGTGAAACTAATGGAAGCCTTGTGAGGTTGCCCTGCCTGCAATCCATGTGTGTTGTGTAGTCCATCCGCCGAAAGTAGCATGTGCATTCATCTGGGCAGTTCTCCTTGATTGTACATGTGAGCTGTTCAGGGTCAACATCCAAGAGATTTTTTCCTCTGAGTACTTTTGGACTTTCGCAAGTGTAAGATGGAGAGTTCTTGAACAATGCAATGTCCTTCTGGTTATTGTCTGACAAGTACTTGATGAAGTCATAGAGTTGACAGTTGCACTCGAAGGGATTTCCATCCAAGTGATAGTAATGCTCTGATGCCGTGTCAGTATTGTAGGTTTTTTCTTTTGTTTCATACTTCTTTAGGATTTCCAGTTCCGTGACCTGCACAGCCTTTATTTTGTTGAACCGCAGAGAAACTTCTGTGCTGGCTGAGATGAGGTTTGGCACCCTCAAGTAAGTTATATTGTTGTAGTCAAGGTTCAGCTTCTCCAAGGCCAAATAGATGTCCCAGTTGATATCTGGGAACTGAATAAGAATGTTTCTTGAAAGGTCGACTCGCTTTAGCTTCTTGTTAAGACCAAAAGGAGCATTTCCTTCTAGCACCTTCAACTTGTTTCTTCCAAGTTTCAAGTCCTCCAGTTTTTGCAGTCTTTGGAATGTTTCTTGCTCAATGCTTTCTATAAAGTTGTATTCAAAACTAAGCACTTTCAGGCTAATCAAGTTGTCGAAAGGTCCTGCTTTCAGTGTGACGAAATTGTTTCTGTAAAAGATCAGAGTTTCCAGGACAAACTGCTTTTCAAACACTGTTAATGGCAGCTCGTTGAGGTCATTATAACTCAGGTCCAAGTTGAGGAGTTTTGTATTCTCTTTGAACAAGTTTGCTGGTAATGATGTAAGTCTGTTGTTGACCATTCGAATGTTTTTCATATTTCCTGCATATGCAAAAAACTTCTCTGGAATGCTTGTAAAATTGCAGTCCAGCAGTGTGATATTCTCCAATCTGCTTAGTCCCGTGAGAAGTCGCTCGGGTGGAGATCCCAATTTGTTGAGGACACTGAGATTTAGATCTCCTAACAGCCTGTTATTCCTGAACAGGGTGTCGGGAAGCATTGTGAAGGGATTCCCACCCAGCTTGAGATTCTCTATGCCACTTAGGTCTGCAAGATCACTGTCAGTGATGTTGGTCAGGTGGTTAAGCAGAAGGTCGAGATTCTTCACTGATGTGAGGTTGGTGAAGATTCCTTGGGGTAGCTCGGTGAGGTTGTTCTTGTAGAGGTAAATGCTGATGAGCTTGTCGAGACCCCTAAACTGACTAGAGTGCAAACTCTGCAGCATATTGCTGCCCAACTGGATGCTAGTAATGTTCTTGAGTGGCCAGAAGACCTTCTCAGGAAGGCTTTCAAGTGCGTTGTTGTTGAGCTCAAGATTTACAAGTGCGGTGAGGTTTGTAAATGTGTCCTCTGGAATGAACCTCAGGTCCTTGCTCCCAGTTACAGTGAGCCTCTTGAGCTTGTCAAGGCCTTCGAACAGCCGTGCGTCCAGTGTGTCACCTATTTCACAGCTGACCAGTTGCAATGACGTCACATCCAGCCCTTCAAGCACTTGGGCGAACGAGCCATTGGGCATGGTGCAGTAGCTAAAGGCGAAGCGCTCCACCTCACTCACGCTGAAGTTCTGGAAGAACGCTGTCTGGTATGGGGCCGCGGTATCACACTGCACACGAATGATGTCGTTGATGGCATATTCGATGACAAATGCCTGCTGTGGCTCATTAGCCTGTGTGCCATAGCAGGACAGGTGCCAGCCCCCAAGGTCATCGTGGCCGAAGCGCGAGTCACAATCGCACATGTATCCTGGCACCTTTGGAACGTTGTGGCAGTGGCGGCCATGTGCACTGTTTGGCAGGTGTAGGAACAGCAGCAGCCAGACTGCCAGTGCCGGGAGCGAGGCGCGCACAACTCCCTTCCGATGCCAGCCATGACGCATGCTGGGGCCACCTGCACCACAGAGATGCACAGACACTAATCAAATGTAGCTCAACAGCAGCTTTATATAGCAGGATCACACAGACTAATTCACTGGGTCAATTATTTTTTCTGTACTTTCATAGAGCACTGAGTGTTTGCCTTAGTCTCTGGCGTTTTGAGGGCATAAACCACATCATTTCTTACATTGACAGTAGGTGCAAATGGTGCAATAAAACTGCAAAGACTAACCCATTCGTTTTTGCTCAGATGAAGAGCTTACTGCATAGCAATCAGCAGTAATTGAGCGGATCGCCGACATGTTATCACAAAATTGCTGTACATTTCCCTTTGACTTATGTTGTCTGCTTGTCAAAATAGTCAAAACATGTATGTATAAGCATTATAAGCATGATAGTACAATCTTTTATAGAAAACTCAGCAGAGTTGGCAAATTGCTAAGTAAGGAAATTAAGCTTCATGTAGAATGACATTCTGGCATAGCACTGCCACAAAAGAGTGGCTCTTCGAGACACTAGTTTCGCACTTGTTCGTGACATTTCAAAGTCTAGCCTTTCATTGTGGCTTCCACTCCTATTTAGAGGCCGCACCCGTCATGAAGTTATCTGGCTCTCTGGTGGCACAGCTCCGCAGTGTGTCCGATCGAATGACAACCCGCGAGTGACTCGAACGCACGAGCATGGCTCATAGTGCCGGCCGAGATGCCCCACTTCGCGGTAGTGTTTCACTGTCTCGTACCGCTTATAAAGAAAGATTCGAGTGGGAAATCCCCCGGTACTACGTGGACCTGGCTCCTCCGATGGTCTCTTCCCCGCATATTTTCTGTAGTCTCTAATCGTCGGTTGCGAGGAGGGTTCAGTGCGGCGCAGGATGTCCAAATGACACCCTGAACACCATAGTCGTCCGCCGTGGTTCCTGTGTGTGCGCCAACTGCCCCCCCCCCACCCCTCCTCGCCCCCCCCCACCCTCTTCTCGTCCCCTTCGCTATACCCGAGGCACCGAAGCACCCGACTTCCTCAGGACGTTCTGCTGGAGGACTTGCGCTGTCGAGCGAAAATTACCTCGCCGCTGGGAGCCCAGGTCTAGGGTCCTCCGGATGCCGCTGTTTTTTCCACTGATCTGGCTCGAAAAGAGGCGCTCGGGGAAAAGATTTGCGCCGCGCGCGCAGTCGGCGAGAGCTCGTCTGGCGGTTAACGACAGTCGCTGATGGCTTGTCGCGCATGGGCGCGATATTCGGTTACGCCCTTGGACGGGACATCTCCGCGGCCTGCTGCCGTAGCGGAGATGGTGGCGGGCGAGCTGCCAACGTGTTCCGCGTACGAGAGACGATTGCGACCCCGCCTGGAAAGCGAATGCGTTCTTCTCTGGCTCGTTCGCTCTCTCTCCAAGACAGCCTTGTGCCGCGTGGCTAAGGGGTATTGGAACGCCGTCGTTTGCCCGGTTACATCGTGATGGCGACGCCGCGATACGCTCCTGCTGGTGCTGCGCGAATGTGATGCGAGTTTGCTCGTCTCTCCGGCGGCTTTCGTGCGAGCTTCACGTACGCGGCACACGTTTGGGGGCAAGTCTGTTTCGCGGCCTTGAATAGAAGCGAGACGGGAAAAAATGGCGCGGCACGAACGAGCGACTGTAGAGAGCTTCGGTTGTCGACTCGGCGACCGTAGTGATCTTCTGTTTGTGCGTATAAGTAGTAGGAGCTGTCAGCATATGCAATTGAAAGCCGACAACAGTGTTTGTGTCCGTGCGGGTCCCCAGACAAGCCTGCGACGGGGCTACTTCGCACTTTTGTGCTTGAGCAATCGGCTGGAGCTATTAACAACAAAGAAAAGAAAAGTAGTAGCAGTAGACACTTGTGCCGAAAGCTGACGGCATATGCCTTGTAAGACTGGAACTTTGATTCTTACTTCTGACACTTGGATTCTGAGCTTATATTTGTTATTTGGTGGCGCATCGGGCTTGGTAACCTACACTATCTACACCAGCACGACTGTGCGTAATTACAAATGCTGTAAAAGTCCGCCGAGGTACCACAACGGGGTTAAAGTTGTTTGCTGCACCCCAGGTATTCAAAATTTCTGGAGCCCTCCACTACGGCGTCTCTCATTATCATATGGTGGTTTTGGGACGTTAAGCCCCTCATATCAATCAATCAATCAATCAATCAATCAATCAGTTGTTTGCTGCAAAATTCTCTCAGCAATATCGGCGCGGTAAACGAATGCAATGGGACTATTATCATTTGAAAAAGAAACCATAGCATTAAACGACTGATTCTTTTGGATGTATTTCTCGAAATGGATGCCAAGTGCAGTATTTCGCCGAAAGAATATGACTGCAGTTATACTCTCTAGCTCTCGCTCCGCAATTTCGGCATGTGCCCGATCTCTGAAATTCCCATTTGGGTGAGCCGTTGCATTAATTAGAAAAATCGCGCGGTTTAAGATTGCGGCATACTCGCCTTTTCACTAAGGAAGGGGAAGGACGGCGTTCATCCGCGCTCACCAGTTTTGTTTGCACCCGTGAATCCTTTTGCGGTGCCATGGAGCTTTTGGCGTAGCTCCTCTGGTAAACAGGCCTCAGCAGGCGTCCGTCGACGGTGTCAGATAACTCCGGAATCGCTGGTTCAGCGATCTTGTATCTCAACGCAGGCGGGCCGCCTTTTTCCGTTCCGTTGTAAAACACAGAGAGCGCCGCGACCGTGCTGATATAGTACTATCCCTTGGCGGCCACCTACCCGGCATGGACGAGGAGAAACTGTCGGATCGTGTGCAGTTTCCTCGGAAACGTGCGTTCTTTGGGGCATTTGATCGTGCGCGCGCACTTGTAACAGTAACAGTACATGTCTTCTCTGGTGGTTGGAGATAGATCTGAGTATCTTTGCTGCTATCGGATGTCGTCTATTCTCGCGTGTTTCACCGAAAGAGGAGGGGTGCCGTTTCGCGTTTCAGACGCAAGTTCAAAAGAACGTGAGAGGCTTTTTCATGCGCGATAACCTCGGGCAGCCAAAAAAAACACTGCTCCCATCGAGCGCGGTGGTCAGACGAACGCGCCCGCGACGGTTTCCAGTTTCGTCCAGCCGGTGGTGTGATGAAAAAAAAATATATAAAAGCAACAGTTTGTCTATCGCACGCGTGAGAGCTAGGTGACCTTGCGGCAGGGCTTCGTTGTGTTATCAATGTGAGGGGGTTGTACATGCGGGCATGCGAAGGGTCAAGATGAGCCAGAGTATCTACGGCACGCTGGCAATTGTGTTTACGATGCAAACGAGTTGGCCGAGATCCAGCATTGTGGGAGAGGCGCGCGCACTGGCCGTCGGAGACGTGGACTCGATCGCGCGGCCATGGGAGTTTTCCTCTTTTGTTTGAGCGTGAGGATGCTCAGTTGGTCTCCGTGTGAGAAGAAAGTTTTGTGGCTGACAGATTAAGGTATTCGCAGTGGAAGGGGAAATCGGGCAAGCGAGTTCGAAGCGTTTCTTACGCGAGGCAGCCTTTGGTATTTCCACTTTGCGGGGGATTTTACCTATTCACTAGCGTCAGACGTGCTTTTGACGGACAAGGCTTGTCGCCTATATATCAACCGTATATACTTCCGATCGTGAACTCGATGTACAGCCTGTTTTGCGTGACTTTCGCATCTGCGTGGCGCTGGATCAAGTTAGACACCATACTATAGACCGCAAAAGTCTCAGAAGTCGGATCGATCAGCGTGTATTATTTTCACGAGCCTGTCAGAGAGCCTTGATTTGAGGACAGTGGTGTGACACACGCATCAAATTCACACCCATGAGCACTCACTGCCTTCTCTCTTTAATTTACGTCACCTCTGCATAAGGAGTGTCGCTGGCGCCAACTTTTCGACGAGGGGACATTTCTTCGTCATGGGTACCTGTTTTGACGAATACAAGGCTATCGGGCAAAGGTTGGCGCTCTAACGACGTTTCTTCTTCAACGACTCCTTGCAACACAATGCTGAACAAAGGAACGCAATGCAAAAAAAAAAAAGCAGCTACACTTGAACTCGCTTATAACAATACCTAATGGCCACGGAAATTTCGTTGTTATAACTGATAATTGCGATGAATGGGTTCGTCGAAGTAAAAAAAAAGCAAAATAGGGGACGGTAGGCTGTTCCGAGAGAACTGTCATACGGGGTGGGATATGCCAGCAAACATCAGCAATAATAATGACAAAGGTGTCGATTTTTTTCGACGTGCTTGAAAATTCACTTTCACGGGACCGCCACAGGCCCTGTAGAGCGAATGCATGGCAGTGCCTGAAGTTGCGTACGCTGAAACTCTGCCAAGTGTCAAGTTTTTATTCAAATTGCTTGTTTGAAAGTGTATCGACAGAAGTTACCACCGCTCTTGTGGATTTGAAAAGTCAGGTTTGCCGTAGTGCCGTTACGCTATGCGATGAAGCATAATGCGACTCCAAAGTGGCCCCGGGGGACGTTGTGGTTGAAGGCGGGTTTCACCAGCTTTAATTTTTTTTTTTCGGCTCGCAAATTTCATGTTTCTCTACCTTTGGGCCCGAACAACCAACAGCCAGAATTCATTACCGATAATACGGCTTACGGGCATCTGTGTAAGAGGGATATTTCACCAAATAAAACACACAAAAGTTGACGCTGTAGTAGATTCTCATTGTTATGACCGATTCATTGTTAAACCCGATATTGTTATAAGTAGGTCCGACTGTATGTACGTCCCCAGTAGCAGCAGGTAATATGTTGCGCGCGGTTCCTCCCTTTCACGCTTTGTTCCATTTCCCTGCGCTGCTTTGTATCACGAACCTATACCAACTCGAATAGGTCATCACGCTACTTCTCACCAGTTCAGGTATTGTTATAAGTAGGTTAGACTGTGTGTACGTCCCCTGTAGCAGCAGGTAATATCTTTCGCGTAGTTCCTCCCCTTCACGCTTTGTTCTATTTCCCTGCGCTGCTTTGTATCACGAACCTGTACCAACTCGACTAGATCATCACGTGACTTGTCACCAGTTCAAAACCTCCGTTTGCCCCCGAACTTCGGTCAGCGCAGTCTGTGCGATATGAACGTCTCGGAAAGGGGCGTGTGGCGAAGTGCTCTCCGCATTAGCGCTGACCGGAGTGGTCAAGAAGTTGGCGTCGTCCTGCGCACACGTTGTCCCGACCGACGCGGCAGCCTGCACCAGCGTGGGCGTCCTTTTCCACGCGAGAAGCGGGTCACGCGACGACGTGCAGGTACCTCGACGTGCCATGATGGGGGGGACCCAGATGCGCACACGGATGCCGTCGCCTCGTTTCTGGGGCACCCGATAGGCCTTCGCCGACGTCGCTCGCACCTTCTTCTCCACCTCGAAGAGACAAAGGGTGCTTACGGTGCCCGCGGGGTACGACGCGAAGCTTGTAGCGCGGAGAAGCCGTTGACGCTACCGAATCGTCGTGTACTCGACGGCGCGGCGGCGTTGTCGTCGTGCGAACGCGTCGCGACGCCTAACCCAGTGACCCATGTGGTCGGAGCGGGACGCGACGTCCGCGAGGAATGCGGCGCTCTGGACGGGATTCTCAGGCGCGCGCTAGCTCTTGATGCGGTCTGCTCGTTTGCGTTTTGCTTGTTTGCGTTTTGCTTGTTTGCGTAGTGCCCTCCGCGTATTAGGATTCTCGAGGCGCATTCGCGCCGATTACTGCGCGCGTCCGTGTGCGTGCGTGTCTAGTGCTTTCCCGACCCGGTTTTCAGGGGTGATTCTCGGTCGCGGAGTCCATTGTGCAACTCATCTTTGCCAACGGTACTGCGCAACAGTTCTCAAACTCGTGTACATAGAGATGCTTATTAGACCTCTCGTGAACCCCTGGGTGTAGCTATTGTATTCGTAGCCATAGGCGTGCTCACGGAGGTGGGAGGGGCGAGGACTCCACTTGGACACATAAGAGAGAAGAGAGGGTTCACAAAGTCTTCCCTGTACTGTAGGAATAGGGAAAGGGCGCACTGCAGCGAACCAACGCCCCCCCCCCCCCCCCACATACTAAAGGGGATCCCTGCGCACGCCTATGGTCGTATCAAGTGAGCGTACCTTAACTTTACACGTTTCGCATGGCCTCGTTCAAAAGAACTGTTTCTTGGCATGTTTGGTATATTTGTTGGACGTCAGAAAAAGGTTGACAGCATTGTTTCCCCTTTGTTAATCGCATGGTAAACGTAAGATTGTTCGAATTCTGCAGAGCAGTTTCTCTCTCTCTCTCTCTCTCACACAAACACACACACACACACACGTGTGCGTGCATGCTATCGCTAATGCCCGTAGCATTTCGTCATTTCCGACGCTGTTTTCCGGAGCGCAGAAACAATCCATGCAATCCAGTCGTAGAGATGCATGCCGTAAGAGACGGTGCGTGGGGAAATCCAGCTACGGGGGAATAATAGGCGGTCATTTGTAGCTCGAGAATAAGCGCGCTTCTGGCTTGCAAAGAGCCTTGTATTTCGGCTGTATACTTTAGGCTGGACTATAAATATAACGCAATTTCGTTTTCTCTGGTTTCTTTCTTTTTCTTTCTTTCTTTCTTTCTTTCTTTCTTTCTTTCTTTCTTTCTTTCTTTCTTTCTTTCTTTCTTTCTTTCTTTCTTTCTTATAAGCGCTACGTACGCAGCCGAGAAACTTTCTGGTTCCTACTTCTTACAGAACCGCATTTTCCTCCGTGGCATGTACATTTGTAGACGCTGCCCCGCCGCGGTGGTCTAGTGGCTAAGGTACTCGGCTGCTGACCCGCAGGGCGCGGGTTCGAATCCCGGCTGCGGCGGCTGCATTTCCGATGGAGGCTGAAATGTTGTAGGCCCGTGTGCTCAGATTTGGGTGCACGTTAAAGAACCCCAGGTGGTCTAAATTTCCGGAGCCCTCCACTACGGCGTCTCTCATAATCATATGGTGGTTTTGAGACGCTAAACCCCACATGTCAATCAATCATTTGTAGACGCTATATACGGTGTCCTACCTAGAAGCGCCAGTTCGGCACGTACGTTATATCTACCCCCTCTTTGTCATACGATATAGCCCTCCCCCTTACATATATTCTGCCACAAAAGAGCCAATGTCGATCAGTCTAGGGAGTATATAGGCTCGCCCATGACGAGATCCCGGGTTGGGTAGCGAATGCCTACGCCGGATGGGCTTCTCCGTGCCTTCCACCACCGCTCCATTTTCTCTTGTGTGACAAAGTTTTTCTCCCTCCTTCCACCTTGCTCATCGCCGTACGCTGCATGTGCTTAATGATGCAGTTGTCGCGGAATGACCGCACTACATTTTGGCGATGTGGTCGCGGAATAACCGCACTTCATTTTGGCGATGTTCGCGCCGATTGACTGCAGCGCTGTATAGTCTTTGTCCTTTGTTTAACTTGCTTGGCGCTCGCATCTTCTCAAGAATAACAGCGTGCAACGCGAAGCTGACACGCGCTGGCGCAGTCGACACAAAGAAAGAAAGGGACCGTTCACGGAGAGTCCCTTCCCCCTCCGTACCACGCTGCCCTTCGCAAGTTTCATCCCCTATAGGGGGCGCACAGGGTGGTTCAATATGGCATCCACAGCGAGTATCGGAGTTGCTGAGCACATGTGCGGCCTGCACTGCTGTGTGTGTGTGTGTTTTTTTTTTAAAGAAGTCGTAGCTTTGCCGCAAAGGCGAAGCAATGAACGCGATAGCAACGAATCGGAAGGTCACGTGCCGAATGGCAAGCAGATCAAAACGTGCCCCGCGTTTCTCACGCACAAATGACGCACGAAACGTACTCACGGGTACAGATGAACGCGAATAAGCGTCACAGTTGTTACCTCGCTGTGTCTGAAAAGCGCGCCCTTTTCGCAAACGGGGACTGTGCAACGACTGCAGGGACCTTTGTGCGTCCGGTAACTACAACAGAAACGTTCTAGTGAATAGGGAGTTTTAGCTTGTACGTATGCTTCTTTACGTTAACGTGTTACCGGATACCGGTTCGCGTTTACCGTCTTACCGGAATGAATATTATTCAACGTTTTAGCTCCTCATGCGTAAACGTTTACGTACGTACGTAAACGCATATACCTTTACCTTTTCGCAAACCATAAATGGTGATGCTAACTGCATTTAACTTACATATGATTGAACCACCATCGTGACGAAATCACGAGACGTTCTCTTTTCATTTCCGATGGAGGCGGAAATGTTGTAGGCCCGTGTACTCAGATTTGGGTGCACGTTAAAGAACCCCAGGTGGTCGAAATTTCCGGAGCCCTTCCACTACGGCGTCTCTCATAATCATATAGTGGTTTTGGGACGTTAAACCCTACATATCAATGAGACGTTCTTTTATCGCAAGCGCACAAGGGTGAAAAATACAAGGCTACTGCAACGATGGTGTCGACATCTTGTGGCACTTTGTGCAACCACCGTCATGAACACGTTGGCTTACGCGTAATGTTTTGGGGGTGAAAATGTTAAAAAGGTAACTCATTTGTAGTAACGCCGCTGTGCAGTTTTTGCAACAGACGTACATGGCACGATGTTTTTGCAATTACAATTTTGTAATCACCTGGTTCACTATTGCCCCGCTAGATGGCGCCACCTATCCAGCTTGTTGGATGTTTTCGCGTTTACAGCGTCTATGCCCTAGGTCATTCTAGCTTTGGTAATCCGACTGAAACAATGTAATGGCTATTGGAACTCGCACTTCGGCTTATTTCAACTCGATGGTCGAGTCCCCGCAATGCGGATACCACGAGATTCTATGAACGAATGTGAATTTGCGAGATAGGGCGGGAAACGTAAACTTTTAAACCCGATCCGGCGGGAAACGTAAAGGTTTACGTTCCGTAAAGACCCGCGCATGTGCAGATTCTATCCGGTATCCGGTAACACGGTATCGTAAAAAAGTATACGTACTGTTGCGACCGGGGTTTCCAGACACCGGGGGTCCGGGATGAAGTTGTCGAGGCAGGAGGAAGAGAGACTTGAAGAGGGTTTATTTACAATATATACATTGCGAACTCCCTACACGGTGAGCCCTCAAACGTGGCAGGCCTCTACATGACTCCTAACATAGCGCTCCATGGTGCTTGGTTCTACATGGTTCTGCTCGGTTCTGCTCTGTTCTGCCTGGTTCTCTTCTCGAAAAAAAAGCACACCGAATGAGCCGTGGGGGCTCATTATAAAGGGTCTGTCCTCCCCAGATCCCTAGATCGGGGACCGCGTACAGAGGGCACCGTCCAACCACGGATCACACATTACCCGCGAGGGTGACGAGCACGCACGGTCCACGTGAACGTTCAAAATTGAAGCGTGGTCACTGCACGGCCATGTGGCACGAACGTGGCTCCTCCTCGTCAAGGGGTGTCGCTGGGCGAGGGGTCTGAAGTTGATGACTGCATCCATCGAAAGGGCCGCCGTAAACAAGCTTCAAATGGTCGCCGAACGACTCGTTCAATTAGCGGGACGATTTCCGGCCGCCGCCGCCGCCGTCATCTTCCAAAGAAGAAGCTGCACTTGTGGTCTCCCGAACTGCTCACGGTGTCGTGGCGGCAAGACGCCGCACCCTCCGGCCAGGGGGGAACAATACATGGCGGACACAGGCCGCCAACCCGTTTGGCGACTAAAAAGGAACATCAAAAGGAACGCCGATCCATTGTCAGACCTGGCGCCGGTCCTAACAGTAGGCAGGCGGTCGTTCGGTTACTTGTTTGAAGATTAAAGGAGCGCCGCTCCCTCTTCAGCTCCGGCGCCGGTCACAACAGCTCGTCCGCCGGCGGGAGAAGCGACCTGAGGGTGACCAGCTGCACAGGTTGCTCGAAGTGTCGCTGTGTAGTGCTGTCTTCCAGGCCACTGCTGATGACGCTCAGCCAAGGACTCTTTCCCTCTCGTTCCTTGTGGCTCCCCTCTGGGAAAAGCATTCATACACACCACCACAGGCACGGGAGAGCACCCTGCCCGCACTGAGACACGTCGAGTCCGACAAATTATCCAAAAGCAACCTTACTTAAGCAGTATTACCAAACACAAAGCAGCAATCGGGACGTTTCTCTGAGGTTTCACCAAAACTCCTAATCCCGATCCGATAATAATCTTCCCATCAAACTGCTTTCAAGAAAACTAATTGTCAAGTGATGCGCTCACCGTGGCATACCCGAGTGCTTGCGTGAGTAATCCGCCGTAACCCACCAGGTATCATACTCATAAAATGAAGCATTTTACTTCACGCTATCTTTTAGTTCCCGAAATTTAGTGCCGCCAAAGCCAGTCGTCAATTCCTTTTGAGAAGACGAAAGCATAACTGCCGTGCTGCACCTGCATTAGGAACATCTTTATTATACATCCGCAAACGCACATCACAGTGCGCCTGCCTGGAGGAGATACCACCTAACCGTTCCCTTGCTGTTGCCACTTTCACAAAGCATACATATAAACTCACGAGCTAGCTTTTCTTACACACCGGACACATGCGAACAAAACATTAAATGAACAACAAAAAAAGTTTCGCATGAATCCTGAAAAATCTCGCAAGCAATAACTTTGCGTCTCTACGCTCAGTCATAATTAGTTCATAACGTTGCTCCTGCTCATTTACACGTATCTACCATGACGCAGGCTCCTATGCGTGTCGTTTATGCAATCGCACAACGCTTACCTTAGCTAAACGTACAACGCCCAAGAAATGAACAAAACCAAAAAATGTGTTACCTAAACACTATTTGGTAGACGAGATTCTTAAAAAACACATTAAAATCCAAAACAACTTAAACAGTCAAAAGCAAATTTCAAAACAAAATAAATCCACTAATGACCATCGTCAAAAGCTCACGGATGTCTACTCCTTTTTGGGACTAACGCGCGGTGTCGCGTCCTGTGGGTCTTTCTAGGCGAACGGGAAATGGAACAATGGCAAAACCCATTCGCTTCGCCTCCGACCCCCGCAAAGCTCTGCGCTGACAACCTGCGTTCTTACTCTCGCTGAGTACCTCGCACACCCGCAGTCCATCAAACATGCCGTCGATAGAGCGACGAAAGGGTCTGCCTTTCTACCCAACGTGCTTTTTTTTTTTTTTTTCGTTTTGTCCGGCGGCTCGGACGCATACAAACCAACTCCGGTGCCGATGACAAACGCCTAATTCTGTACGCTCTAAGGCGTGTCACTATCCTTCCAATAGATCTATACAACGCATATAGGCTACCAAAATGATAGAGCGCTAACGAAAACAAAGTACAAACGAGTTATTTACAAAATCACAAAAACAAACAAAATGTTCCTTTCAACAGTCCCGAGTCGACGTTTTCCGAGAGGCTAACAGCTGTTCGCAACAACTCTGAGTCGAACTCGCGGTGGTCGCGCCCGGAACGATTTTCTCGAGAAGCGGGGTCTACAACACGCGTCAATCGCCCTGCTACCGAACCCCGCGACGTTCCTCGAAGCCGACTTGCTGTCGCTTCCTGCCCCTCGAAAACCACCGACTCTTTTGCCCCGCACCCCGTCCAATGCACCGCGAGAACAACGGAAGGGTCTCTTGCCCCTCGACCACTTACGCACACAATGCGCTTCTCTTTTCTTTGTTCTCTGGCCGCTTGGACGCTTGCGATACGGCAACTTTCTTGAAATTTCGCTCCGCCATTTGAATACATTCCTCAAACGCGTCGCGATTTTTGCCTGCCTGTTTTTACGGCGCTTTCTCCGTTTTGCACGTCTCTTGGTGCCGTCTACGGAGCCTTTCGCCCATCTCTGATGCTCACCAGCACCCACATGCTCATCTGATTTTTCGCGCGGACTGTCTGGATAATTGCCTAGCAATCTATCCTTCAAACACTGCCGCGTACGATGCGCTTTTCTTTTCCGGCGGTTCGGACGCATACGATACAGACCCGTCAGAGATGACAACGGCACTTTTCTCGCGATTTTACCACGCCGTTTGAAACCCTTACTCAAACGCGTTGTGCTCATCTCGAGCTTTGCCTTTTTGTTGCCCTTCGGACGCTTTCTCCCCTGTGCACGCTTCTTTGTGCGGACCTGGGAGCCTTTCGTCCTACTCTGACGTTCTTCATCACCGATATGCTCCTCCGCCATCTCGCGCGCCCAGTCCTGATGATTGCCTATCAGTTCATCGTTAGACCGCGGCCGCGTAGATTGCGCACTTCTGTTCCTTACTCTCCGGCCGCTCAGACGCATGCGATTTAAGCCAGTCAGAGAAGACAACGGGCCTTTTCTCGCAAATCCGCCACGCCGTTTGAAGGTCCTCGTCAAACGCGCCGCGCTGATCGCGAGCCTTGCCGCGCTTCTGTTTTTCGGACGCTTTCTCCGTTTGGCACATTCCTTGGTGCCAAACCTGGAGCCTTTCGTCCGCCTCTGACGCTCATCAACATGGTCTACAGGGCTGCAAGGTTCGATGGAACACTCTGTTAATCTTAACTTCGTTTCCACCACCACGGAACCCTCACACCCTGCTGTGACCGCGAGCTCTTTTCCCTCAGAATGGGTTAAAACCTGTTCCATTCCCTTACAGGCACTAGCCTTCTCTTTGGCCTCAAACGGCACCGCCGCTATATCTACAGATATCAGACCCGCAGCACTCTCTTCGGCCCTAAACGGCACCGCTGCTGAAACGCACCGTTCGTGCGGTACATCTGCAAATTTCTGACCTGTAGCCCTCTCTTCGGCCTTAATCGGCACCGCCGCTACGTCGCACCGTTCGTGCACTTCATCTACAGATGTCTGACCTGTAGCCTTCGCTTCGGTCTCAAATGGCACCGCCGCTACATCGCACCGTTCGTGCGCTACATCTATGGATTGACCACTCTGCTGCAATGCCACCAATTCACAATTAAGCCTTTCTATCTCTTCATCTAATTCCTGCATCCTTTTTATATGTTCTTCATGCCTGCGCTCAGCTTCCAATTCCTCCTGGCGCCATCTTTCCTTTCTTTGCGCCCTTTGTACTTCCTCCTCCTGGTCCAATAAGTACATATTCCCGAAGTGCTCGATTTCCTCATTGTCACTATTGCTTTCGAGAATCACTTCGCGGAGTTTAGAAGCAGGCATATCATCATTAAAATCTAGCTCCAGATCCCAACACAGGTTCAGCAGGTCCTCTCTTGTCAATCTCGTAAGATCCATGGCGACTACTTTGCTTTGGCTCAGCTGTGACAAAACACAAACCCACCAGCGTTTCAATTCTGGGTCTAGAGAAATTGAAGCCTGGCAAATCTCACAGCGGAGACCACAAGCTTAAGCACCCAAGTAGCACTACGTGGCCAACATCCCTCTCTACTTTTTCTTGTTAATTTTTCACTCCTGCTTTTTACAACATCCTAAAATTTAACCCGCAACGTACCCTTAGAAATTTTGAAACATTACCACTTGTTCCTATTGAATCATCTAAGCTTTCCTGCTTTAGCGTACTTGCTCAGATAATCATCCAGTGCTGCCTTGTGCTGAGATAACAACCACAGTGGCCAGGCAGTTGTTGGTTATATCTATCTTTTAACGAATCTAGGCTAAAAGACTCGATATATCTCAAGCACAAAGCCAGGCACTCACCCCATTACGTGCGGTGGTGGTACGCTGCTTCGATCCCGCCGAGTTCCAGGGCTTTCGGCTGGCCTCCGGTACATGTCGCTCTCCGTCGCAGACTCGTATCCCACCGCTGCCAACCAGTTGTTGCGACCGGGGTTTCCAGACACCGGGGGTCCGGGATGAAGTTGTCGAGGCAGGAGGAAGAGAGACTTGAAGAGGGTTTATTTACAATATATACATTGCGAACTCCCTACACGGTGAGCCCTCAAACGTGGCAGGCCTCTACATGACTCCTAACATAGCGCTCCATGGTGCTTGGTTCTACATGGTTCTGCTCGGTTCTGCTCTGTTCTGCCTGGTTCTCTTCTCGAAAAAAAAGCACACCGAATGAGCCGTGGGGGCTCATTATAAAGGGTCTGTCCTCCCCAGATCCCTAGATCGGGGACCGCGTACAGAGGGCACCGTCCAACCACGGATCACACATTACCCGCGAGGGTGACGAGCACGCACGGTCCACGTGAACGTTCAAAATTGAAGCGTGGTCACTGCACGGCCATGTGGCACGAACGTGGCTCCTCCTCGTCAAGGGGTGTCGCTGGGCGAGGGGTCTGAAGTTGATGACTGCATCCATCGAAAGGGCCGCCGTAAACAAGCTTCAAATGGTCGCCGAACGACTCGTTCAATTAGCGGGACGATTTCCGGCCGCCGCCGCCGCCGTCATCTTCCAAAGAAGAAGCTGCACTTGTGGTCTCCCGAACTGCTCACGGTGTCGTGGCGGCAAGACGCCGCACCCTCCGGCCAGGGGGGAACAATACATGGCGGACACAGGCCGCCAACCCGTTTGGCGACTAAAAAGGAACATCAAAAGGAACGCCGATCCATTGTCAGACCTGGCGCCGGTCCTAACAGTAGGCAC